>SJYR01000527.1:477301-514744 GCA_006410655.1 Kobus ellipsiprymnus | reverse complement strand
CTGTAAAGCTGAGACCCTTGCGGGCATCGTGTCTGGTTACCTGCTGCTCTTTGTCCTGCCTCGTCCCTCTCTGAACACAGATTTCCGAGTGTGGGGCGCTTTGAGGCTCTGGGCTCTGTCCTGAGCTCGGGATTTGCTTCAGGAGATGAGTTTCTAAGAGTGTTGCTTCTAAATAAGACACATCTTTGTAAGATACAACAAGCATCTTGAAGAACAGTGTCGTGAAGCCCTTGGACACGCAGGGACCACAGTGAGCTTTTGTAGGAGACACACGGCTGGGAGAGGGAGCAGGTTCACGAGCCCCCCCCCCCCAGGAGGCGAGAGGGAGCAGCTTTGGGAGGCCCCCCCGGGAGGCGCTGGGAACTGGCAGACCTGTCCCCGCCCCGTCCTCCTTGTCTTCCTTCCGTCACAGGAGCCCCACTGACCAGTGGCTTAAACAACAGGAGCTCATTTCTCCCCACCCTGGAGGCCGGGCCCATGGCCGCGGTGGAGGCAGACCCCTTGTCTGGTCCGTACCCGGCCACCTCCCCGTGTGCCCACGTGGTGGGCCCCTAGGCACGTCTGTGTCCCGATCCCCTCTCATGAGGACACAGGTCAGATGGGATTAGTGATCTCATCTGACCTTAATCCCTGCTTTAGAGGCCTTGTCTCTAAACACAGTCTCATTCAAAAATATTTCTACTCTTGAAAATGGCAAGGCTCTCAACTTTGGGATTTCAGAGTGATAATATAAAGAGAAAATACCCCAGATTCACGGCATTCGGAGAAACCCAACGCGCATACACCTGGGACGGGGCTGGTATGCTTGCCACCAAGTGTGGGGCCTGCAGACGCTCATGCGTGCTCACGCGTGCTCACGCGCGTCTGCATGCAGGTGTGACCGGCGTCCTGGCTGGCAGCCCTGTCCCGAAAGCCTCTGGAACTGTGGCCTGGCTCCCTCGGGCCGAGAGGGTTTCTCTGAAGGCTGTTCTTCCAGGAAGGGCTCTCGAGCTCTGTCCTGACGGTCTGAGCACAGCCTCGCCGCCTGCACCACGGCAGCATCTCGGACCCAGGTCCGCCCTCCACCCGGGTCTCAGGGTGAGGGCCTCGGGACGTCCCGCGTCAGGAGCTGGTCAGTTGTGGGTGCCCGAGGCCGTGGGGTGTCCTGGACTCGTGGAAGGTGCGCGTCAGCGCTCCACGCCAGGAGCCTGACCCCCAGAGCGTTCGCTTTAAGAGACACGCAGGTGCCGGAGCCAGCGCCACACCAGGATTTCAGGCAAACGTGAGCAGGTCCCGCGGGGCCTCTGTGAGTGATCATAGCTGCCGGTCCTCATCCGGGACACGGGGATGGCTGGAAGGGCGAAAGCAAGTCTGGACCATTCGTTGTACTGGAAGAGTTTCCTCCGCGGGGAGGGGAGGACTGGGAGCCGGGGTCAGCAGGTGCAAACTATTATAAACAGTGGTGAACTGCAAGGGCCTACAGCGCAGCTCAGGGAGCTGTATTCAGCGTCTGAGATAAACTGTCGTGGGCAGGAGCGTGAAAAAGAATGTGTGTGTAACTGAATCCCCTTGCTGCACAGCAGAAATTAACAGTGTGATCGACCACCCTCCAGTAAGATAAATTTAATAAATAAAATTTCCCTAGCACAGAGAGCGCATGCCCCTCCATCTGAGAGGCTGGGAGACTCTCTGAAGCCTCTGCGCAGGTTTGCATTCCGATGCTTTCTCGGGGTTGGGCCCGTCTCTGAAGTGTGGACGTGGAGGAGGGTCCCTGCGTGGGGAGCGTCTCCCTGGAGCCGGTCCGCGCGACGCCGCTTCCTCTCGTGGAGAAGACAGGAGTTTCACTTCTGTGTGTCACGGCCCATGCTGGGGTCTTCCTCCCAGACTCCCGGCACGATCCCGGAGGTGGGCGTTCCGCCCACAGACCCCGGAGGAGGAGACCGTTCTCTTGGCCACCCACCGTTTCGGGACGTGCCCGGAGGTGGGCGTTCCGCCCACAGACCCCGGAGGAGGAGACCGTTCTCTTGGCCACCCACCGTTTCGGGACGTGCCCGGAGGTGGGCGTTCCGCCCACAGACCCCGGAGGAGGAGACCGCTCTCTTGGCCACCCACCGTTTCGGGACGTGCCCGGAGGTGGGCGTTCCGCCCACAGACCCCGGAGGAGGAGACCGCTCTCTTGGCCACCCACCGTTTCGGGACGTGCCCGGAGGTGGGCGTTCCGCCCACAGACCCCGGAGGAGGAGACCGCTCTCTTGGCCACCCACCGTTTCGGGACGTGCCCGGAGGTGGGCGTTCCGCCCACAGACCCCGGAGGAGGAGACCGCTCTCTTGGCCACCCACCGTTTCGGGACGTGCCCGGAGGTGGGCGTTCCGCCCACAGACCCCGGAGGAGGAGACCGCTCTCTTGGCCACCCACCGTTTCGGGACGTGCCCGGAGGTGGGCGTTCCGCCCACAGACCCCGGAGGAGGAGACCGCTCTCTTGGCCACCCACCGTTTCGGGACGTGCCCGGAGGTGGGCGTTCCGCCCACAGACCCCGGAGGAGGAGACCGCTCTCTTGGCCACCCACCGTTTCGGGACGTGCCCGGAGGTGGGCGTTCCGCCCACAGACCCCGGAGGAGGAGACCGCTCTCTTGGCCACCCACCGTTTCGGGACGTGCCCGGAGGTGGGCGTTCCGCCCACAGACCCCGGAGGAGGAGACCGCTCTCTTGGCCACCCACCGTTGTGGGAGGTTTTGGGGGCTGGAGGACTTGTGGTTTTTGGGTTTCTTGTGAGGTTGGGGTGCGGCTTGGGGTTTGGGGGAGCACAGACTCACAGTCCTGGGGGAGCGACACCTCTGCTAGAGCTTCTGGTGGCCCCGAGACCACCTCCCTGCCTCCAGCACCGCGGAGCCGAGACCTTGCCCTCTGTGGGCTCTGGTCCTGCGTCTTCTCCAGCCTGTCCTGCTCCGACTTCCCAGGGGCCCCGACGGGCTGGACTTTGGAGCATATTTCCTTCTGGACTTTCTAACCCGTGTAGGGAAGAGAACGGCAAGTATGCATGCCCACACACGTACCATGCCCACACGCCCTGCATGTCTGTGCATACATGTACACGCACACACACGCCCTGCACGTTTGTGCATACGTGCACACGCACACACATGCCCTGCAGTCTGTGCATACGTGTACACGTGCACACATGCTCCGCACATCTGTGCATACGTGTACACGTACACACATGCCCTGCAGTGTGTATACGTGTATATGCGCACACATGCCCCGCACGTCTGTGCATATGTGTACACGTGCACACATGCCATGCATGTCTGTGCATACGTGTACACGTGAACACATGCCCTGCACATCTGTGCATGTGTGTACGCGTGCACACATGCCCCGCACGTCTGTGCATATGTGCACACGCACGCACACATGCCCTGTATGTAACGGGCTCTCATTCTATACGACGCTGGAGCCACTCTTGAATCCTCAAGCCACCCTCACGCATCGCCCAGCCCTGCCCGTTCTGGCCCCTCTCAGACCAGGAGTAAGTGTCAGAGGACCTGCCTCCATGCACCTCAGTGAGATCCGGAGTTAATCACAGGAGGAGGTGCCCCCCCCCACAGGAGTCCATCCTCACAGCCCATCCACATGATGATTAGGGACGAGACCCTCATCCACAGAGACTGCAGGGGAGCAGTGGCTGTCCACACAACCCCGGAGGCAGGGATCCCCGCTCTGCCCCCACCCGCCCTGCGGGCACAGTGGGGTGGCCCCTCACCGAGCAGGGGCCCGTCCTGGCCCCGAGCAGGATCAGCTGCGGGGAGGGGGCCCCTGCACCCGGTGCGACAAGCAGCTGACCCGCGAGCCCCTGCGTCTGCACGCCCGGGGGGTGGTGGGACCCAGACCCTGCAGGGTTCCTGGGCCTGTAGTGCCCTCTGGTGACGCTGGCCGTCCGTCCCAGAGCTGAGTCTGTGCTCAGTGGGTCTGAGCCCTCCCTCCACCCAGTGACCTTGGCCTGAGACTTGGGGATGGGCACACGAGGACAGCCGGGGGCGCTGGGGCAGGTCAGCGGGCACTGTGGGCGCTGGAGTGGGTCTCTGGGACTCGAGGGTCGGCGGGGACCGTGGGCGCCGGGGTGGGCCGGCAGGGACCGTGGGCACTGGAGTGGGTCTCTGGGACTCGAGGGTCAGTGGGGCCCGTGGGCCAGCGGGGACCGTGGGTGCTGGGGTGGGTCACCAGGACTCATGGGTCAGCAGGTACCGTGGGTTTCCGGGATTCCTGGGTCAGCGGGGACTATGGGCACTGGGGCGGGTCACCAGGACTCGTGGGTCAGCGGGGACCGTGGGTCAGCAGGGACCGTGGGTGCTGGCGTGGGTCACCGGGACTCGCAGGTCAGCCGGACTCGCAGGTCAGCAGCGTCACTGGGACGCAGGCAGGGCAGCCTCTCCCTGCCTCCCGACGCTGGGAGACAAAGAAGGGAGTCTCAGGTGCGTTTAGGTTAACTTAGGGAACAGTGACACAGACGAGTGCCTGTGACCTTCCACGGTCGGCACGGCCGCCGGGCCCGGAGAGTCAGAACTTCTTGTCTCCCTGTGTCGTCAATCGGCAGAGCGAGCGTGGAGGCCAGCGTTTACTGGCTGGCTCCTTCAGGCTGTTTCTGAAAGACTTGAAATTCTCCCCTGGCTGCGTGTTTCTGGTGCGTCCACACCTCCGCCACAACTCCGCCTGGCCTGCGACTTGGTGATGAGTGGCACGCGTGTGCCTGGGCTTCATCCAGGTTCCTGGCTTGAGCACCCACGACCCTCCGACTTAGCCCTGGTCACACCCCTTTGGGCCTCACCCGGGTTTCTGCCCAGGTGGCGACTCTGGAGGTGGGGGAGACCGGCCCCGTCAGAGGTGTCTCGTAATCAACATGCAGCCTGTAACGGGAGCAGAGTTTCACTGGAACCAACTGAAGCCCGTAGGTGGGAGCCATCCTCCGGGTTGCGCTGGGAACCTGTCCTGGAGGAGCAGTTTTCAGCAGTTTGGTGGCTGGTCAGAACAAAGAACGTCGGACAAGTCAGGGATACATTCTTCAACGGTTAAAAAAAAGCGGCACAGTGTATCTTCCCTGAAGAGGGGCTGAACCTTCGACCCCCTCCACTGAAGTGCAGCATCTTAACCCCTGGGCCTCCAGCGGACGGAATCCAACACGGATGCTCTTCACTTCTGGTCAAAGCATCCCTTTCTCTACCAGTTAAAGCAGACTACTGTGCGTCTGATGGGCGGCAGGTGGGCTGTTTTAGAGGCATCGAGCCCAGGTTAACTCGTGGCTGAGCCGGAGGGTCTCCCCAGACCTGGACATGGAGCACTGCTCCCCTCAGAGGCTCGGAGCGTGTGGTCCCAGCCCTGACCTCAGGGGGACGGAGGCTGAGTTAATCACCAGCGGCCAGTGAGTTCACCTGTCCTGCCTGGGGTTGGACCACCCGTGGGAGCCTGAGACGTGGGGCTGAGAGCGTCGCGCTGCGGACTCGGGAGCGGGGGGCCTGCCGGTCAGGACCGTCCCGTCCAGGCCCGCCGGCCTCATTGCCGGCCGTTCACCTGCCACCTTTCTAGAGAGCTGGCTGTGGAGGCGAGGTGTTCTGTGGGCTTCAGGAGCCACCCAGGGTGGTGGGAACCCCAGTTTACAGAAGTGGGGGTGTTGGGGGTCCAGCACTGCCCTCTGACCCTGGAGCTGAGCCCGAATCCATGGGGTGGACAGTGGACGGCATGAACCTACTGCAGGACCCGGCCGGCGTCCAGGGAGCCGCGGGAGGGGTGGGCCCCGTGGGAAGCCGCGCCGGCCTTCAGTGTGCCGGGGGCAGCGGGACTCCTGCTTCACAGGTTTGGGGCTCCTCCGTCCCTGTGGTCCACGAGAAGCATCTGCTCTGAGCAGGCCTCCAGGAGAGCCCCCGAGCGCACGTGCATGGGGTCACAGTGACGCCCCCAAGCTGCAACCTGGGTCTTGTGACCGTAACCCTTTGTCTCAAAAGCTTACTCACGGGTGCTCTGGCTTCTAATAGGCAGAGTCCTACAACTTTCTGAAAGACTACAGGCCGCGGGCGGTTCGAATGGAATCTCCCACTTTTCTTCTTGGATCAACTGCTGATCGGGTTTTCTGTGGACGTGAGAAAAGCCAGCTTCCTTAGGCTCTCCGCTCTTTCTGGGAAAAGGCCCGGTGCTCTCACAGGCCGCGGGTGGATCCACGCACTGAGGGTCCCGGGGCACCCCCTGAGCCAGGCCAGGCCTCGGGGACACTCACACCTGCTCTTCTGAGAAGTCCTTCCTGGACAGAAGGAGGGGGACACGGGGACCCCGTCTCCTGCGTCTCCAGGCACCAAGGAGCTCGTCAGGAGAGGCTGGACACAGGCCCGCCCCTACGCGCAGCGCTGGGCTCTGGAGTGCCGGGCCCGGGCTCCCACTGGCGGCCTCCCTGCCCACCCTGGTGCTGACCCCAGGCCCTGCTCTGGGCACTGCAGCCTCCCTGGATGTTCCGGGGAAGTGGCCACTGCCTCCCCCAGCCCCCGCTTCCTAGGGGTGGCCCTTCTTCTACCCGGGGCTCTGCCCAGCCCACCGGACACCTGTGCGTCCTGGGACGGCTGCTGGCCTTGTCTGAGCCCAGGGGGGCCCACTGCAAGTCCCAGGAAGGCCACTGGCCTCGTCCAAGCCCCGGGGGGCCCCTGTAAGTCCCAGGATGGCCGCTGGCTTCGTCTGGGCCCCCAGGGCCCCCCAGGGAAGCCTCCGCTCCTACTTCCTGACCTGCCTTCCCCACAGCCGTCAGAGAGGTGAGGACCAGGTGTGTGGGGAGCCGCATGTTTTATTTCCTTTCTCAAGATGATTTCCAGCTGAATAGTTAGTAGAAATTCAAAGGAAAACCACAAAATATATTTAGTTAATTCTTGCCTAAGGGGTCATTTTAGAGTTAACTTGTACAAAGGAGGATAAAATAAGGAACATTGAATCAACAGCTGACGGTTAATATGTAATCAAATATTTAAAAAGTCAGGACCAAACAGCAAAGAAGCCCTCGCTACACAAATACGTGATGCTGAATTTGTGAACTGAATGATGCTGAAATAAAAACGCCCGCCCATGATCCTGGCAACAGCGTCCTCTCCTTGGGCAGCACGCGCATACATGCGTGGGGCTCACAGACGGGTCTGTAAACAGAGCCTGAAAGCGCCGAATCGAGGTGAAAGCAGGGGAGCTACTTCAGTACAAGAGAGCACGTCGCTAGGACGCCGCTGTAAACGTCGGCCACCCGCCCGCCCAGCGCTGCCCCAACGGTTGTTTCAGCCCAGGGGTCTTGAGCGTCTTTCTTCTGTAGAAAAGACATCACACTTGCAGTGTGAACACTTCCTCCACCAGCCAAGCTCGAAGGACCTGGTGGTCCAGGTGGGGGTCCAGGACCAGCTGAACACTGACCCCCAGCAAGTCCTCGGGGGTCCAGGACCAGCTGAACACTGACCCCCAGCAAGTCCTTGGGGGTCCAAGACCAGCTGAACACTGACCCCCAGCAAGTCCTCGGGGGTCCAAGACCAGCTGAACACTAACCCCCAGCAAGTCCTTGGGGGTCTCCAGGACCAGCTGAAACTGACCCCCAGCAAGTCCTTGGGGGTCCAAGACCAGCTGAAACTGACCCCCAGCAAGTCCTCGGGGGTCTCTCTGCTCTCTTCTGGGGGGTTGCTGGGAGGACGGTGCTGCTGGCAGTGGGGGCTGTGGGAGGCGGCCCCTCGGGTCACAGGCTTGGGGTCGGGTGGGGGGCTCAGGTGTTCCCACGGCTCGAAGGGACACGACTGGCTGCATCTCAGTGGGCGTTCTGGTCTGTCTAAAAATAGCGCCAAACCCCTCCTGCTTCTCGTTTTAAAAAGGGAACACGTGGTGTACACAGCGTTTTTATCTCCTCCGTCGGTCTTTGCCAACCGTTGCCTTAAATCCTTTGTGGACCAGAGTATAAATCAGTAAAAAGGTTAAATCAGATGGTGCCGCCAGGCGCAGTGGGGGCGGGCACCCCCAGCCCCGCAGAGGCGCTGGGCCTGAGCAGGCGAGCCTGCGGGAGGGGTCAGGCCGGGGGCTCTGCTGGGCTCCCCGCCTCCGCCAAGGGGCCTGCAGGGCCTGCAGCTCGGGGGCTGGCCCTGAGCCCGGCGCACGCCTCCTCTGACCCCAGCCCCTGCAGGTGGGCGGCCCAGGGGCCAGCGCCCGCACAGGCCCCAGCAGGCCTCACAGGCAGCGGACGCTGCTCTGATGGCCGAGGGACAGATGAGCTGGGTGATGGGCCCCTCTCCTCAGCAGGCCCTGAGAGAAAGCGCCTGGAAGCAGTGCTAGGAATGGCCTTTCACGGCTCTGAGAGTCAGTGTCCACCGGAGCTGACTCCCCGGGTCTGTTGGCTCTGGCCAGGCTGGGGAGGGGCTGGAGCAGGCGTGCCCGGACCCCAGTGAGGCCTGGGCCCCTGAGGCCACTCGGGGTCACTTCGGAGGCCTGTACTTGTCGCTGGCCCTGAGGATGGTTGGCCTAAAAGACAGCTCGAAGGACCTCTGGTCACTGAAGCTCTGGGCTCGGTACTTGGCCAGCTGCGGCCCGCGCCTGCCGCGCCCCGCCCCGGGGGCGTCTGGGGGCCCCTCCTGGGCAGGGCCACGGGGCACAAGGCTGCTCCCCGGCTTGGGTGTGGGCACTGCAGAGTCTGGCGCTGGCTGGAGGCCAGGGGCTGCCCGGCTCCGCCCCTCCTGGATGCTGGAGGGTGCCTGGCTCTGCCCCTTTCTGAGACTGGGGGACACCCAGGTCTGCCCTTTCTGGATGCTGGAGGGTGTCTGGATCTCCCCCTCCCGGGGGCTGGGGGCTGCCGGGCTCTGCCCCTCCAAGCTCTGCCCCTTCCTGAGACTGGGGGCTGCCCGGCTCCGCCTCTCCTGGATGCTGGAGGGTGCCTGGATCTCTCTCTCCCTGGAGCTGGGGGCCGCCTGGCTCCGCCCCTCCTGGATACTGGAGGGTGCCCAGCTCTGCCCCTTCCTGAGGCTGGGGGACACCCAGGTCTGCCCTTTCTGGATGCTGGAGGGTGCCTGGATCTCCCCCTCCCGGGGGCTGGGTGCTGCCGGGCTCTGCCCCTCCTGGATACTGGAGGGTGCCCGGCTCTGCCCCTTCCTGAGGCTGGGGGACACCCAGGTCTGCCCCTCCTGGATGCTGGAGGGTGCCTGGATCTCCCCCTCCTGGGGGCTGGGGGCTGCCAGACTCTGCCCCTCTCCCAGTAGCGCTCGGGGCCCCCCCTGAACACCCCTGGGGGTTGGAACCTGGGGTGCCTCATTTCTGCCCGCTGTGAGCGTCACTCCCCCTGAGCCACTCACGGGCCATGCTGAGCTGGGGGGCACCGTCTGGCTCGCCTGGGCCTGCGCTGGGAGTGCGGGGCTCCCCGAGGGGGACGGGGCTTGGCTCTCCACAGCCAGGGCCCTCCGCTCCTCCAGGAGACCCTTGGCATGCCCCTCCTGCTGCCTCCACAGGAGCTCTGGGCCCTCCCCGGCACGTCTGCCGAGAGCCTCCTCCCGGGGCCTGCTCCCAAACTCCCTGGTCCCTTGTGAGCCAGACCTCTCACCCCGAAGGCCTTCTCCCTTCCTTCCAGAACCATCCCGACTCACAGCCCCTGGGGACCCCTCCTCTCGTCCAGGGCGACTCTCTCCCGTGCCCAGACCAGCCCGCTCCCCTCCCTCCACTTGCCCGGAAGCCTGGAGGTCAGGGTGCTTCAGGACCACCCTGTCCCCCCACGGCCCGTCTGCTGCTGTGGACGAGGGGCCGGGCTGGTGGGAAGGCCTGGCACCGAGGGGAAGCTGTTCACTGGACGAGAGGCCCGCCCTGCCCTCTGCCTGCTGCTTCTCAGGAAGCTGCGGCCTCGGAGCCCCTGCCCCCTGGCTCCCCCGTGGCTCCGGCGGGCCTGGGACTGGAGTTGGGAGCTCCAGGCTGTCCCCCTGAGGCCTCTGCCGCGCGGCGCCTGCGACTCTGCCTCCTGCCTCCACCTTCACGCCGCCTGTGGCCAGGTCGCCTGTGGCCAGCTGACCCGGAGCCGCCAGGTGGGGCTGGACGGCCAGGGTCGGCGCACCGGGGGCCTTCTGAGTGGGGCCAGGCGGGGACCCCAAGGCCAAGCTGTGGCCGCCGGGCTGGCGAGCAGACTCCTCGGCCACGACACCCGTGAGACCCGGGGCTGCGGGCCACCCAGCCCCCTCACCCTCCCGCGGCCCAGCTGCCAAGTTTCTGGGGCTCGGGGCTGGGGGATTCCGGGAGGCGCTGCCTACCGCCTCCTGCCTGGGGGCTCTGACCCCAGGCGGTGTCTTTTCATTTGAGAAGGAGGCTCTGTTCTCACCAAAATCACTGCCACCGCTCTCTGCGGCTGTAGGCACGTGCCCAGCTGACTCCAGGCGTGGCGGGGGCCTCCCGCGTCCTTCCTGCTCACTCGGGGGGCTCCTGTGCACGGGCCTCGTGCCAGCCCCAGCCGGTGCCGCTGGCCTCGCGGGGACATGCGTCCCGGTCCTGCCGGCGCAACCCGTGGGCGCCAGCGCTTGCTGGCCCCCGGGTGCACAGCCCGTGTGGCCCCTCCCACGGTTCTCCCAGGCACTGGTGTTGCTGCCTGGCCGTTCCTGCAGTTCTGATGGCAGAGGCGGCTCAGAACTCAGGGGGGACGTGTCCTCCCCACGCGAGTCCTCCCCACGCACTTCCTTGGGCTTCAGGAGCCCTTGTGAGGCCCCAGGCCCAGGTCTGGCGCCCTTTCCTCCCAGGGAGCTGTTCTGTGGCTCGGCTGTGGAGATGGCCACGGGGAGGTCTGGACCACGGGCGGCAGCACCACGTGTGGCTGCGAGCCTCCGCTCCACCCCTGCGCCCTGCGGCGGCGCACCCCAGCTCCCAGTCTCGGCTGTGGGCGAATGTGGGGCGCCTGGGTTTCCAGTCTCAGTGACTCTGCCCAGAGGACCCCAGCCTTGGTCTCCTGAGGCCCTTTGCGGGGTGGCAGGAGGGGGCGGCATCGTGTGGACCACCGGGAGTCTGACCGTGACCTGCGGGGGCTCCATGGCCAGCTGTGTGCGCCGCGCGGCCTGGGCGGAGGGTGCGGTGAGTGCGGCCAGTGCGGGGATGTGTCCCGGCGCCTTCTCTTCTCGGAAACTCTCCTGGACGGCGAAGAGGGGCTCTGGCACCCAATCTGCACTCGCTGTGTCCATCTCGTCCTCTGAGCTGCACACCGTCAAGGAGACCTCGGGGCCAGGCCCCGTGCCGCCTCCGGAGAGTCCTGGCCGCGGCCCCAGGCTTACTTCCCTGGCCCCCTGAGCAGCGCCCTGACCACCTGGGCTGTCTGGGCCCAGCGCGGAGCTCGCAGGCTTGCGGCCAGGATGAGCTTCGCGCCCTGGGGAGGCGGCAGCGTGGGCTGCCGGGGGGACACATTCGGCCTCCACACCTGGGATCCCTGTCTCCAGGCCGTCCCTGGAAGCTGCGAGCCGGGGCGTGGAGGGCTGCAGGGGCCGCCACCCCGGCTCTCTGCTCCCTCCGGGGGTCTCTGCCGCGTCGGGGGAGGTGCCCGTCTCCCCTCGGGGCGCATGGCCCACGCCCGTGTGGGTGACCCGGGTGCCGTGGGACAGCCAGCTTCGGGGCCCGCAGACCACGGTGGCGACGCTGAAGGGCACCGCAGGCTCGGTGGAGCAGGCCAGGAGGCGGGCGGGCGGCGCGCGGAGGCAGCTGCTGGCCAGGGTGGCCACGCGGAGTACGCGCGGCTCCGGCCGGTGCAGCGGCCTCCGCGGCGTGCGCTTCTTCGTGCGCTCCTCCGCGCGCCGCGGCAGGAGCCCGGCCTCCGAGCACAGGCCGCCGCTCTGCGCAAACTTCTCCCGCAGCCGGGCCAGCGCCGCGCTCCGCGCACCCGCCTTCACCTTCGCCTTCGCGGCCGGGCCCCCCGCGGCTGCGGGCGGCTCTGCGGGAGGCGGCTCCGCGGCCTGCTTCTCCTCCGCGGCCAGGAACACCTTCAGGATGCTCTTCACCGAGCTCCTCCCAGCCGGGAGGGCCCGCGGCTTCTCGCGGCCCGGTGGCTCCCTGCCGGGGGCCGGGTGACCGGCCGCCTCCCCGGCCTTCTCCAGCAGCTTGTGGATGGTGGCCGCCACCAGGCTCCTGCCAGGGCCCTGCTTGTCCTTGCAGATCAGCCGCCCCACCTCCCGGGTCCTCTTGAGGCGGGGCTCGCGGCCGCTGCCCATGAACCTGGCCTGGAGCAGCTGGAAGCGCGTGGGCCGCCGCTGGGCGTCCTGGGGCTCAGGGGCCCGGCCAGCCGTGCCCTCTGCCCTGCGGGCGGCAGGAGGCCCCGGGGCCGCGTCCTCGCGGTTGGCCAGGTAGGCCAGCAGGCTGCTGAAAATGGCTCGCACCGCCGGGGGGCATGTGACCCGGCTGACCTTCTTTTTCAGGGCTTGGACGTTGACGGGCGTCTCGTTGCTGCAAAACTTGCTGCTCCTGGGGCTGCAGGGAAAGAATGAATCGTCACAGATTTTATCATCGTTTTTCTAGGGTGAGCCTGTACAACATTTCCTATGGGACGATCCCATTTCAAACACCCCAAGAAGCCCAGGAACGGGGCCTGGGTGCCGAGGGGCTTCGCTGCTAGTCGTCCCTGCTTCTGCTCCAAGAGTCAGGGTCGCCCACACCCCTCTGGGCCACCGTGTCCCTTTCTGTTAACTGGTCATTGTTCCGGCCCCGGCCCTCTGCAGAGCTTGGAAGGAGCGCTTTGAAAAACTGCTTGCACTGCGGTGTTCACTTTTTTCTCTTTAACGCGGGCCTTCCTTGTTTGAAGCTAAAGACAAAGGAGACAAGGAAAGATATACCCATCTGAATGCAGAGTTCCAAAAAATAGCAAGGAGAGATAAGAAAGCCTTCCTTAGTGATCAATGCAAAGAAATAGAGGAAAACAATAGAATGAGAAAGACTAGAGATCTCTTCAAGAAAATTACAGATACCAAGGGAACATTTCATGCAAAGATGGGCACAATAAAGGACAGAAGTGGTATGGACCTAACAGAAGAAGAAGATATTAAGGAGAGGTGGCAAGAATACACAGAAGAATTATACCAAAAAGATCTTCATGATCCAGATAACCACAATGGTGTGATCACTCACCTGGAGCCAGACATCCTGGAATGTGAAGTCAAGTGGGCCTTAGGAAGCGTCACTGTGAACAAGGCTAGTGGAGGTGATGGAATTCAGTTGAGCTGTTTCAAATCCTAAAAGATGAAGCTGTGAAAGTGCTGTACTCAATATGCCAGCACATTTGGAAAACTCAGCAGTGGCCACAGGACTGGAAAAGTTCAGTATTCATTCCAATCCCTAAGAAAGGCAATGCCAAAGAATGCTCAAACTACCACACAATTGCACTCATCTCACACGCTAGTAAAATAATGCTCAAAATTCTCCAAGCCAGGTTTCAACAGTACATGAACTGTGAACTTCCAGATGTTCAAGCTGGATTTAGAAAATGCAGAGGAACCAGAGATCAAATTGCCAACATCTGCTGGATCATTGAAAAAGCACAAGAGTTCCAGAAAATCATCTACTTCTGCTTTATTGACTACGCCAAAGCCTCTGACTGTGTGGATCACAATAAACTCTGGAGAATTCTTCAAGAGATGGGAATACCAGACCACCTGACCTGCCTCTTGAGAAATCTGTATGCAGGTCAAGAAGCAACAGTTAGAACTGGACATGGAACAACAGACTGGTTCCAAATAGGAAAAGGAGTACGTCAAGGCTGTATATTGTCACCCTGCTTATTTAACTTATATGCAGAGTACATCATGAGAAACGCTGGACTGGAAGAAACACAAGCTGGAATCAAGATTGCCGGGAGAAATATCAATAACCTCAGATATGCAGATGACACCACCCTTATGGCAAAAAGTGAAGAACTAAAGAGCCTCTTGATGACAGTGAAAGAGGAGAGTGAAAAAGTTGGCTTAAAATTCAACATTCAGAAAACTACGATCATGGTATCTGGTCCCATCACTTCTTGACAAATAGATGGGGAAACAATGGAAACAGTGACAGACTTTATTTTTGGGGGTCCAAAATCACTGCAGATGGTGACTGCAGCCATGAAATTAAAAGACGCTTGCTCCTTGGAAGAAAAGCTACGACCAGCCTAGACAGCATATTCAAAAGCAGAGACATTACCAACAAAGGTCCATCTAGTCAAGGCTATGGTTTTTCCAGTGGTCATGTATGGATGTGAGAGCTGGACCATAAAGAAAGCTGAGTACTGAAGAATTGATGCGTTTGAACTGTGGTATTGGAGAAGACTCTTGAGAGTCCCTTGGACTGCAAGGAAATCCAACCAGTCTAAAGGAAATCAGTTCTGAATATTCATTGGAAGGACTGATGCTGAAGCTGCAACTCCAATACTTTGGCCACCTGATGTAAAGAACTGACTCATTTGAAAAGACCCTGATGCTGGGAAAGATTGAAGGTAGGAGGAGAAGGGGATGACAGGGGATGAGATGGTTGGACGGCATCACCGACTCCATGACTGACTTAATGGATATGAGTTTGAGTAAACTCTGGGGGTTGGAGATGGACAGGGAGGCCTGGTGTGCTGCAGTCCATGGGCTCGCAGAGTCAGATGTGACTGAGTGACTGAATTGAATGCGCTTTGTTTGCATAAGGTAGGAAAAAGCATAAGTAGCTTCTGTTCCGTGGTTCTGTCGGTTCCTCTAACTGCACTGTGCCCTGACTCAGCCCCAAGGGGAATGTGCCCAGCTCTGAGACTCTGCCCGCTGTGGACAGTGGCGCCCAGGCGCTGGAGGGTCTGGCAGGGGACTCCCTTCCGGGTCTCACTAGGGCGGGAGTGTGGGGGGCGGGGACGATCGCGCGGTGGCTGCAGACCTGGAGTGTGCGGACTTCGATGTGCGCAGAGGGAGGAGGGCTGAGGTCACCGCCGAGCTGCCTTCCTGAGCCCCTTGGAAACGCTCCCAGAGAAACCCGGAGGCTGAGAGGCCCGAGCCCCACCCTGTAGCCCTGTCCCCAAGGCCCCTTCACCCCAGCTCGGCCACCGGCGGCGGTCCTGGTGCAGAGGTCTCAGCCAGGCGTCCAGACCAGACACCTTCCCCTGAGTGTGTCGGCCGAGCGCTGCTGAAGCCCCCTCCCTGGTGGGGACCCAGCCTCTACAGTTGGTCGTTTGGCAAAGACGGGCCCAGGATAGCAGCCCAGCCCTCCCCCGCTGGCCGCTCATTCCCGGAGATGGTCGGCACAGGGCGAGGATTACTGGGCTGTGTGCTGGCCGGGACACATGCTAAGTGGCTGACGCCTCGGAAACTAGCGCTTCCGAGTCTGCGGGGAGAAGTCTGCGGCGGGAACGAGCTGGAGACACAGCGGGCGGAGACGCAAGCCTGCGAACACACTTTCTTTCCGGACTTCTACTATTTTTGCAGAAGCGAGAGCTCTATTTTCAGAAGCTGCTCACAAGCAGCTCTTAAGAGGCCGTTAGGGGGGCTTCCACGGCGGTGTGACAGCCGCGGGCTCCTCGGTGAGCCGGGCGCACGCCCACTGCCTGGGAGCGGATCTCGGGCTGAGTCGCTCCGGTCCAGGCGGAGGGGGCTGGACGCGCCCGCGGACCTCTCCTGGGAGCCCTGCGTTCACCGCGGCGCCGTGAACTCGCACAGAGCGCGGCTGCGCGCGTTGGCCTCGGCCCCCAGGACCCAGAGCGGCTGGTCTCAGGCGCAAGCCTTGAGTTTCCGGCAGGTTCCGGGAGCGGACGCAGCTGCCAGCCTAGGACCCACCGTGAGAACCTCGTGGAGCGGGGCCTCTCCAGCCTCAGAGCCCGACGTGGGGGGCGAGGCTCCTCAACAGGCCAGCCCTGAGGCACCGAGCCCCGAGAGGGCGCAGGGACCGCGGCTGAAAGCAGAGGCCGCGGGCCGGGGCCGGGCGGCGCCGGCGGCTGAGCGCTGAGCCCGCCCGCGCCCCCCGCCCCCGGCCCGCCCCGGCCCCCAGCTCCCACGCCAGGGCGTCTGCAGCCTGCGCATCACTGGGGCCCGCCCAGCGCCGCCCGGAGGACAGCCCCGGCGTGGGCGTGAGCAAGCCCATCCCAGGAGAGCCGAGCGCGTTTCTCCCGGGGGCCGGTGGAAGCAGTGGAGCGCAGTAGACATTCCCAGTGTGGTCCTGTCAGGAACTCAGGCTCCCGAGAGGTCACTTGAAACCCAGGATCACCCGTCACTGCCGGCGACACCGAGTCCCCCCGGCCAATGCTGGGCCCCTGCGGCCGTCGCAGGTGGGCGGGACGCCGGGGTCCTGCACCCGCTCCTTGTCCTAAAAGGCAGCGGCGTCCAGCGCCCGCGGTGCCACGCCCCCCGTCTGGGCCCCGCTCCGCTGCACGTGGGCAGCGACTGGACGGCCCCGCCCCCGTGTCCCCGCTGAGATAAGGGTCTCCTGGGCACAGGCTGCCTCCGGCCCTGAGGGTCGGATACTATTTCAGGACCTGAGATTTAAATAGCAGAGTGCTGTGGGGACGCGCCCCTCATGCTTAGCGACAACTGCTGCTGTGTGCGTCTGTGTGTGTGTGTGTCTTTGTCCGTGTCTCTGAGTGCCTGTGTGTCTCTGTGCGTGCCTGTGTCTCTGTGTGTGTCTGTGTCTCTGCATGTCTGTGTGTGTCTCTGCGTGTGTGTTTCTAGGCGTGTCTGTGTGTGTCTCTGTGTGTGTGTGTGTGTTTCTAGGCGTGTCTGTGTGTCTCTGTGCTTGTCTGTGTCTCTAGGCGTGTCTGTGTCTCTGTGTGTCTGTGTGTCTCTAGGCGTGTCTGTGTGTGTCTCTGTGTGTGTCTGTGTCTCTGCATGTCTGTGTGTGTCTCTGTGTGTGTCTGTCTCTATGCGTGTCCGTGCGTGTCTGTGTGTCTCTGTGCTTGTCTGTGTCTCTGTGTGTCTTTGTGTCTCTGTGTGTGTGTCTGTGTGTCTCTAGGCGTGTCTGTGTGTGTCTCTGTGTGTGTCTATGTCTCTGCATGTCTGTGTGTGTCTCTCTGTGTGTCTTTGTGTCTCTAGACGTGTCTGTGTGTGTCTCTGTGTGTGTGTGTGTGTTTCTAGGCGTGTCTGTGTGTCTCTGTGCTTCTGTGTGTCTTTGTGTCTCTAGACGTGTCTATGTGTGTCTCTGTGTGTGTCTATGTCTCTGCATGTCTGTGTGTGTCTCTCTGTGTGTCTTTGTGTCTCTAGACGTGTCTGTGTGTGTCTCTGTGTGTGTGTGTGTGTTTCTAGGCGTGTCTGTGTGTCTCTGTGCGTGTCTATGTCTCTAGACGTGTCTGTGTGTGTCTGTGTGTGTGTGTGTGTTTCTAGGCGTGTCTGTGTGTCTCTGTGCGTGTCTATGTCTCTATGCGTGTCTCTGTGTCTCTGTGTGTCTGTGTGTCTCTGTGTGTGTCTGTGTCTCTGCATGTGTCTGTGTCTCTGCATGTCTGTGTGTGTCTGTGTGTCTTTGTGTCTCTAGACGTGTCTATGTGTGTCTCTGTGTGTGTCTATGTCTCTGCATGTCTGTGTGTGTCTCTCTGTGTGTCTTTGTGTCTCTAGACGTGTCTATGTGTGTCTCTGTGTGTGTCTGTGTCTCTGCATGTCTGTGTGTGTCTGTGTGTCTTTGTGTCTCTAGACGTGTCTATGTGTGTCTCTGTGTGTGTCTGTGTGTGTGTCTCTAGGCGTGTCTGTGTGTCTCTGTGCGTGTCTATGTCTCTATGCGTGTCTCTGTGTGTCTGCGTGTCTACGTGTGCGTGTCTGTGCGTGTACCTGCCCGTGTCTTCGTGTGTCTGCGTGTCATGGGAGGGAGAGAAGACTGCAGTGAATGGGGCCCAGTGTGGGCACAGTAAGTGTGTGAAGCTGGGTGAAGAGAACGTGGATTCCTTGAGCTGTTTGCGATTTTGCGCTTGAAGTGCTTGAAAACAAATGGGATAGGACGGGGAGGCAGAAAAGCCACTGGCTTTGAGAAGGACCTCCAGGGCCCTGAAAGCAGACTGCCCCTGCGCCAGGGTGACGCGTGAGCCCACGTGTGAGGCTCCGGGTCGAGGGCGACCTGTTGCTGCCTGTGCCCGTGGGGCTGGCCTGTGGTCAGACTCCGGCCGCCTCGCATCTCCCCCCGCTCGCGCCTGGGGGCCAGTGTCTCCCTGCTTGCGCCTGGGGGCCTGCATCTCCTCACTCCCGTCTGGGGCCCAGTGTCTCCTCGCTCGTGTCTGGGGGCAGGCAGGGGAGAGGAGAAGCCCAAGGAACTGACGTGGGCTTGGCCTGGCCGTCACCTGTCTGCAGCTTGGCCCCGGAACCTAAGCCCCGTCCAGGGAAGCCGAGGCTGAGTGGACGGCTGGTTGCTGGAGCCCCCGAAAGGCTTGAGGCTGGCATCCTTCCACCACATGGGGCGCTCACATCATATCTGCTCCTTCACCGGAACAGGTCAAGACGGGGGCGTCTTAACCCAGGTGGTCAGTGATGCCCCTGTCGCCCCAGGAAGCTCTCGCACCTTCAGGGTGAGTCTCGGGGATGGAGTTTTCAAACTCCGCATTTTGGGGGAGCGCAAAGTCAGATGCTTCCTGCCCCGTCGGTTGGCATCTGGTTGGTATTTCCCTCCGCCTGGTCTGGGTGCTGGGTTCATAACTGACGGGCGTCAGGGAGGCAGAGGGGCTGGGGGAGGGGTCAGCTCGTTGGAGGGCCCCTCCCTGAAGCTGTGGCTCTCACACCCCCGTCCTGACCGGCCGCAGGGCCGTAATGCAGGCGTGCAGCACAGATGCAGGAGGGAAATGGCCACCGAATTCAGGGCAGTGGAATTTCAGGCAAGAGCTAAAGAGATGGAGAGGGACGTATGTGTGATGGTCTAGGAAAATGTCCAGAAAAGTGTCAAGCGAAAAACACCCGAAACAAGCCACAGGTAATGCGCGACTCCTATTTGTGCACGCGTGTGGCGCCCCGCTTACCCTCACTGTGTGTGTGCAGAGCCTTCTAGGAGGACGTGTAGGCGCCATGAGCTCACGCTCGTGACACCAGTCGGGTGAGGGTTTGAGGGATCCTGGGTCCCACACCCCAATTTATGGACTGGGTTTCTGAAGCTGAGTGCACATATCCCCTTTCTAATAAAAATGAAATCAGCAACTATTACATTTTAGAACATCTGAGTACATGTGGGATTCTCTTTCCTTTAGTGATGTTTTTCTTTTCAAGACTTGCTTTTCCTGGAGTAGGAAAAGGAAGTGGGGGGAATGAATTTCACTCTAATTTTACGAGCCTGAGAATCTCTGTGTGTTTTAGTTTATAATCATTCTGTAAGTAGACTCGCTGCCTGACTCCCAAGGAAGCAATTAGTTCTCCTGCATCGTCAGGAGGGTGGAGGCCCCACGGCTCCAGCCCAGGGCTCCCCATCCCTGGGCACAGTGACGCGGGCATGCGGCTCTGACGGGAGGGCCGAGCACGCGGCATGGAGGCTGCGTGGAAGCCCAACACTCACCTCAGCTGGCCTCCATTCCTGGAAGACGACTCTTAATCTCCGCACCCCCAGCCCTGCCTGCACCCGCGCGGCGGGGAACCTGCCCTCCCCAGACTCTGACTGCCAAGTGTCCTGAGCAGCGAGGTTAGCTCAGTGGCTCAGAGCCGCGGTGTGGAGCCCCCAAGTGGCGATGCGCGAGAGGCCAAGGCCTTGTCAGCACAGCCAGGGGCCCCGCGGGCCCGCGGAGCACCACCCATGGCCTCGGCTGGAAATGCGCCCCGGTCACCGTGGCCTGGGGCTTGGGGTGAGTGCCGCGTGTGTCTGGAGGGGACGCGCCTGAGCTCTCCGCAGCAAGCCTTCACCCCGTGGGGACTGCCACTGCACGATGGGCCCGCCAAGCTGGCGAAGCACGCATTACGTGTCAGCCGCCACCCGCCGTTCCGCTCACACCAGCCGCCGCTTCACCAAGGCTGTGGTCAGGGTTATTTTTAACAAGAGGGAGTGTCCTCGGGGAGAAGCCCGACCACAGGGAGCAGGCCCAGCTCTGTCCTCATCGGCGAGCCTGGGGAAGGGCAGCCCGTTTCCAGGCGTCCTCGGTTAGTCGCTCCCGGAGGGGTTGGTGTTAAGCGCTGGTGTGATTAAACACGTGGGCTGGCGGTTAGATGAGCGCGTGGGGTGCCCCGAAGGCTCGGGCTGGGGGCCGCCCTTCCTCCTGGTCTGGACACTCCGTGGGGAGGATGCAGACGCAGCGGCTGCCCCCCGGGGCTGGGGACCCAGCAGTGTGTGGGGTGGATAGGCCCCGCTAAGAGCTAGAAGGCGGCATGTGGGACGCCCTGCAGCCCGAGGCCGTCCCAGCTGAGCCGTGGCGGTTAGTGCTGTCCAGTCAGTGAGCAGAGAGCGTTAGTTTTGCAACAGAATAAAATACACCGAGGGTCCAAGAGGCCCTTCGTGACCTTGTATTTGGAGGTCTGAGGGGTCGCATGCAGTGACGTCAGTAAGGCATGAGGCTCGGCCAGGGCAGGGAGAACACGCTCATCGGACAATGCACTTCACGCGGCAGTTAGGCCCCGGGAACCTGGAGGGCGGGCGGAGGCGGCGAGGGCTGCGGGGCCCCGGCGGGGAGGCTTTACTTCTCCTGCGAGGACAGGCGGTGCAGCGCCTCGCCCAGGTGCCTCAGTTCCTCCTGGCGTTCCAGCTCGCGGTACAGGCCCGCGGGGACGGCGTCCAGGCCGTGCAGCAGCCCGAACAGGCAGCCGGCGATGGCCCCGGTGGCCCCGCTCTCACCTGGAAGAGACAGGCCCTCAGAGCTGCCCCGTGGTCCCTGCCCCCGGCCCCGCGTCCCCGCGCCAGGGGCCCGAGCCATCTCAGCCTCTGCCCTGACCTCGGCCGCAGCCCAGTGAGGGGCGGGGTGTCCCCTCCTGCTCCTGGGACGGCTGGACCCCGGTGTGCAGAGTCCTCCCAGCCTGGGGCCCAGCACTCGGGGCAGCCTGGAATGCTGTCCCCACAGTTCCCCTCACCCGCTGACCTTGCCTCCCAGCCTCCTCCTCCCTACCCGCCCGAGGCCCCAGGTCGCTGCCCTCTTCTCCCCTCTGCCTGCCCCGAGAAGCGCCGCTGGGCACCCCTGGGTGCTCGGAGAGGCCCCGTGGTCCTGAGGAGGTGGGTGCTCCTCCCAGCAGGGGGCCCGCGGGCAGCCCCTCACCTCCGTGGAACATGGCACGGCGGCACAGCTCCGTCCAGCTGCCCTTGGCTCCCAGGAGGGCGTCGTAGGCGATCATGGGGGCATCATGGCCCCGCCGGCCCCCTCGGCCCTCAGAGCTCCATTTCCTGTAGGTCTGGGGAGGGCACCATGGGTCAGGGGCCTGGCCCGGGCCACGCCAAGGGCCTCAGGGCACAGCTCCTGGCCCATCCCTGCGCTGATGTGACACCCCTGTGTCCAGGCACTGCCCCCCGGCTGCGGTGGACAGTGGGCAGGAAAGGCCCGCTTCCCAGGGCTCTCACACCCTGCCCCTCCCACAGACAAAGGCAGCGAATTCTGTGATGCAGACGGCCAGCAAGGGGCCTGAAATGCTGTGGCCAGGCGTCACTGTGGCTTGCGCGGGGTACGGGGACAAGTGAGGCCGAGTGGTTGCTGGGTGTTTTCTGGGCTGCAGACCAGTCGGTGGACGCAGTGGGAGCAATGGTGGCTCACGCGGCTGGGGCTCAGGGCAGGTCCCTCTGTCTGGGAGAGAAGACTGACAACGGGCAGGGGCCAGACACAGCCAGGGAGGTGGACACGGGCAGGTCACACTGCTGCACCTTGGCAACAAAGCCAGGTTGGTTTGAGGCAGCAGCGTCTCCAGAACAGTGTGACGGAGTCTTTCTGCATCAGGGGACCCATGAGAGATAAATGAGAGGGCAGCAGGAAGCACTTGAAAAGGAAAGGGCAGATGCTGCTTCACATCTCCTGACACCTGGAATACAGGTGTGCTGGCTGGAGTGGGAGCAGCCAGTTTGGACTATGAGGCAAGTTCTGGGAATAGCAGAGCACCCAAACAGGGAGACCCCCAGTTCCTCACTGCAGGAGACTCTGGCCAGCTCGGAGCGCCCGTTACGTGAGGACGATAAATGTCTGTCTCGGTCAGGCTATGGCTACACAGGCTTTCTCGTGTGCTGCCAACCACAATCCCAGCGACTGCAGCCACTTCAGGGGTTTCTCAGCACGGGGAAAGCTACTGGTCTGCACCAATTTATTCGTCCTAGACAACCCTATATCCCCGGTCTTCAGGAGAGATGAAGTGAGATGGACTATTTCTGCACAAATTGTGCTTATAATCAAGAAGATGAAAAGACGAACGCAGCAGCCATTTCAAACGGGCTTCCTGCACGGCCTCCCACAGCCCCTGAAATGCTCCCTCAGCCCGCCTCCCTGGGTCCCCACAGGTGGGGCGGCAGGCAGGACTGGGCCTGGGACCCCGAGCAGTGGCCCCACTTTTCTCACCCCATCCATCTCGGGCCCAAGAGCCTACTTTTTCCCTCTCCTCCGCGTCGTAGCGGTCGGGAAAGCTGGCCTCATTCTCGGTGTCCTCGATGATTTTTCTCTCCTCCAGGTAAAACTGCCACTTAGCTTCAAAGTAAAACCAGTGCTCCTGGTATTCTAAACACAAAGAGCAGGGAAGCAGGCTGTGCCGGCCGTCCAGCCAGGTGCCGTGGGCAGCGATGGGGAGGGCCGGAGGCAGAGCCCGTGCCCCCCTGAGATGGGGCTGGAGGGCGGCCTGGGGCTTCAGCGATGGCTCCCAAAAGTAAAAGATGCTCACACCGTGGCAGCTTTGAGACACTAGCAGGGAAGACGGAGAGGGGCGAGGATGCTCGCTGATGTGCTGAACTGAGGCGGCCATCGCAAGGCCAAAGTGGCTCCTCGCGGGAACTCGGAACCTGAGTGTCTCTGCTAAGCCAGTGCTGTGCCTGCAAGGTCGGGAGGCGGGACGCTCACTGCCCGTAACTGGCGGCCTGAGGCAGCCCCCGCGGGTGGAGACTCTTCCGAACCGTCTGGGCAGCTGCACCGGTTCAGGGATGGCGCCGGGGGTGGGGGTCCCGTGCCTCAAGAACCCAGAGAGGATCCCCGCACGGGCCGCCCCGCCCTGCAGCCAGGTGGCACCACAGACCACGGACCTGGGGTCCGCCCGTCACACGGCCCTCCCCGGGCCTGGCCTCGCCGCTCTGAGTGCGGGTGGTGCTGCCGGGGCGGGCTCACCTGCCAGGTGCCGGATGGTCTTCTTACAGTACTCCTCGGCCAGCGGCACCGTCCGCAGCATGTCTCGCCCCCACTGCTCCAGCCGCTTTCCCTGGACGGCGTACGACGCAAACAGGGCAGTGCACAGGGACCCAAGGAAGCCTGGGGTGCGGGACAGAGGCCAGGATGGGTCCCCCGCCCGCCCGCCGGGGCCAGGCTCGGGACAGGGGCCAGGATGGGCCCCCTGCCCACCCGCCGGGGCCAGGCTCGGGACAGAGGCCAGGATGGGCCCCCTGCCCACCCGCCGGGGCCAGGCTCAGGACAGAGGACAGGAAGGACCCCACGCTTGCCCGCCGGGGCCAGGCTCGGGACAGAGGCCAGGATGGGCCCCCTGCCCACCCGCCGGGGCCAGGCTCAGGACAGAGGACAGGAAGGACCCCACGCTTGCCCGCCGGGGCCAGGCTCGGGACAGAGGCCAGGATGGGCCCCCTGCCCACCCGCCGGGGCCAGGCTCAGGACAGAGGACAGGAAGGACCCCACGCTTGCCCGCCGGGGCCAGGCTCGGGACAGAGGCCAGGATGGGCCCCCTGCCCACCCGCCGGGGCCAGGCTCAGGACAGAGGACAGGAAGGACCCCACGCTTGCCCGCCGGGGCCAGGCTCGGGACAGAGGCCAGGATGGGCCCCCTGCCCACCCGCCGGGGCCAGGCTCAGGACAGAGGACAGGAAGGACCCCACGCTTGCCCGCCGGGGCCAGGCTCGGGACAGAGGCCAGGATGGGCCCCCTGCCCACCCGCCGGGGCCAGGCTCAGGACAGAGGACAGGAAGGACCCCACGCTTGCCCGCCGGGGCCAGGCTCGGGACAGAGGCCAGGATGGGCCCCCTGCCCACCCGCCGGGGCCAGGCTCAGGACAGAGGACAGGAAGGACCCCACGCTTGCCCGCCGGGGCCAGGCTCGGGACAGAGGCCAGGATGGGCCCCCTGCCCACCCGCCGGGGCCAGGCTCAGGACAGAGGACAGGAAGGACCCCACGCTTGCCCGCCGGGGCCAGGCTCGGGACAGAGGCCAGGATGGTCCCCCCCCCCCACCACTGGGGCCACACTCCCGAGCGTGGCTCCCGGTCACCCTGAGCCCCGCCCGCCGCCGCGCCATCACCTGTGGGGTGATTGTGTGTCATCCTGCCGCACTCCACGCTGACCTCCACCAGCGTCTCCAGTCGCTCCGGCTGCCAGTACCGCATCCCCACGCACATCGCCTTGGTTGCCGCGCCAAACCCCGAGCCTGTGTGGGGACCCTGCGTTCAGACCTCTGCCTGAAACCCCACCAACCCAGACATGCATGGCAGTCTGTGCCCACGTTTATCAGCCTCGGTGTGTCAGAGACAGGGAAACCTCCCACGTTCCTGACAAAGACGAGAGACAAAAGAAATCGCATAGAGGCACTTGGAATGGACGCAGCCACGAAAGGCGGGCTTTCCCCTGGGGTGGGGGGCCGCTCCCAGTGTGCCCCGACTGGGAACGCAGGAGCCAGACTGTCCACGGTGCACGTCCAGGCACGCGTGCCCCTCTGCCTAAAAGCTGCTTCCCTGAGCTACAGCTGACGGACAACCAGCCACGTGTATTTAACAAATGCCTGTTGTCTTGACGTGATACCCCCAGGAAACCGGTGCCCAAAGGAAAACTGCAACGCATCTGTTGCCCCAAAGTCAGAAACGTATACAAACAGAATCACATGGAAAGCCGTCTTTTTTTGCCTGGCTCCCTCCACGCAGCGTAGCTGTGCTGGGATCGTCCGCGCTGTGTGTCCGTGGCTGGGCTCCGCCGTGTGGGCGGAGGGAACTCAGCCAGTTTGTCCACTTGCAGCTGGTTCACGTTTGAGTTGTCTCCAGTCTGAGGCTAATACGAATAAAGGCGCTATGAGCATTGATGACTGAGTTTCGTGTGGAAGGGCGCTTTCTCTTCTCTTGGGTAAACATCTCTGAGAGGAACGTTGAGCTCATACATCGCATGAATGTTCAGCGTTGTGAGAAACTGCGGGACCAGTTTCTGAAGCGGCCACATTCGACACCACTGCCAACACGAGCTCGTCCGTGAGGCGGGGTGAGCGTGTGAGGCGGGGGTGAGCGTGTGAGATTGGGGTGAACCCGTGAGGTGGTGAGCCCGTGAGGTTGGGGGTGAGCCTGTGAGTCTGGGAATGAACCTGTGAGGTTGGGGTGAGCGCATGAGGCGGGGGTGACCCCGTGAGGCTGGCGGTGAGTCTGTGAGGTTGGGGGTGACCCCGTGAGGTTGGCGGTGAGTCTGTGAGGTTGGGGGTGAGCGTGTGAGGTTTGGGCGAGTGCGTGAGGCTGGCGGTGAGCCCGTGAGGCTGGGGCCTTTCACTGCGGCTTCTGAGTCTCTGTGGGATAACGGTGCCGCTTCCCTGGCAGGCACACGTCTTCTCTGGTGAGGTGCCCGTGTAAGTAGTTTTCCCATTTTTGTGTGGGGTTGCTCTTCTGTAACCTGGGTTTTTTAATTAGTTACTCATTTACGCTTGCAGAGCGTCTCCCTCGCTGCACGTGCGCTCTCTCTGGCCGGGGTGAGCGGGGGCTGCTCTCGAGCACTTCTGTAACCTGGGTTTTTAATTAGTTACTCATTTATGCTTGCAGAGCGTCTTCGCGCGATGAGCGGGGCCTGCTCTCGAGCTGTGAGGTGTGGCAGCGGCTTCTGGCTCTAGAGTTTGGGTTAAGGAGCTGTGCGCACGGGCTTAGCTGCTCCGCGGCAGGTGGTACCTTCCCAGACCGGGGATCCCACCCACGTCTCCGTCAGTGGCAGGCGGGTTCGTAACCACAGGGCCACCAGGGACGTCCCTTGTCATCAGGCTCTGAGAGGTCTTCAGGGCGTCCCTGGGGGCTCGGAGGTAAAGGACCCACCTGCCGGTGCAGCAGACACAGACTTGGTCCCCGATCCGGGAAGACCCCGGGCGGCGTGGAGAAGCTACGCCCACGCTCCCCCACAGCTGGGCCTGCGCTCGGGAGCACGGGAGCGTGACGACAGCCCACGGCCGCAGCTGCGGGGCCCGAGTGCCCGGGCCTGTGCTCACAGCGGGAGAGGCCCCCCGCGTCCCCGCTAGAGGCAGCGCCCGCTCTCCCAGCTGGAGGAAGCCCTGGGGGCTACCGAGACCCCGCACTGGTGACAGTAAATGAACAAAGTTACTTTTAAAAACAGTTCCTTGCATCCTCGGGGCTCACATCCCTCGCAGACTTGTGCTGGGCAGTGCGTTCTCCCAGCACGTGGCCTGCCTGCCCGGCCTCCTAGCGGGGCGGCGTCTGAGGGGCGAGGGCGCCTGGCGGCTGCTGACTCAGCTCCCCAGAGGGCGGGGCGTGTGCGGTTGGCTCCAGGGCCTCCTCCGCTGTCGGCAGCCTCCCCGTGAGGACGCTGGGCCCGCGTTCCTGTCCTCGTTTTCTTCACAGATGAAATGTTGCCCGCGTGGCCTGTGCAGGTGGTCAGGACGTGCGAGCGTCCCTCCCTGCGGGCGTCTCTGCCTGGCACCCTCGAGCGCGGACTCCTCCGCTCCACCTGCAGAGGCTGCTCAGGCCTCACTGCTCTGTGCGTCGGTCTGGCTGACTTTTCTCTGTGCCCGGAGGTGCTGCTTCTGACGGAGCCCGCCGCCCTCAGCTTGGCGGTCTGCATGGGAGGTGCGCTCCTTCTTTGCTGATAGTTCTGAGTGATTTGATGGCTGTGGGTCTTGTTGGAGGTGTTTGTCTGTGTATTTCTTATGCTTGGAATGTATTGAGTTTCTGGGGCATGTGAGTTCACTTCTGTAAAATCTACTTTGGACAATTCGGGCTACTGTTTCCCACACCTTTTCTGTTCTCCCTTCTCTTTTAAGGACCAAGGCTCCGATCTGTCCCGCGGCTCCCTGATGCCCTTCCACATTTCAGGTTCTTTCTTCTCTGTGTGTCCCACTGTGGACAGTTTTATCGCTCTGCATTTCAAACTCACTGATCTTTTTTCTGAAATGTCTAATCTGCTGTGAATCTCAGTCGGTGAGTTTTGCTCAGACACGGTAGTGTTTTTCTCTAGAACTGTGATGTAGGTCTTTTGTGTACCTGTATGTCTCTGCTTAACTTTTCTAAAGTATAGAACACACACAGTTTTATATCCTTACGTGATAACTCTAATGACTGTCAGAGCTTGTCATTTCTGATTTACTGATATTTCCCTTTGTTATGGACCATATTTCCTGCTTCTTTATTTGCCAGTAGCACTTGACTTGATAGCATCCTTCAGCATCAACCCAGAGGCCGGGCCTGCCCTTGCTGTGAGCCCAGTGGTCAGGTCCAGGACCCCAGCAGTGGAGCCCTAGGGCAGAGGCTGCCTGCCAACATCACCCACACGAGATCATCTCAGAGACAGACATTTCTGCAGGTGATGTATGCTTTCCTTGATGTTTTGGCTAAGAACACACATTTAAAAGGAAAGCAGTGGGAGATTATCCTTAAAGCAAACCAGGGATGGTGACTGGGATGCCTGCATCCCCAGTTGGCGCCCAAGCGGGGCTGGATCCCCGGGGGTCCCTTTGGGGGTGACGGGGAGGGCCGTGTCACAGAGGCCCTCCGGCCCCGCCTCCTCAGAGGGAGAGGAGAGCTCCCTGACCTTTCTCGTTGAATGGCGTGTGCCACGCTAGGAGGTAGTTGTCTGGCTTCAGCTGGGAGCAGCCCTCCAGGGTGGCTGGGTCTGCCCGCTGCTCCGGGAGCTTCTCCAGGACGTCCACATAGCGCCGCACCATCTCACGGTAGAGGTCGTCCAGGCACCAGAAGTCTGGGGAGGAAGGGGGGATCAGATGAGCTCCCGGCACGCGGCCCGCCCCCGACAGGAGGGAGGCCTGGGACCGACTCCCTGGAGAGACCTGACCACAGATGCAGGGCGCTTTGGATTTCATCTCTTTTCAGAGGCTGCAGTTTCTCACTGTCACACACGGGAATCTAGGAAGACCTGGGGTCTTCATGCACAGCTGATGGCCCTGTCCACGAGGGGCCGCTGGCCTGACACCCGCCTGCTCCGCGGCCCTCAGGGTCCCCCATCCAGGGCACCCAGAGTCGCCCTCCCAGCCCAGCTGCCCGCTCCCTACTCCAGCTAAGCAGCCACACACCCCGCCCCCACCGTCCCCATCATCCCCACCATGACCCCTGGGAAGGTGGTCTGGGGACGTGTCCTTGGAGATCTCAAGGTGCCAGAATGGGGTGCCAGGCACAGAGGGCTTGCTGACCGGCGTCCGGATGGCTTCACGCGCCCCCACTGCACAGTCAGGCCCCCGTCTGCCTGCTGTAGGCTCAGCGAGGGGTCGTGAGTGGGATTTGATCACAACTGGGCATTTCTGCCATTAAGTGAGTCCACAGCGTGGTGGACAGAGGCCACACACCCTCGAAAGCTGGGGCCCAGGGGGCCTGGTCACATGAGAGCGGATGGGATGGAGCAGGTGGCTGGCGGAGCCCGTCTCCGGGGGCCGTGGGGGTGGAGAAGGACCCTGCCCCTCTTGCGCCCACCCTGGGCGCAGAGCCGGAGGCAGAGCATGGCTGGCACGAAACCCAGGTCGCCTCCGGCCCCGGTGCGGGCGGGGAAGCAGACGCCCGAGTCCAGGCAGGGCGGGGGTGCACCGCGGGCGCACGTCTGCCCTGGGGGAGGGAGCGGCTCCTGTCCACCCCCACCTCTCAGCAGCGGGGCAGAGGCCTGGCACCGTCCGGCCGCTGTTTTTACTCGGCCATGCCGTGTTGCCTCAGTTCTGAGCCGGGCAGGGGTGTGGTAGGGTCCGGGCTGGCAGGCGTGAGTCCCGTCTGGCCTGTGGACAGTGATGCCAGGTGACGCTGGGTAACCCTGGCGACGTCAGGCGGCAGCAGGTGGTGCTGGGTGACCCTGGCTGGGGAGGGGCAAGGCCAGGGCGTCTGGCACCTCCTCTACATTCCCAGTCCAGGGCGAATAAGCCTGGCCCTTCCGGGTCCCCTAAAATGGGCCATTTTATTCTGGAATCACATTCTTTTTCAAGAGACAAAAGTTCTTTAAAAGCAAAACGGCGGCAAAATCCCGGGAGCTGATCCTGAAGCGACCACAGGCCCTCACGGCCTCTGGCCCGAGCTCTTCTGCGCGCTGACGCGGCCACTGGGCTCACTTCTCTGTCTCCCCCGCCCGACAGATCCACCTGCGAAGCTCCCTGTGAGCCCCCCAGATGAAGTCACGACAGACGGAAGGCAGCAGACCCCTCCGGGTCACTCTCAACACCGGCGTTTCAAAGGCCGCCGCAGGCAGCACCGGGGGCGGAGAGGACCGCGGGGCCGGGACCGCCCTCCGCTCTGCGGGGCCCACCTGCCCTGTGGGGCCTTGGACGCCCCGCCCCGCTCAGCACCCGCTTCTGCTCAGCACTGCCCATCTCAGAGGCATGGCAGAGCGGGCACGGCCGGGCGCACCCGCCGCTCCGCAGGGCCCGGCCCACGGCCACACGCCTGGGGCGGCGAGCCCTACCTGCCTTTGGAAATCATGTGAAGAGCCGCGGTCTGTCGGGCCCTGGAGCAGCGCAGGTCCTGCCCTCCCCCGCCGGGGTGGGCCAGGGCTCAGAGGCAGGCCGAGGCTGACCGGCTTCTGTCCGCGCTTGCTGGGCGGCGCTGGGCCGAGGACGCAGCTCCTCTGCGCCAGTTCCGCCATCTGCGATTCGCCGTGATAAAGACCTGAAGGGCAGCGTGAGGGTGCAGTGATGGCCCCGCGGAGAAACAGGCCCACAGGCAGGGTCCACCAGCGCCGCGCTCAGTGTGCCCACTCAGGCGTGTCCGACTCTCTGTGGCCCCGCGGACTGCAGCACGCCAGGCCTCCCTGTCCAGCACCAACTCCTGGGGTTTGCTCAAACTCACGTCCATTGAGTTGGTGATGCCCTCCAACCATCTCATCCTCTGTCACCCTCTTCTCCTCCTGCCCTCAATTTTCCCAGCATCAGGGTCTTTTCAAATGAGTCAGCTCTTCACATCAGGTGGCCAAAGTATTGAAGCTTCAGCTTCAGCATCAGTCCTTCCAACGAACACCCAGGACTGATCTCCTTTAGGATGGACTGGTTGGATCTCCTTGGACTCCAAGGGACTCTCAAGAGTCTTCTCCAACACCACAGTTCAAAAGCATCAATTCTTCAGTACTCAGCTTTATTTATAGTCCAACTCTCACATCCATACATGACCACTGGAAAAACCATAGCCTTGACCAGATGGATGTTTGTCGGCAAAGTAATATCTCTGCTTTTTAATATGCTGTCTAGGTTGGTCATAGCTTTCCTTCCAAGGAGCAATTATCTTTTAATTTCATGGCTGCAGGCACCGTCTGCAGTGATTTTGGAGCCCAGACAAATAAAGTCTGACACTGGTTCCATTGTTTCCCCATCTATTTGCCATGCCCCTTACACAAGCTACAGTTTGTTATTAAAGAAAAAAGTTGGGCTGTTTGAAAACTAAACTTAGGTGTTTAAAGGGTGAAGGCTTTAAACCTTCACCTGTGGGCTCAGCCTTGCCCGAGCGCATCAGGGCCACCCGCGGCCCAGAGGGCATGCGTCCAGAGGTGCCCGCACCCATCAGAACTGGGCCTGCGACCAATGTGCTCCGGATCCACACGCTTAACCCGGGTGGATTCCGCCCTATTCCTGCCAAGGGGATGTGACTTGCTCCAACCCGGGGGAGCACGTTCTTGACAGGAGCCACGCCGGGGAGTCCTGGGACCACAGTGCAGGCTGGAGACGTGCCGGGGACTCTGCCAGGCGGGCACCCCAGGAAGGCCCAGGGACAGGGCACGGAGGGGCCTGGGGCCCGCCCAGAGAGGGCTCGGGAGCCCCACAATTGCACCCCACCCCCGGATCTCGGAGTCTGCAGACTCAGAGGGACGGCGTGTCATGTCAACCTGCTGTGACACCATCTTATCTGAGGCTCAGTTCTCCGCCTGCTATTTGGAGCAGACGGCATTCCTGTGCCGTGACATCCCGGCTAAACCCGGCTCCCGAGCGGCTGGCGGGTGAGCGCTCGGTGACACACGCATTCCAGCCACTCAGTGCCGCCTCGGTTCTAATTTTGCAGTGACACGCTCACCCTCTGACAGGTTTTCAACAGCAATTGCAAGGGGGCTGTGCCTCACCCAGACACCCGGGGCTTTTCCGAAATTCAGTAAAAATTTGTTCTTCAAATCAACCTGCTACTTGAGGAAACTCTTTCCCCCAAATCTAAACAACTTCATGGCATTTTCTTAGGGTAACAGAGAACCTGCAACTCTCCAAGCTACGTCGTGTTTTGCCAGCTGGCATTTTAACCACCATTCATCAGGATTTAGAAACAATTCCCCCAAATATCATAATCGGCCCAACTGCAAACTGGCTTATCATTTTATATATTTTTTGAAATAAATTCAGAAGCAAGCTAACTATTCACAATGAGAAGTTGAGGTTTCCTCCCAAATGGGCCCAAAGTGAGCCCTCTGATTGCATTTAACTCTGAATACACAGGCTTTGCCGAGTGAACGTTTACAAACACAATGGAGAGTCTTGGCTTAAGAACCCGCGTCTGCAGGTGAGCAGAGTATGGTGACGCGGTTGCCCACGAGGCTGTCTTGGAACGCAGTGGAGGCGCACCCCGTCTGCTGGGGACCCCATGTGCCGAGCAACCCCCGGGCTCTGGGCCCCTCGCCTTGGGACCCCCGCCCCCGCCCCCGGGCAGAGCCTCACCTGTGACGAGGGCCCCCGGGCTCTAGGCCCCTCGCCTCGGGTCCCCCCGCCCCTGCCCCGCCCCCGGGCAGAGCCTCACCTGTGACGAGGGCCCCTGCCGTGGCCATGTGCATGATGGTGTTGTCGCTCACCGGCCACGTCTCCGGCGAGAGCACGAGGTGGTCCAGCCCACCTCCCTTCCCCATCTCCTCCTGGACCCTGGCGCCCAAGCCGCTGCTCTCCCTGGCGGCGTGCCCGAACCCCAGCGCGTCCCCGACGGCCCCCAGCAGCATCGCAGCCTGGAACTTCTCCATATCTGCCCCCGGCTGCGGGTGGCCGCCGTGCTGCTCTGCCTTCAGTCCGCCCCGCCGACCTCCGGGCTGCTCACTGTGCCGCTGTTGGGAGCCTCCCCGTGTGGCAGGCACTCCTCCTCTGTCTCTGCAGGTGGCACCAATGAGAACACCGGCTGGACTGCAGCTCACAGCCTCCCCCAGCCACGTGGGGCGGCAGTGCCTGTCCGCAGGTCGGGACTGAGCTGGCTCTTCGGAGGAGGCGTCTGTGGCTCAGAACAGCCCTGGGCGGGTGAGGCTGCCGCTCTGGGGAAGTCTGCCCAGTGACCGGGAGGACGCGCTCGTGTTTCCAGAGCTCCGGTGTGGAAGCCCCACACCCAGGCTCAATCCAGTCAGTCACAGAGTGTGCGTCAGCCTCCCGCGGCCAGGCTGAGACTCCCGAGTCCCCGGCCCCTCTGCCCCCGCGACCCCCCAGCCCCGGGCCTCCACCTGTCCGCCTTGTCCCTGCATCTTTGCGTCTCCTGGACTTGCAATCACACGGGTCGCCCTCAGCAGCCTACGCCTGGCTCCTGCACCCAGCACCCTGCTGGGACTCAGCTGTCATGCGCGCGGCTCTGGTTTCTGGAGGGCGTGTGACTGTGGAGCATGTTGACGATAGAAATCTGCCACGCGGGAAGGAAGAAGCGGATGGAGCCGCAGTGACCTGGGTGCCCCCAGCCCAGCGCTGGCGATGCCTCCCTGCCAGACACAGGCCACTCCGTGTGGGGCAGGACGCAGGGCCCCCACCCCTGTTCCACGGGAAGAGTGTTCATGGCGGTGCTGAGGCTGGGGGGTCCAGGTGTAAACCGGGCATCTGGACCTGAAGCCCAGGGTCAGAAAAGCCGCCATGGTACCACAGGACTCAGTCCTACATAAAACCAGGGCACCAGGTCATGAGGAACACATCTGAGAGAGTTTCAGTAACAGCAAGATGCTAAGATCCTAAGATGCGAAGATCCTAAGATGATAAGATGCTAAGATGCCAAGATCCTAAGATGCTAAGATCCTAAGACCCTAAGATGCTAAGGTCCTAAGATGCTAAGACCCTAAGATGCTAAGATGATAAGATGCTAAGACCCTAAGATGCTAAGGTCCTAAAATGCTAAGATCCTAAGATGCTAAGATGCTAAGATCCTAAGATGCTAAGATGCTAAGACCCTAAGATCCTAAGATGATAAGATGCTAAGATCCTAAGATGCTAAGGTCCTAAGATGCTAAGATGCCAAGATCCTAAGATGCTAAGATGCTAAGACCCTAAGATGCTAAGGTCCTAAGATGCTAAGACCCTAAGATGCTAAGGTCCTAAGATGCTAAGATCCTAAGATGCTAAGATGCTAAGATGCTAAGATCCTAAGATGCTAAGACCCTAAGATCCTAAGATGATAAGATGCTAAGGTCCTAAGACCCTAAGATGCTAAGGTGCCCGTAAGTGAATGGTGCCCTCTTCGCAGCCTGTGCTGAGAGTGAGGCTCTGGAACACAACTCCAACTGGCACGGTTCTGGGAGACCCTGAAGCCAGGGGCCTCGCAGTGAGTGCCATCGGGTTGCTGGGCACGTGAGCTCCCTCCCTGAGGGCAGCCCTCTGCCAGCTGCCCGCCGTGGGGAGAAGGGCACTGCTGGGCAGAGGCCCCGTCCTCAGAGGTGCTCAGGGCAACTGCGCACCACTCGGCCGACGTGAGCCGAGAGGACGCGGGGAGGTGAGCCCGGGCCGTGTGCCGTGAGCGTGGGGGTGGCCGCCCCGCAGAGCCAGGAGCCAGAGACGTGCAGCACCGCCCCGCAAGCTTCTACTAAGCCGACATCACAGACCAGCACGCGTGGTCACCGCCACAGCAGGGGGTGCTGCTGCTCCGGCCAGGGGTCTCGGTGGGCGCGGGGCGGCCACGCTCGCTCGCCTCGCGTGTGGTGGGTCTGCGTGCCTCCAGCGAGTGTGCACTGTGTGTGGCGGGGGCCAGGCGGGGGCACGGTTCTCATCAGCCAAAGGGACGCCCGCGCACCCTGAGGCTCCTGCGTGTCCTGAGAGCTGTGACCGCCCACCTGAAGCAGGCATGCTCAGCAGGGGCCGCTGACACCGAGAAAGGAGAGGAGAGGGTTCAGGCCGTCCACGCGGGACTCGATCCTGTCAGGAGGCGGCAGGCCAGACACAGCCGGGCGGGCCCTGGGTGTGGCGGCTGCTCCCCACGCGGCCCGGAGGAGGACAGCCAGCGCACAGCGTCCGCGCGTCCGGGGCAGAGCGGAAAGCCAGCACGGCCCCGGAGAGAAGCACTTCAGTGTTTCCGAGTGCTCGGCGCTTCCACGGCACGCCTGACGGGACGCTTATGATAGAAGGACGGACACCGGCCGTGTGCCAGAGACTCAGTCCGGTCACTGAGCTCTCGCGTCTGCTGATGAGCAAGAAGGCCCGCGTGCACAGACTGCCTTTCCCACACAGCCCGAAGCCTCAGGATGACGCAGTGCCGCAGGCCTCGTGACCCTCGCAGGCCTGAGTTCTGCAGCCTCTCTTACACCCAGACCCCACAGCCCCTCGGGGGACCCTGAGCAGCTGCTGAGGCTCCTGCTTGAGCTCTAAGAACGCCAGGCGTGTGGGCAGGCCACAGCAGTGGGGCTGGGAGAGGTCAGCGACTGCCGGGCCCTGCACCGCGGGAGGGCTGAGCCCCACCGCCCGCTGCCTGCCCGGCTGGGTCTCCAGAACTCAGGTCTGAGTGGCTGGCACTTCAGGAAGCCAAACTGAGCTGCACATTTTAGGCGCACGTTCTGCACATCTGAGGGCGCCCCTCTCCCCTGAATTGCCCAGTTTCTGTCTCACAAGCGGGGCCGCGGTGGGGCTACGGGCGTGCCGTGACATGATCGTCCACGCTCGAGGTGTGGCCCACCCAGCGCCTCTCAAACGGCCACACGAAGCCACTTCCACGATGGGCAGGCGGGTCGCGGCGCCCACCTGAACAGCACGCGGGACAGCCACCCTCCCAGCCCCCCAGCTGGGCGTGACCCCCAGGAAGGAAAGGAGGTGGCGGGGGCCACACCGGAGGCCAGCGGCTCGGGGTGCCAACACTCCGGCCCATGTGCGTGTGACACGGACAACCACGTGTGTCTTACCTTCTGGATGTGACCACACGAGAAGGGCAGGAGGGCGGACAGCAAGTGCTCACATTGCAGACGGTACAAAAGAGCCAACAGTTGATTTTTACATTTAAATCTATCACAAAAGAGATAATTTCTCACAGAAAAATGTCTTTTTAAAGTAATAAGATACGTTTTTTAAAAAAGCATACTTGCATACTTTATGCAGCTTAAGAAGCTGAACTGACACTGTTAGCAGTAAACAGACCTGCTGACTCGCACACAGTCTAAAGTTGCTGTGCAAACCTCAACAGCCCGTCGACCTGTAAAACCATTCCCATGATCACCCAGAGAAAACAGAGCTGATAAATCTGGAAAATTCAAAAAGCTTTACTCTTAATCCTGGCACCAGATCTAAAAACCTCAGTGTCTACGACTGTCTTCTCAGGACGTGTGTCCGGCCACCTGACCGGCGGTTTCTTAGGTGTGGTTCCCAGATAACCAGTGGGTGTGAGCATGCAGGGCTCGCCGGGATCTGAAGGTCGAGGCTGCTGACAGGCTGCGCCTCCACAGTCACACGGAGGGCTCCTACGGCAGGGCTAGAGCCCCGCCTCCAGGCACCCAGCCGCGATCTACCTGGAGGGTCTCCAGGTAGCGCCAGTAGTCAGCGGCGTCTTCGCTAAGCAGCGGGAGGGGGTCTCCAGGCCCACGACTGGTCAGGAAGAAATGGGCGACAGGCACAGCTGGCCAGCATCTCCTGCAGGACGCGGTTCCCATTTATCTAAATCCAACTCAGTTTTCTGCCGAGACACGAGAGCCTTTACCACCTGTGACCACTGGCCGTGCGTATTGTACGAAATCACCTATGAGAACAGGCCACGCTCCTAAAGGAAAGCAAAAGGTTTGAAAAAATTGGCATTTTAGAATAACATTTTTTACAGTCAAAGGATTTTTCTCACAATCCATCACTTATATCTCAAGAACTGAAATGATTTTAAATTTCTGCACGTAATGGATCAGCTGAAATCCCCTCCTCGGCTCTGGCCAGCCGGGAGCGGCAGGTGCTGTGTGCCGGCGTGCACGTGTCTGTGAGCAGCGCCCACCGCCAGCCCCGCTGAGCATGTCCGCAGTCACGTCTGCGCTGGGCAGGGGCTGGGGGTGGACGTTCTTTCTGAGCGGGCAGCGCCCACAGTGCAGCAGGTAGGAGAAGCTCCCTGAGCCCTGAAGCGCCCGGGGAGGGGGCCACTGCAGGCGTGGCGGTGCTCAGGGGAGCAGGCACAGGCTGGAATCCTCAGTGTGCTTCGGCGGCATGGTGGAATAACCGCTGGCCACACGGGTCAGCGGGCCCCCGTCACCATCCTGCTTGTGGTCCTGCCTCGGGGCCTCTGCACACCCACCTTGAAAGCTTCAGCTCAGAAGAGGTCCTCCCAACTTTAAATGTGAGCGGTGCTTTCTCTTGTGGGATTTACAGGGCGTAATAAGTGAGTACCAGTCACTCCACCGCTCCTGTCTCACACACGGGGTTGGGCAGGGGTCAACGGGGACCCACCTGCCCACTGGCCATCACCTGAGGTCTGCGGACTTCGCCTGCCTCCTTCATCATAGTTGGACATGTCATCTGCGATCATGCTTCCAAAATCTACAAGAAGGTTCCAAGCGTCCCTTGGGATTGATCTTTTGTGATGCTCCTGAAGCCCAGGAGCGGGCCACTGGCTTGGATGGCGCTCTCAGCCCGGTGGTCTCAGGACGCAAGGCGCCAGGCGTGAGGACCAGACCAGCGCTGTCAGGAGCTAACGCAGCAGCGGTGCTTTCAGCCAGTGCCAGGAGCTGCGTGCTGCCAGTGTGCAGCTGCAGAAAGCAGACTCACTGAAACACAAGATGAAGCAAAAATTATTGACTTTTACTTCACATAGAAAGGCAGCATTTTTAATCTCTGTACCCAAGCCTGAAACCAGCTCAGAAACAACATGGGCCAGCGGCGTCTGGAGGCGCTCACTTCCTGTGAGCCAGGTGGCTCTCTGCAGGGCTGGACGCGCCCCGCCACTGGACACTGCAGACACTGGAGGGCCCACTCCGCTCCTTGCGGGCCCCAGCTGGAGAGCAGCCCCAGGTCTCCCGGAGGCTGCCAGCCCCCTAGGGCCTGTCTTTGCACATGTGAGTGCACGTGTCCACAGATGGCTCCCAAGCTCGTCTCACACTCCAGAGTACATGCACACGGCGCATCACGCGAGCTCTTCTGCTCCCGCCGCCCCC
>SJYR01000527.1:460261-477246 GCA_006410655.1 Kobus ellipsiprymnus | reverse complement strand
CCGCCCCCCGCTCCCCGGCCCTCCTGCTGCACGTGCTGGGGCCCTTCCCCAGGCTGCTCCTGGAGGGCCGCTCCACACCCGCCCACTAGAAGGACTGGGCCTCACAGAGCAGGGGGCCCCGAGCAGGACAGCACAGCCACCTCCCGCGGTCGGGCGGACCCGGCAGCCTGCGCCCTCCCCTTGGCCACGGTGGCCGAGCGGTCTCGGCCCATGAACACCCTGGGGTGGGGACCACAGACACACGGTCTGGAGGCGGCCTCGAGCAGCCTGGCCCGAGCCCATGGGTACCACTCTCTGCAGGAGGCAGAGCGTGGCCGCAGGTGGGCTCCCTGGGGCTGCAGCTGGGGACTCTGGTTCCTCAGGGCCCGCAGACAAGCAATCGGTTATTAGGACGGTAACCGCCCCAGCTGAACCCTTGCATGGGGACCCGGCAAGCAGGAAGACCTTTACCAACAAGAAGGTGTTCCAAAGATCTAGAAACTTAAACCTTCCGGATAACACCAGACTCCAGTATGCGACGGCCATTTCCAAATCTGGCAAAAAGAGAGAAAGCACTCACGAGTCCCAACCCCTTTTAGCACAGCACAGTGACCACTTCTCGGCACGCTGGGTTCACTTAGTGACACTCAGCAGTCTTATCCACGGTTACATGAGGTCTAAGGCTTACAGAGGAGCTCCTGAAGCTGAGCCTGACTTGGTACCTTGGGGAAAACGGCTTTGAAAACGATTTGTGTACTAGGATAGTCGGATGTGTCAATAATTATCCCCTAATAAAAAGCCTCTTGATGAAAGTGAAAGAGGAGAGAGAAAAAGTTGGCTTAAAGCACAACTTTCAGAAAACGAAGATCATGGCATCCGGTCCCATCACTTCATGGGAAATAGATGGGGAAACAGTAGAAACAGTGTCAGACTTTATTTTTGGGGGCTCCAAAATCACTGCAGATGGTGATTGCAGCTATGAAATTAAAAGATGCTTACTCCTTGGAAGGAAAGTTATGACCAACCTACATAGCATATTCAAAAGCAGAGTCATTACTTTGCCAACAAAGGTCCGTCTTGTCAAGGCTATGGTTTTTCCTGTGGTCATGTATGGATGTGAGAGTTGGACTGTGAAGAAGGCTGAGTGCTGAAGAATTGATGCGTTTGAACTGTGGTGTTGGAGAAGACTCTTGAGAGTCCCTTGGACTGCAAGGAGATCCAACCAGTCCATTCTGAAGGAGATCAGCCCTGGGATTTCTTTGGAAGGAATGATGCTAAAGCTGAAGCTCCAGTACTTTGGCCACCTCATGCGAAGAGTTGACTCATTGGAAAAGACTCTGATGCTGGGAGGGAGTGGGGGCAGGAGGAGAAGGGGACGACAGAGGATGAGATGGCTGGATGGCATCACGGACTCGATGGACGTGAGTTTGAGTGAACTCCCGGAGTTGGTAATGGACAGGGAGGCCTGGCGTGCTGCGATTCATGGGGTCGCAGAGTTGGACACGACTGAGCAACTGAGCTGAACTGAATTAATCCATTATGAAGACTGTTTTTCTCATGTACTGGGCTTTCTTGACAGCTGGACCGACCTGGATTTGATTAGCTGGATACGATTAACGCATACCATTTATATATACATTAAAAAAAAACAACAACAGCCCTGCGCACTTTCTAAGTGATGAACTGCAAGTTAAAAGCTTGTTTAGGAAGGAAGGGACACAGTGCTTTCCAAACAGGCCTTCCTTGCCACGGTAAGAACTAAAATGGAATCTGATTCAAAAGTCGATCCGTAAGCATTGTAAAGACTTGGGATTTCTTAAGACAGATCCAGATGGGTCAGCATGTTGTTTGGTCACTAGTAAAAGTCACCGTCCTCACTTTTCCCCAGCTGGAAGGTAGCGACGATTTCACGTCTAACAGCCTGACGCCGTGGGCTGCGTCGTGAGATGGGATGTTCACGGACACAGAAGCTGAGAGTCAGGGCTGCCGGAGAGGGACTCGCTCTCTGCCCACTGCAAGCTGGTGTCGGCTTATTTCTGTGTGCTTGATATGCCAGAACATCAAGGGGCTGAGAAGGAAACTTTTTGAAGCTGACAACCTTCAACGAGGTCGGCTGGTGCTCATAACTGTCAGATGATACAGCAACCGTCTGGCACTGAAATAGTGCTTATGTGTGCATGCCAGGAGAACGAATGCAAAAAGCAGACCAATAAATATTTAAGGCAACAAATGCGTTCAATGCAGAACAGTCTACTAAACACCTTCCAAAAGATTTTCGTCTAAATCTGGTTTGGCCCGACTTGCACAGAAGTCATAAAAGCTGAAGCTCTGACCTGAGGTTCCCAGGTCAGTCGTTAGAAATGGACAAGCAAGAGATACGCGAGTCGTAGCCAACTTCAGATAAGATGCCTCTATCTCCTGCGTGTTTAACGTCCACAAGATAACTCAGTCTGAAATAACCTGGAGTCCTAGCAGAAAGCAGCGGCCAGAAGACTTGAGGAATGGGCAGGAGAGAAGGCCGGCTGGACCGTGCCCGCGGGCCTGCGCCCTGCTGGGTCTACTCCTTATCCCTGGGGAAAATCTAGGCTCAGCTCATCTTAGTGAGGGAAAGCCTCGCACTGAGAAATGGAGGCAAACCCGGGGAAGAGGAAAGTAAAGCTTTATGGCAGACGTTAAATCTGGTTGCCTTTGGGTTCGTTTGGTCCCAGAAACCCTTCTTACAAAGTTCCCGATGTGCAGAGACCCAGCATGACCTCAGTGAATGCGCCGAGTGCTGTCCTGATGGGCCTGGCCGTTTGCAAAACCACAGTGACACTCAGAGTGATAGGACCTGAGAGCTGAGATCCAGAACAGAATCTACTCCGCTGGCCGTGGAAGACGGAGAAGGCTACGGCACCCACTCCTGCGCTCTCGCCTGGAGAATCCCTGGATGGAGGAGCCTGGGGGGCTGCAGTCCACGGGGTCGCTGAGGATCAGACATGACTGAGCGACTTCCCTTTCACTTTTCACTTTCATGCATTGGAGAAGGCTACGGCACCCCACTCCAGCGCTCTCGCCTGGAGAATCCCTGGATGGAGGAGCCTGGTGGGCTGCAGTCCACGGGGTCGCTGAGGATCAGACATGACTGAGCGACTTCCCTTTCACTTTTCACTTTCATGCGTTGGAGAAGGCTACGGCACCCACTCCAGCGCTCTCGCCTGGAGAATCCCTGGATGGAGGAGCCTGGTGGGCTGCAGTCCACGGGGTCGCTGAGGATCAGACATGACTGAGCGACTTCCCTTTCACTTTTCACTTTCATGCGTTGGAGAAGGCTACGGCACCCACTCCAGCGCTCTCGCCTGGAGAATCCCTGGATGGAGGAGCCTGGTGGGCTGCAGTCCACGGGGTCGCTGAGGGTCGGACACGACTGGCGTGACTTAGCAGTCGTAGTAGTAGGCCATGAAGGAGTCATCGGAGCAGCTATTTTCTCTCTGATAACCTCTGGAAAACCCTACCTCCTGAGTAAGAAAATGGTTATAAGATGTTCCTAAGTAAAGTTTACGTCTGCGGTGCTCCATCTAGAATTAGATCATAATGATGACCATTCTGTCAAAAAAGAATCTTTGGGCTGATGGAAAAATTAGTTAATAATCATGAAACTTTACTTCCTCAAAAATTATGATTTCTCAAAGCCAGCTGATTGCGGACTCGAGCCGGTATAAGCCACGCCAAGTGTCTCACATTAAAGAAGCATCAGGAGTTTAATCGCCTCCCCTACTGGGGGGCTGCCCCAGTGGCCCAGCTGGTAAAGAACTCGCCTGCAACGCAGGAAACCCCAGTTTGATCCCTGGGTCGGGAAGATGCCCTGGAGGAGGGAACGGCTACCCACCCCCGGTGTTCTGGCCTGGAGAGCTGCCTGGCCTGAACAGTCCATGGGGTCACAAAGAGTCGGGCGCGACTGAGTCACGAAGCAGCGCTAGGCTAAGGAATAACTGGCAGGCGGCACGTGCCCCTCTCACCACACACCACAGGCTCACAGGTCTGAAGGGGATGAAGCCTTGGCCTGCGGGCCGTTTTCCCACCCCTTTCCACCGCTGTCCACGGTGGTTCAGGGATTATGGGAACACTTGAATCAACCTCTTTAGATTGCACGTAGCCCTTCAGAAGACAGACAATGTCGCAAACTTTGGAAACTGTAAAATAAATTGTTCCACCTGCGGTTCACAGCTGTAAGATTCCTCTTTTTTTTAAAATTGAAGTACAGTTGCTTTGGGAGATAGTGAAGGACGGGGAAGCCTGGCATGCTGCAGGCCATGGAGTTGCAAAGAGTCAGACACGACTGGGTCACCAAGCAACAGCAGCGGATAGCCGTCGCCTTACAACGCTGCCCTCCCGCCTCAAGCCTCCCTCCTGCTCCCCCATACTCATCCGGCTTTGTATCTTTCTTTAAAAAACCCTCAAAAAGCCTTCTAAAATAAAGTGTGGTGTCTGTGAAGTGTCCAGGTATGTAATAATTCTCCTGAAGAGGCTACTGTTCCCTTTAACACGATTTTATGTTCTCTCAGTGAGTCTCATGAAACACAGACACGAAATCAGCAACTGCCCCGATTCCTCAGTGACTGATTCTGATAAACACCTCATCTGTCTATAGGCATGAAGTAGGTAATGGTTTATTTTCCTCTCAGTAAAGGAATTGCTGGATAAACTATAAATTTCTCCTTTTCTGCTGCCTGACACTCAGGCAGAGCTACTTAAGCCAGAGCTACACACGCTGGGCTCCATGCTGCAAAAGTGCTTCTCCTCACGCTGAACCTCATGACCAAAGAAAGTAAACCTATAAACTTTAGAACAGGTGATTAACTTGGACTAATTTACAACCTCTTAGAACGTACAGTGGAATTTTAAAAGCACGGCAAACGCGACGACTTCAGATGGAACCGGTGCTGTAGGACTTCCGGGCAGCTCCACCCCTCCGGCCTGCAGCCCTGCAGCCTTCCGGCGGGACCACCACCCTGCCGCGGAGCCCCGGTCAGCCAGGGCAGGTGGCGTCCAGCCGCAGCGGGAACACTGCTGGGCGTCTGAGCTGACCCGCATGGCATGGAGGGCTGTCTGGCGGAGCCCTGCAGGGCCCTGAGCCAAAGGATCATACGCCATAAAAATGATGGCTGCTCGAAACCCTGAGTTTGAGGTTCTCTGTGACGTGGCAACAGAAATAAGCCATTTTATAGTCCTCAAATAAACCAAAACCTCAAGCCGGAAATACAAGCTAAAGAGTTTCTGTATATGCCACATAGGGTAGTGCACATGTAACATTTTGGCAAAATCATACACCTCTGAAAGAAGAAGAAAAATATAATCCAAGACACATCAGAATTAGTTTAAGTAAGTTAACATTAAATCCCCAGCCCAGGACGAGATTAATGTCACCTGCCTGCGTCTCTAACCCATTAGACAACTACACATCAATAGGAGAGGACGCAGAGCATCTGAAAATTACTCCACATTTAAAATCGTGTGTTGGGCTCCACATGTCAGGCGTGACTGCAGGCTGAGGGGCTGGAGTGCGTGGGACTGTCTCAGCGGTGAGGGGCGCCCTCAGTGGGGACCCCAGAGGAGGGGCCCGCCCGGAGCCCTGCTGGCCACGCCCGTGTGGCCTCTCGAGTGACCGGCGTCTGGCAGGCACACTCACCTAGCCCCTTCTGCCCTGGGCTCCTAGCGAAGGTGAAGGTGAGCTGGTAAAGGGCCTTGGGCTTCGCCGCGTCCCTCGGCTCCTGCTCCGGTCCGGGCAGCGGGGCTCTCAGCTGCTGCGTGCTCTCGCACCTGGGACCGGGACAGAGCCCCACGTGGGCCCGCGGGTGGCAGACAGGGCTCCAGCCTCCCTGCGCTCCGGTGCGGCCTGAGGCTCGGGCCTAAGGGCGGAGCTAGGGTCCCTGCTCTGGCCACAGGGGCTAGGAAGCGCTGGCCCTGTTTGTGGTGATAACCCCACGCTCTGTGAGGACCCAAACCCTCTGCTCTATATGGCGCATGGCCTGCGTCTTAGTGGACAGGCCGCTGGGCTCCCAGGGGCGCAGTGGTTGAGGAACCCACCTGCCGGCGCAGGAGAGAGACGCAGGTCAGCCCACTCCAGGCTTCTTGCCTGGAGAGCCTCATGGACAGAGGAGCCTGGCAGGCTACAGCCCATGGGGTCGCAAAGAGTTGGACATAACTGAAGCGACTTGGCACGCACACAGAGATGTCATTAAAAGTAAAGAAAAAAAAAAACCCACAGAAGCTGCAAGGCTTCCCTCGCCTGTGTGGGCTGGAACACAGCCAAGGATAAGCCTGGCAGCCAGGGTCCCGCAGAGACCTGCACCCAGGCATGACGGAGACGAGGCGGGAAGACCTGGGCCCTCGCTGAGGGCGGAGCTGAGCCGACCTGCAGCCTGTACCGTCCCGGAGGAGACAGGCCTGCAGACTCAGGCCAGCGTCCAGGGCTTCATCACAGTGGGCTAGACTTAAAACAGCCGACACAGGAAAACAACTCTATCCTTTAAAACTGGATTTTCCTCCAAAAAGTCAACAACCTTTAGGAATATTTAAAAGCCCTCACTAAAGCAGGCTTTAGAACAGCGAAACATAAAATCTGTTGTTTATTTTGACTGCATGGCAAGGAGGAGGCTAAGAGCCGCACGTCAGTGACCTGCGTGCCCCGGTGTGGCAGGTCCCTGGGCCGCGTGGAGCTCGGTGTCTGGCGGGCGAGCGGGACCCCAGCCCCTCCCACCACCGCCCTCCTCCTCCAGGCCGTCTCCCCTGCTCTTCTCCGCGCCTCCATCACAGCAGGAGCGCGCCTTGGCGGACGGTTATCCCTGCTTTGCAGCTGACAGATGGGAACTCCCGAGTTCTGCGTTGTGTCTGGGTTTCCGTGCCGCGTTTTGTGCGGGGCTCGCCGTGTGACTCTGGTGGCTCACCTCCGTCTCAGCCCCTGCAGTCGCGCTGAGCAACACGGCTGTGCTGCAGGTAAGCATTTTGGCTGCTTCTAGTTTTCTGGTCCCAAAGAATGTTAAAGGTTCCCGGATGTGTATCCTGGCACACAAGTGGGTGTGTGAGGCAGACACCCACCCACGATTCCACGATGCTTGTCAGACCCTCCTCCGGGGTGACTGCCCACCGGCGACACTCGGCAGCTGTCCTAGAAGGGGCCTGGGGGGGCCTAGTTTGGTGAGCCCCTAATTTGCACCCCCCCCCACCCCCGGCCCCCGAGTGGGGCTGAGTGCGGCCTGCCTCCTCACCGGCACCTTGGAAGGCACCCGCTGTGAAGGCTGTGGTCACGCCTCCTGTCCGCTCTCAGCCAGGTCATTTTTTCTCATTTTGTGGGGGTGCTCATGGCAGCAGAGCACCTCACAGCGCCCCCCTCCTTCCCCGCGTGGTGCCTCCTGGTGCTAGTTCTGGTCAGGAGTTCTGGTTTCGGGGCGGCACGGTTTCCGCACTAGTCTTCTCTGCGGTGCTTTCTGACGATGTGCTACTGTAGGGCTGCAGGTCTTCTCTGCCTGCAGCCTTCGCCCGGAGAGGTACAGCTCCCCGAACTGACTATGTGTGTGGTGAGGCAGAGACCTAGACGGACCTTCTCCCACCAAAGTGTTAGTTGCTCAGTCGTGTCCAGCTCTTTGTGATCCCAGAGCCTACAGCCCACCAGGCTCCTCTGTCCATGGAATTCTCTAAGCAAGAATACTGGAGTGAGTGGCCGTTTTCTTCTCCAGGAGGTCTCCCCAACCAAGGAATTGAACCTGGGTCTCCTGCATGGCAGGCAAACTCTTTACCATCTGGGCCACCAGGGAAGCCCCCTTTTCCCATACGACTAGCCCGTTCCCTCAGGACCCTTTCATGAAAAGCCACTCCTTCCCCACATCTCTAAAAGGGTACCTCTGCTATAAATCCAGTGTTCTGGAAACAGGTTTGTCTCCTGGCTCTCATCCTGCCCCACTCCATGTACTGCTAACTACTGCAAGTGCCTTGTCACACACTGATGAAATAGCCACCCCTCCCTTCTCTGTTGACTTCGTAATGTTAAACAGATCTTGCATTCCTGGACTACAACAAACTGTCATCACAATTTATCCCGATTTTTGGTTGACTTGTTTTGGAGGGTTGATTTATTTTGCTGAAAATCTGGTTAGGATTTTTGCATCTTCTGTTCATCATACGTGTCTTTTGATTTTTATGACTGAGAGAGGCTTATAATTATCCCTTTTCAACATGTCCTTTCTAGGTTTTACTATTGAGGCTATGCTGGCCTCAAAACATGCTAGGAGTGTTTTTTCCTGTACTCTTCTCTGGTGTGAAACTGCTGTTATTCTATTAAAAGTTGGGTAAGATGTGCCAGTGAACAATCATGGCCACAAGTTTCCTCCTTGAAAAGGCTTTAAATTATGGGTTCTGATTCTCTAAGATTTACGGAACTATGTCTTCACATGCCCATTTTAAAGAACTGCTGTATCTCATTTTTCAAGTTTATAAAGGTGTTCATAATACAGTCTCATTTTATCTGTAGGGTCTGAGTTAAATCTCCTGTTCTTTTCTCTACTTGCTGAGATGGATGCTTTCCTTACTGAGTCTCAACTTTCTAAAATATGCATCTAAGAAGCTGACTCCCACATTCTCAGTTTCATCACTCAATATACTTTCTAATCTCTGTTGTAACTTCTTTCTCAACCCAAGGGATGCTCAGGGGCACAGTGTCCACAGACTCCAACCCGTGTGGCCACCGTTGTGCCTCACTCCTTCCTTAGCTGCACTGCGGTCAGAAAACCCACTGAATCACTTCAACCCTGGGACACTGGTGCATCTTACCTTATGGCCCGGTCTACGTCAATATTCCTAAGTGTTCTTTTTGAAAAGAACATGTATTCCTCAACATCAAGGGCAGTGCTCTATTTCCGAGTCTTCTATTCAACGCTGACTTTTCACCCTAGTCTGCCAGTTGGTAAGACGTGTGAGAAGGTGGGAAGACGCAGTCCCCATTGTGCTGGCAGATTCCTGTCATCTTCTTTAGAGTCTTAATTTCTGCTTTAGATAAACTATACTGTCCTGGTAAAACAAAACTTTTATCATGAAGAGATGGTCTTCAGATTCCTCCTGCCTCCACTCTTCCCTCTTTCCCTTGCTCTTTAACTCACTTGCACACCACCTTCCCTCCTTGCTGTCTCACTCATCTGCATACTGGTTGGTTTCTCTGTGTCAAAATGTCTCCAGTTGAGACATCATATGAGGTCTTCAGGGAATGCGATCCCAGGTGCTAACACCATCCTGCTCTGCCTGCCTTGGGCTGGAGCTGGGGAACCGGGAACTCACAGGATTGTATCCACAGGACCCCAGGGCCTTAGATGGCAGAAGCAGACGGCCACGGAGACGACGCGCCCGACCACTGCAGGACAAGCCTCCAGGGGGCGGCTGGGGCTGAGTGATGCTCCACTTTCAATTTCCTGGCCCCTAACCAGCAGCTCAGGTGGTCTGAGGACACCAGCCCACCACCTTCCCAGGCTGCTGGCCTCCTGAGTAAAGCATGTTTTCTTTTTCCACCAAAAAAAGAAAAGAAAAGCCTTTCCTTATCTGTAGAATTACTTTCTGCTTTAAAGCTTGCTCACACACTAACAGCCACAGCAGCCTGTCTGGCTCACATTCGCTCGCTGCTTTAGACTCTGTCCCTCACACTGCTCTGTGCCCTTACATCTCAGTTGTGTCTACTGTAAACAGTATATACAGTAGCTGACTTTTAAAAACCCACCTAGCATTTAGTTCACTTACGTTTAATGTAATTATGTGAATGCAAGCACTTTTAGGCTTAAATCCTCCATTTTATCATGGGCTTGCTATCTGTCCTGCCGTAAGTTAATTTTCCTTTTGTCCTTTTTTTCTTGGATTCTTTCAGATTGAATTTTATGTTTTATAGTGATTTTAACATATACAAAGAGAGAACAAACGTTTCTTCCCACTGTTTTATCGTTTTCATTTTCCCAACAGCATCTTCTGATGTTGTTTTTAACTCTGATCAAGTCCAGCTTACCACTTTTCTCATTTATGGTTAGTAACTTTTCTGTCTTTTCTGAAAAAGCTTAACCCGAGGTTACAGTTTCTTATTCTGTCTAAAACTTTGGTTTTAGCGTCTTGCACAGGTCTACAATCTGCCCCAGCTGATTTTCAGGTATGGTATGAAGGAGGGACTGAGGGTAAGCTTTTTCGTGTTTGCCCAATTCTGTCAGCATCGTTTGTTGAAAAGACTCTTCCTACCCCCACCGAAATAACACACACTAACAATCTCGCAGCAGATGAACCGTGTGGGAGACCTCACTAACTCATCACGACTCACTCTAAAGCTACAACAGTTAGGAACATGTGGTGCTGGGTTAAAGACAGATAAAAAGACCCAGGGGCACAGCAGGGAAGACCCACACAGACAATTTTTTGTTTTTAAAAACGTCAAGGTATTTCATAAAGTTTATTCAGTTTATCTAAGAATCCTCAAGCACCCAAAGAAAAGGTGTAGAATTAACTGTGAAAGGCAGGTATTCTAGCCACAGTCAGGAGTCGACAGCCAGGAGAAGTGTGAGGAACTCGTAATGAGCAGACGCAGAAGCCAGAGTGTCTCTAGAGCTTTTAGCACCGTTTAGAGGCAGACAGTCCTTCACGCCCCTAAAGGCACAGTTTATTCTCCACAGCACAGTCCACTAATGCATCCACAAAACTTTTATTTAATATTTCAAATGGTGCTCTCACCTTTAACTGCCCCAGAGGTGTGGAGAGAGAGCAAGCCACTGACCATCAGTAACTTGTGACCTTAAATTATATTCTGGAAACTCCAGGTAACAGGGTGTGAGATGATCTAAACACATTTGGGAAGATTCATGCTCAAACTCTTAAAATACGTATTTAAAGTTATGACACTTCATTGGCTAATAGGGATTTAAAAATTTCATTTGTATGATGTATGCCTAGACAATGTCTAAGAAATACCATTAATTGTCTCTGTAAGAAGCACTTATTTCCAAAAGCTCCCGTCGTGGGGCGATTTTAACAGGTGGGGTAACCGTGGTCCAACAGTCGTAGAATGCTCTTTTAACGGGCCTTTCCGGTTCTAAGATCACTGGAGCTTCTAGGCTCTCCCAGGTGCAAAGAATATGAACACACATGCAGGTACAACACTGTCATAAAGATACCTGTTGTTTGGATGGTTTTAAATTGGTTTTATTCAACTACCTGGAATGTGGTAAGATATTGGAAATAAAGTCTCACAGAACTTACCATCTTGACAGACTCCTCTTATTTTAGTGAAAACAAGCACCCTGTCTGCACAGCCTTAGAACATGTTTACCTAAGGCTTTCGAGCTCCTTTGGGAGCTAAAAATAAGTGAGTCTAAGTTGTCAACACAGAGACCTCAGAGTGTCAGCAAGTTGGCAGGTCGGCTTCTGCACACTTCATGAGACAGTGCAGGAAGCTTAATGGTTAGAAGCCATTTACGTTACGTGCTTTCATGTACTTCTCTGACTCACCTAATAGGAAAGAAACATCTTAAGGTGTTAACGAACCCTTTACTCCAACTCTAGGGAGAGCAGAGAAGTCAGACAAGCAAAAGACAGAACGACATTTTATTAATGCTTAATGCAGCAACACAACAAATTATACATTTAGTACACAGCATTATGAAATAAATGGCTGAAAACACAAAAACACCTGGATGTTTATGATAACTCAAACAGGAAGGAAAAAATTAAAAAGGAGAAAGTGTAACAAAAGGAATTAACCTGAATAAAAATACTGAACAAAACCTTAATTGGAATTCAAAAGAAAACCAAAGATTTAATAGTCGAAATGCACAAGAAATTTATAAAAAAATACAAAGGACATAAATTGATATGACACTTACAGGTCTCTGAAAAATGACATTGAAAATGCTTTCCTTTCTGAAAAAGTTTAAACTGAGACCAGTTTACTTACCCAAGTTCTGTTAGGCCATCTACAAATGCCTTTTTGCTAAATTCACATTGAGTTGCAGCCCTGAATTTCCACGCTATAACCAAAACTGTGATACTGGCAGGATCTAGGCTTAAATCATCACAAAACTGTTGAATTCCATCAATTCCAATTTTATTTTCATCTTGTGGGTCTACAGTTAAAATTAAAGGAAAAATAAGTTAAAAACTTGGATATTTTGAAAACTATTACTAAAATCGGTGTAAAGAATGTATTTTTAATACATCAATCAACGCCCTGCAATTTTCAAGTATATATGAAAGAAATAGTAACAGATAATAATTTATCCAGAAAATACTCCTATTTTTAAAATCTAGGTTTCTGGGTTTTCAGGGAGGAAAAAAAAAAATCACTGAAACTTCTCTGAAAATGTCACCATGAATAAGAATTTTGATTTCCCTAGCATAAAATAAAAATTCAAGTTTACAGAATTTTAGCTTGCCCAAAGGTAAACTGATATGGAAAACATTGCATGGTGAAGTATTCACAGGAGTTCAAGTTTTTATCACCACCTTGCCACAGCAAAAGAAAGATAATGTATGTTTCAAAAGCGATCTCATCGTTCTAGTGCTAATACCACTGCACAACACTATTTAGTTTATACACCCACATTTAACAGCTGAGAAATTCTGGCTTACCCCTCCCCTAATTTCTAGTTTAGAAATAAAAGTAAGGAAGTTAGCAATTTTCCATGGGAAAATCAAACAGGGAAGCCCACTAACGTTATCAGCAAGAGCACACCGGTGAGGCCCCGCAAGCTCGCCGGTCTCTGGACCCGCCTGGCGGGACCCGCCTGGCGGTGACAGGCCACCTGCTGCTGCGGGAGGCGCCAGAGCAGGCCGTGGCACTTCACTCGGAGCAAGGTCAAGCGCAGCAGACTCCTCACCACACGAGGTCAGACTCCTCAGTGCCCAGCACCACATCTAAGGTACGCCGTCACCCGAGGAGACCGCTGGCCCCACCGCTCCAGCAGCCACCAAGGCCCTCCAACTCTCCGCTCCCAGGTTGTGCGAGCGGGCTCACGCACAGAGGGCTCACCACGCCCCGACTCCAGCCAGGGCTCCCAGCACGGCACTCGGTCAGGAGGGCAGGCAGCTGGGTCTGCCGTGCCCTCACCCATCAGCCGTCCTGACAAGCCCCACGCGCGCCACCTCTGACGCGTTACGGTAGCTTGGAAGCACGTGTTCCCGTGTACACATACTGTAAGGACAGACGTTTGCCATCCGTCTCTAAGTATATATTTATTTTTAGGGCCCGAATCTTGAACTAAAGAATAAAGATAACTTTCATACAAAAATATTTTTGCAAGGGCAGCTGCACATATCTGAACAACTTAAAAAATCTGCAGGGCATAGAACTTACGAAATTAGCTCAGTAACTAACTTAGCCAAAAAATCTGAAGCACACCGAAAACAATGTTCCTTTTTGGAGAACTGCAAACACAACCCTGTTATCTACCCACAGAAAGTTTCTGAACTAAGATTAAAAAAAAAGGAATGCCATTTTCAGTTGATTTTCTTAATCTAAATAGATTAAAATTATACACAGTATATTTTCAAAAGTAAAAAATACACAAACAAGAACTCAAAGTGGAGGAAGTTTGTGTCAATATTTGTTTAAATGAGGATTTTCACTTTCTGCGTTCTATTTCTTTAAGTTTTGGAAACAAAGCAACCTTAGAAGCTGCTAGAAAGAAAAATAAGTCAACTCTGAGCCCCTGCCGCCTTCCCACCCGCAGACCTGCGTCTGGTGCGGAGCTCAGAGCCGTGGCGCCGCCTGGATCTGCGGGCTCACTGTGCGGGGCTGCTTTGCGGCACGGCTGTATTCTGATAGGGAAAGCGCCCTCCTAAGTGCTGATTTCAATAAAAACAACCACTGTCTCCAACTGACAACACAAGGTCTCTCTGCCAAGAGCTTTTCCAGAAGCTTCTGCCACTGGCACTGGGGCAGGACTCTGGCACCACTAACCACGGCGGGCAGGGCGACCTGAACCTCCTGTCAGAACTACTCGGACGATGTGGAGTAGCTCTCAAGCAGCCTTCTCACCAGGTACTCCCGCCCAGTGGGAGTGCTGGGGAAAAGCCCTCCCGTAGCGGGCGTAGCCCCCTGGCCTGGACACCACGCCTCCCACCAGGGACTCCCCGCAGCTGACCCAGGCGCGTATAGGAGGGCTCGCTGCCCATCAGCCTTTACTCCGTGCGCCTTGTCCCACCCCACCCTTGAGCCATCAGCAGCCACGTTCCAGTCAAACCAACTAAACCGTGTAGCTGGCCGTCAGCAAAGGAGGGGACTGTGCTCCTAGCGCGGGGCACGGCCGGAGGCCCTGGGACACGGCATGGGAAGCTCCCAAGCGCCACCTGCACCCTGGCCGAGCGGTGCCGTGCTGCCCTCACCTTTGTACCTGTCGTACAGCCGCTCCAGCTTCTTCCTGTCCATGGAGGGCCTAGCGGACCCCCTGTGGACACGCTCGGGTACTGGGAGCAGCTGCCCGGGGCAGGCCCGGTGCCTACTTGCTCTGCCCTGAGCAGCGGGCGGCGCCTCTCTTCCCAGCCTGAGTAAATGCCACAAACTGGCGGACCTTGTCCTTCTGAGATGACTTAAGCTTACGCTCTGGGAAGCAAAACCGGCAGGAAAGCCAATGGGGCCGGCTCGATCACCAGCACCCACGTTATATCTGGACTTCTCCTGGGTGACCGGACTGCACTTCAGAACTACAGGAATACAAAGCTTTGCTGCCCATCGGATAAAAACACTGGACAGCCTTCTGAGAAATCAAATGGCAGCACCTGTACAGCACAGATACGGAAAGTCTAAATCCCCCAAATTAGAAACGTCAGGATTCTATGCAAAAGGCACTTTGATCTGGTTCCCTTCGCAGGAAGTAGGATGCTGCCTTTTCCCCTGAGTCTCAGTGAAATCCCCTTTATAACACACAGGTACCATCTGATGAAGTGAGGCTAGAGGGTAACCCGAGGTCTGATCGTAACACCACAGCCCACTTGTGGGTCCTCCTCAGCTTCAATTAATTTCAGGCCCTACTGACCAGGAGAAGGCCCTTGAGATTTAGAAACATCATTATTTTAAGGCTTCCTCTGTCTAAAATTAGCAGAACACTGATGAAAACACACACACACACACACACACACACACACGTAACAAAAATTGTGTGAAAAGTAACTTATAAAAGTTTCAAAAGCAGGCACAAAAAGCCTGTGATGATTAAGCAAAGATACTAATAATGAGAAGTTCATGTACATGAGACAGAAATAAAATGGAAAAATAGGGCAGAGGCTGTGGGTGGGTAGTAAATAACAAAACTGCCCTGTAAGTGCACTATATATAGTATATGATGAAACCAAATAGTATTTTGATGCTTCCAGATACCGGAATGGTTAAGGTTTTATTTATTGAAGGTAACCTGATGAAAACGACAGCAGAAATGACAGTGATTCACCAAGGCTGTAAATCAAAACAGATGCTAGGGCCTTCCCTGACAGTCCAGGATCAAGACACCATGTTTCCACTGCAGGGGGCACAGGTCTGATCCCTGGTCGGGGAACTAAGGTCCCACATGCTTCGTGGTGTGGACAAGCTGTCCCCCCAAAACAAAACCAGACCCATCTACTAGACGCTGATACTTTATAAAAACAATAATACGACAAAGGGGAAATACATGCGTACCATATATAAGAGCTGAAAGCTGAAAATCAGGCTCTGAGCTTCTCAGCTGCCCAACAAAGTCCAGAGGGGACCGTTCATGTCACCACCTTCTTCAGTTCTGGTGCCAGGAGGAGCTGCGCCATTTGGAGGTCATGCCTAAAAAATAAATTAATAAAGGTCCAAAAATTGAGAGGACCACAGCCTACACTTCGAGTTCTGATGGACTTCACTAAGACTCACCATGCCAGGAAAATTAAATTATTATCCACGGCTTTCAAGGGAAGTGGGTGGGCTTTCCCTACATTTCATTGTCTTACCCTCTTAAAATGTCCAAAATTTTTGCTAAAAATGTGGATAATCGAGGAGAAACATCAGATAAATTCTCTAACCTCTGGAAAAGGTCTCAAGCCTCTTAACTGTGACCTTGTGAAGAACCACTTCTGTGATGTGGGCATCAAGACTGACCATACATCGAATGAAGATGCGCCCTTAAAATGCCCTTCCAGAGACACCGAATACAACAAAATCTCCTCCTAGGGTCGCTTCCAAGGGGCTGACCCAGTTAAGGGTGTAAGCTGAGTCACCCTGATGGCTCTGGGTTCAGCGGGGTGGGGGGGCCAGGAGTCAGACCCAAGTGCCCCCTTCACTCTCCGCCCCTCCAACCTGCTCAGACGGCCAGGCGCCTGCCCACGCAGCCCCTTCCCTGGGGGAGCTGGGGCGCGGTCTCTGCTTTCTGGACCTGCTGGAGCCCCCCGGCTCTGACCGGATCTTCTCCATCTCCGCCTCCGCCGCGGCTCTCCCCACCCGCAGGGTGTGTCCTCAGGCCGCCGCTGCACCTCCCTCCTGGGCCCGCTCTCCCGCCCGGAGCCCTCTCCCCAGGACCCCGCTGCCAGGAGGGCGAAGCTGCCCCAGCGCAGCCGGCTGCGTCCTCTCCCCGGCCGCCTTCCGATTCCGGAGGGCGCCCCGCTCTGCCCCCGCCGCACTCACTGCGGGGCGCTCGGCTCGCCCCGAGGAGCCGCGGCTGAGCGTGCCCTGGCTCCGCGGCTGACGCCGCCACCCGGCCCCCGGCCCGGCCCCGACCGCGGAGAAGGGGCTGGGGCCCCGCGCCCGGGCCGGCCTCTCCGCCGGGCCTCGCCCCAGCTTCCCGGACCCGCGTCTGTCGCGTCGGCCCGGGACCCCGCTTGCCGCACAGGGGGCCCTCCGTTACCGCGCTTCCGCGACGCCTCAGAGCACAGCCGAAGGCTCCGGAAGCGCCTCCGTCGCTGCCCGCGCCCCGGGCCCCGCCGCCGGCCTCCGACCCGGTCCTGCCCCCGCCGGCGGCCCCCGCGCCACCTACCCTCGCCCCGCGGCGCCCCGGCTCGCG
>SJYR01000527.1:436464-458067 GCA_006410655.1 Kobus ellipsiprymnus | reverse complement strand
CCTCCTCCCTCCCCGGGGGTCTGGGCTTCCCCTCCACGGGGGTCTGGGCTCATCCACCGGGGGTCTGGGCTCATCCACCGGGGGTCTGGGCTCCCCCGCCCGGGGGTTCTGAGCTCCTCCCTCCCCCGGGGGGTCAGGGCTCCCCCTCCCCGGGGGTCTGGGCTCATCCATCGGGGGTCTGGGCTCATCCATCGGGGGTCTGGGCTCCCCCTCCCAGGGGCTCTGGGCTCCCCGCTTCCTCCCCAGGGCACTCTCTCCGCTCTCAGTGTTCCTCCCCCCAGTCTTTGTGCCGAGGACGGTGTTGCACCTGAGCGCCTTTTCCAGGCCCCGCGCACCTGGCGGCGGATGCAGGGCGGACGGGACGGGGAGGGCGCGATGGGAGCGCGGGCGGGGGCTGTGGACAGAGCGGGGTGGGACTGTCCATACCCTCCTCCCCCCTCTCCCCCGTACCCCAGCCAGATCCTGGGCTCAGGTGTGCGAAGGAGCCACCCCGCCCCGTTCCTGCGGGACCTCACCTAGGAGCTCACACATGTTTGTCCAGGGGTCGCTCGGCCTCCTGGTCCCTTGAGAAGGAAGCGCAGCGTGGCCCCCAGTTAATTCGTGACTCAGGGGCAGCCCCCAACCCACCTCCGGGGAGCTACTCGGAGGAGGGGATGTCGGGGGTGGCTTCCAGTCACGGGGCAGGTGGCAGTGATTGGATTGGTACCTGTCCAGAATACTGGATTTTTGTACAGTTTAATTAGCATTACATGTTTTAAAATTTATTACTGTCCGTAAGAATTTTCTGTCCTTCCTGTTTTTCTTTTTAAATTCATTTTCCAGTTCTTTTAGTGATTAGAAATGAACCATAAGTTGTATTTACAGGATTATAAGTGCTTTACCTTTTAACAAATAGAATTTACATCACCTAACTTGTTAAAGTGTAAAATAGGCTTTTCAGGTAAGGGAAAGGGAAGTTGCTCAGTCGTGTCCACTCTTCACGACCCTGTGGACTGCAGCCCACCAGGCTCCTCCGTCCATGGGATTTTCAAGGCGAGAGTGCTGGAGTGGGCGCCACCACCTTCTCCGATGAATGAGTCTATCTGTCTGTAAACATGTGACTGCTGGAAACTGGAGTCGCTAGGTTATCACACTGCGAGTTCAGTTGTCAAGAGGGGGCACAGACCCTCTGCAAACCGTGCTGACTTAGGCTGCTCCCAGCCCAGGTGTCTGCCTCCTTCTCTGCTGCTGGTCTGTGCCTGGAAGCTCTGGTGGAGTCTGGCCAAAATGCTCGCGTCAAACCATCCACTGCAAGTAACACTCCTGCTCTCTTTTGTCCAGAGCCTCTGCACCTGCCAACCCTGATCCCGCTGGACCCTGGAGGCTCGCTCTGGAATTCTTGCCCGGTGCCTGGTGCCAGGTCAGGCCCCCCTCCCCCAACTTAGGGCCAGGGCTTCAGCTGGGTGTGGACATTTAAGAGTTCATTATAAGACCAAAACAAGTCCAAAGTGTCTTTTTTTAATAATTAAAAATAGCAATAACAGGGACTTCCCTGGTGGCCCAGTGGCTGAGACTCCAGGCTCCCGATGCGGGGGACCCACCTCCCACCCTTGGTCAGTGAATTAGATCCCACATGCTGCAGCTGAGACCTGGGACAGCCAAATAAGTAAATAGAATTTTTTAAAAAGGAAAAGATATGCCATTTATTAAAAAAAATAGCAATAACAAAAGGACACCATTTACTGAAGAGAAAACATGTTACAATTTAGTAGTCCATAGGATTTGGTAGTTGAATTTGAAAATAAAATGAGAAGTTTATGAAGAAGGAGTGATTCATATTTTAAAAAAATATTTATTTGATCACACTGGGTCTTCTCTGTGCTTGAGGGATCTTCAGCCTTTGTTGCAGCCTGTGAGACCTTTAGCTGTGGCCTGTGGAGTCCAGTTCCCTGACCGGGGACTGAACCCGGGCCCTTCTCCCTGGGAGCACAGAGCATCTGTCAGTCACTGGGCCACCGGGGAGTTCCTGGCTCACACCTTAAGGGTCTGTAAGTGAACTCAGCTTCATTTCGTAGACATCTACCAAAAGATAGATGCTCTTTTCAGTGGACATATGACCACTCTGGCTCACACCCTAAGGGCCTGTAAGTGACCTCAGCTTCATGTCATAGACATTTCAGTGGACGTATGACTACTAGTGAAATTCTCAAAGGCTTCTCATTAAAGTGACTGCGCCCCGGGTGTTGTGGGGGGAAGGAGAGCCGACTGCAGGGACTTGTCTGCGGGAGGAGCCGTCATCACGGACAAAGGGCGTTACTCCCAAGCTGGCTGTGCAGCAGTTTATTTTTCTCAAGTTTGAAATCTATAAAAGACTCACTTTCTGTGATCTTTTGGAGAAAACGTGTGTTTTTTAATCTGTGCCATTAACTCAGCATGTGAAATTTGTGTCTCGGTTCCGAAAAATACTAAACGTGTGCACATTTGAAGTGGAGCTTGATTTCTTTCCCTCGAAACAGTAGAATCTTAGCACGTGGGTGAGTAAAATAACAGATGAGCACATACTGCTGGTATCAGGCGGTTGTTCCATGGTTGGCTTGTTCAAGGTGGAAACATTTACTTTAAGCTGTACTGAGCCTGCACGGGAAACTCGGTAACGCAGACAGCCCTAGTTGTGTATCTTGTCTTGTCGGGACGTGAGCTGTGCAGAGTCCGTGGTCCCTGGGAGGCGTGGGGACCCAGAGGGTCTACACACGAACTGAACGGGTTCCTGACTTCATCAGAGTCCTGGGCCAGCATGCAGTCTTCAGCGGGTGACTTCTGGTTGTCATTCTGAACACGGGTCCCTCTCTGGCTCAGTGGCGGCCTCTTCAGGGTCTGCCTGGCACGGTCGGCCCCCGCTTGACCATGGGCCGTGGCCTCCTGTGCCTCTGAGCTCTCTTGAGGGTCTGCCTGGCACGGTCGGCCCCCACTCGACCACGGGCCGCGGCCTCCTGTGCCTCTATGAGCTCTCTTGCTGTGAGCTCTTGGTTTGGGATTCTTAGAAATGCACTCTCTTATTTTTGCTGCGTCTAATCTACTTTGCCTGGGAAACCAGATTAAACTCATTAGAGCCGGGATTACCAGTGAAGTGAAACAGTATTTGTACATTGTAGAATGCCACGTGAGTCCTGGACACTGGGTTTTGCATTCTCCCTGGCGTAGGACTCGGGCCTCACTGCCCGGCTCAGGCGTGTCAGGCCGCCTTCCTGGGCTCTGCCACGTCTGCACCTCTTCCGTGCCCTCCTGCCTCTGTGGCCATCCTTTCTGCTCGCCTCCTGCACAGCCTCCACCCACGCCTCTACCAGCCCTCTTCTCGGTGGCACAGCCCCTCGCCCCGCAGGCGGCGCTGAGACCCGGCCCCGTCCAGCCCCTCGCCCCGCAGGCGGGGTGCGCCAGGCTTCTGCCTGAGGCCGCCCTGAGGGAGGAAGCGGAAGGGCCTGGTCCGCGGCAGGGAAAACGCTCCAGTGTGGTTGTGGTTTGTGCTGTTTCTTTTCTGTCCTTGACATCTTGTTAGCTTGCACCTGTAGACTCGGGCTGGAAGTCAGACCCAGGTCCAGGTGGCTCAGGGAAGCGGACGGTGGCCCAGGCCGTCTGGTGGCGGTCCAGCTCCACCTCTGGCCCCTGGAGCTGGTTCCTGGCTCCTCGTCTGTGATGGGGAGTCCCCCGGCCTCCAGTGCAATTAGTTTGTGTTGTTTGCACGTGGCAGATGTGGTACATAGGTGAGGCTGAATTTCCCTTAAAAAATTGCCTTTAAATCCAGTTGTAACCTTCCAGGCACCATACTGTACATTCAGAATTGACTGTAATTTAGATGCCTTAAATAACTGGGAAAAATAACATTTTCCTCAGAAAAGTGATAGCTTTTAGTAATTACGTAATACTTTAATCTCAATAGCAATGAATCATCCTTCAACTCTATGTGACAGTTGGTCTCTTCTTCAGCTGAACATGTGTATCTGAAATGCCTGCCCAGCATAGCCGGAGTCCCTGGGCAGGCCGGCCCTGTCCCTGCGGCTGGATCATGAAGGTGCTGGGGAGGAGCCGCTTCTGGATGTGGCTCCCGTTCCTGCAGCTGCTGGCGAGCGGCAAGGAGCCGGAGGGCGTGGCGGGGCCCGCCTTCGAGCTGCCCCGCGGCCGGGGTGCGGCAGTCCCGCAGAGGAGGCCGTGGGTCCTGGATGGCTGCAGGAGGCTCTCCGGGCTCCTGCGCCAGAAGGCCGCGGTTCTGAACAAGCTGGAGGACGCGATCAGAGCAGTGGAGAGGGACGCCAGCCTCTCGGACCAAGAGAAGCTGTTCCGGGTGCACACGCTTGAGATTTTCCAGAAAGAGCTGAATGAAAGCGAGAACTCAGTCTTCCAGGCCGTGCGCGGCCTCCAGAGGGCGCTGCAGGGCGACTACAGGGACGTGGCCAACGTGCGGGAGAGCAGCCGGCAGCGCCTGGAGGCCCTGCGGGCGGCGGCCATCCAGGCAGGTCCGCGGGCGCGCGGGCAGGCGCGGGGCTGCGGCCCTGTGCGGAGGAGGAGGGGAGGGCCGCCGCGGCGCAGAGCACGCCGCCGGCAGAGCCACGCCTGGCTCGCGGGGCAGAGCCACGCCGGCGGGGCAGAGCGGGGCAGAGCCACGCCGCCGGCGCTCGCGGGGCAGAGCGGGGCAGAGCCACGCCTGGCTCGCGGGGCAGAGCGGGGCAGAGCCACGCCGGCGCTCGCGGGGCAGAGCGGGGCAGAGCACGCCTGGCTCGCGGGGCCTCTCGCGCGCCTGCCCGCGGCAAAGCGCCGCGTCCTCAGGAGAGCGGCTCGCACTCTGCAGGGACCCCACATGCAGGCAGGCCCCCGCGTTGCTGCCTGCATTTCGAATCTCTGATGAGAACTTTAGCACAAAAGCTGATTTTCAAGGCCCACAGGCTGAAAACTGAAGTGTTAAGGTAGCTTTAAGCAAATGTATACACTTGAATTAAGGACTTTGATAAAGGATACTTTTAAAATGAGAAGAAACTATTGTATCAGATTAATATTTGTATAACATTTTAACGCTGTCCTTTACGCCATCTATTATGTGGCAGACACTTTAAATATACAAAGTATCATTATTGATCTTCCTGGAAAGGCTATGATATTACACAGCTTTAAAAGTAAGAGGATACAAATGATGAGGCTTTTTTTCACCCAAGTGTGGTGTTTCTTCCGGCAGTGAGGGGACGGGGCTGTCTGTTGTGAGACACAGACCGAGACCGGCCTGCCCAGGCGCTTCCCTCCGTGTGTGACCGCGCACCTCCGAGAGCTCGCTCCTGGTGCGCACGGGCTGGCCAGGTTCCTGTCTTCATAAGCATCGCTCTTCATTTCTCACGTGAATAGGAGGAGACAGAATATGTGGAGCTTCTGGCAGCAGAAAGACATCAAGTCGAAGCCCTTAAAAGCATGCAGCATCGAAACAAGAGCCTGTCCATGCTGGACGAGATCCTTGAAGATGTGCGGAGGGCAGCCGACCGTCTGGAGCTGGAGATCGAGGAGCACGCCTTCGACGACAATAAGTCGGTGAGTGGCTGCGGCGCTCCCCGCGGGGGGTGTGGCTCGCAGGTGTGTGTTGGCACAGGCTGGAAACGCAGGCGGAACGGCGGCGCTGCGCCCCGGAAAGGGACTCATGTGGCCCCGAGTCTGGCCATCACCGCACCCCCGCCCCCGGCGGCCCGTCTGCCTCCCGCCTGACAGTATTCTGGAGGTGTCCCTGTCTCTCTCTGTGTGGGATACGTGAATTTGAACGCATCTGGCTGGTTTCAGTGACGTGAGGTTGGTCCTTCCTGAAGGTCAAAGGGGTCAATTTTGAGGCGGTCCTGCGGGTGGAGGAGGAGGAGGCCGACTCTCAGCAGAACCTCAGCAGGCGGGAGGTGGAGGAGGACCTGGGCCTGAGCATGCTCATCGACTCCCAGAACAACCAGTACATCCTGACGCGGCCCCGGGACGCCACCATCCCGCGGGCCGACCACCACCTCATAAAGGTAGCCGGGCCCCCCCGCCCCGCGGTCGGGCTCATGAGCTCTGGCTCTGTACTTTCAGGCCCCGGAGCGAGCCACAGCGCCTCTCTGGACACTCTGGAGGCGCCGGGGACCAGCCCCGCCTGCTCGCCTCCGTCCCTTTCAGGGAAGGCCGGGCACTGTCCCCACGGCCGGCGGCCCCTCCCGCCGCTGACCGGCGCCTCTCGCCCGCGTGTAGGACATTGTCAGCGTCGTGGTGCTCTCCCTGCCCTGCGGCTGGCTCTGCACCGCCATCGGGCTGCCCGCCATGTTCGGCTACATCGTCTGCGGCGTGCTGCTGGGGCCCTCCGGACTCAACAGCGTCAAGGTCAGAGCAGAGCCTGCTGTGCAGGCCGCTGAGCTTGAATCGATGAGGGCAGCCATTTCTTATAAAGCACGTCAGAGGTGTTCTCCAGAATTTAGTAGGAAGCCTCTAAAGCATAGGAACGGCATTTCGTTCGTTAATGAGTGAGCAGGTTGCCCAGAGAAAATGACCCTGTTCAGGTCTTTAAAATGATACTTGTTTTAAAGATTGTCTGTGCAGTAATACAGTGGATCGGATTATTCAGACACCGAAAGGAGCTGAAAATGCTGGATTAAGTACTCTGCACACTGAGAAGCTGAGTGCTGGGCGGTGATCAGGCCGTGGGGTGGTGTGGCCAGGGGCGTGTTGGGCGACCCAGGCGGCCCCTGTGCAGGCCATTCACCGAGCGGCTCTTCTGGCAGTGAGAAGAGAGTCCCCAGCCTGTGTCCTCTCAGGAGAGCACAGTGTGGACACGGGGAAGGAGAAAGCCAGGAAGCGGCATCCTGGCCCCTTGCTGTGGCACCCCTAACGCAGGGTGTGGGAGGGCACATCCATCCCCACCCTGCCCGACACCGCCCTGCAGCCTCGCCCGCCTCAGCCCAGGCTCCCCCGGACCACGCAGGCCAGGCAGGAGGCTTCACGCTGAGCAGTCCTGACCGCGGACAGGTTGCCGGGTGAGAAGGGCCGTGCTGCCAGCCAAGAGCCCAGACTCGGTGGGGAGACTCAAGTGGCTGCCGCCTGGGAGCCTGGTTTCGCTCATGACTCGGCTTTTAGGTGGCGGTTTCCGTGCGATGAGACGGCATAAAGGCTGTCGGTGGGAGATCCCCTCCTGTCCTGTTCCACCCTCCCTTTCTAGCACATCTGCCAACAGTAGACATAGACACGTCTTCCTTTTTGTTTTCTCTCAATAGTGAAGAATTAAGGCTAGCAGGTCCAACTGGGTACTATGGAAATTGTTCCTAACAAATTACCACCTATACCATGGAAAAATAATATAATTACAATAGATAAAGATACCAAGATAAAAATCCAAGATCATACTAGCGAAAAGTGGGAGTGGGTAATGGAGGAAGTGTAATTGTACTTAACTGTACCCCAGTATTTATCTTTCCTAATAGGAGTTAATAGACTTTCAGTTTCCAAGTCAAGAAGTGTAGTTAGCTTAAAGTCAGGTTGCAGCCCAGTTTTCAAAAGGGGGGGAAGATAGTAGCAGGAAGGAAGCATGATAAGCAGGAGACAGAAAAGAAGCAAGAGCAGACATTTTTTATAGCAAATGTATGTGGAATAAGCTTCGCTATGAAAAGACGCAGGTTCGCAGATGGTGTCGGGAAAAAGCATGCGTTAACTGAGGTCGACTCAGAATAAAATGACCAAAGGCTGAGCGTGAGAGGAGGACGCTGGCCGGAGGCTGAGCCTGAGAGGAGGAGGACGCTGGCAGGAGGCTGAGCGTGAGAGGACAAGGACGCTGGCAGGAGGCTGAGTGTGAGAGGATGGGGACGCTGGCAGGAGGCTGAGCGTGAGAGGACGGGGACGCTGGCAGGAGGCTGAGCGTGAGAGGAGGATGCTGGCAGGAGGCTGAGCGTGACAGGAGGAGGACGCTGGCAGGAGGCTGAGCGTGAGAGGACGAGGACGCTGGCTGGAGGCTGAGCGTGAGAGGAGGACGACGCTGGCAGGAGGCTGAGCGTGAGGGGAGGACGACGCTGGCAGGAGGCTGAGCGTGAGAGGAGGACGACGCTGGCAGGAGCGGGTGGGTGCTGCTGTTCATGTCCTGTGGACCACGACGTGCCCAGCGGGGCCGGGGCGGCAGCTGGCGCCCGAACACCTGGACTCTACTTTCACGTGTTCATTAACCCTGGAAGGACTGACAAGCTGGTGGCCGCCGTGAAAACCTCAAGCGTGGATGATGTACATAGCACCAAGTAAACAGCGTTCTCTCCTGTAGAGTGGGGACACGGGGTGAACGCTCCTGTCCGTCAGGGCCTGTGGGGGCGCCCGCTGTGGTCCAGGGGATTCCACACTCCCTCTCACCAGACCCAGGGAGTGTGAGACTCTCATCAGTTAAGCGTCAGCCTCAGCGTTCGTGCCTCCCTGTCCCCACAGGAAGCTGGTGGGAGGAAGTAATAGAAGCGTGGTGGCAGTTAATGAGCTTGAGGACACATGAATTCGTGAGCTGGTTCCCAGAAAGTAAGTGAAAGCATTCCTCCAGCTAATCAAGAAAACAGGAGGAAAGTGCCACACTCAGGATTCCAGGCTCTCTCAGATACAGGAAGTCTAGATGGCTCGTGTTTTTATTTCTTTAAATACTAGGCTTTGGGGGATAGTCCCACTGAGTTAAGATGATTCTGTGAATACCTTAAATACGTTAAATTGCATGGTTTTGAAACTCTCTTGTTTTTCAGTCGATTGTGCAGGTGGAGACATTAGGAGAATTTGGTGTATTCTTTACTCTGTTCCTCGTTGGCTTAGAATTTTCCCCAGAGAAGCTAAGAAAGGTGAGTCCGCCCGCATGCCTGTGGTGGTGTCCCCTGTAGCTTAACACGCTCTGTGCTCAGCGTCCACGTTCACGGCTTGCCCAGCAGGGTAGAATATGATGTTATAGTTTGATGTTATTTTTGGAACGTAAATTTCAAAAGATAAATTTTTTTAAGCGGAAATACAGTGAATAAGTGGAATTAGCTTTTATGTGTCTAATTCCAGACCAGGTCTTAGAAGGGATGCGTTCAGACTTACTACCTTATGGGTCCCACCAAGAGGGTCCACTCTGCTAGAGGCTGGAAGCCCACAGGGACTGAAAATTCAGCGTGTTACTCTAGGGGGAGCTCCTGGTTCTGACCCCTGAGCGAGCGGCAGAGTTTGGCTTAGCTGCTCTGTCACTGTGAGATGCAAATGTCTGAAAGATCAGTGGCCCAGGCTGAGGGCCATGGGCATCAACAGACGTTAGATTGGTGGAAGCCGCAGTTCCCCCTCTGTCCTGGCTTCTAGAGCGATTACTTGGAAAGCTGGCGTGTTCCAGAATGGAAATGGAGTTAGATTAGAAGTAAGTTAATGAAAAGCCACTTTGTGTTTGAACAGACACATCACATAGGGGGAAGAAGCTGGTGGGGACAGGATGGGGTGGTGATGGAGCTGCTGGCTGCAGGAAGGGCAGCTCCCGGATCCCTGGGTTTTCAAGTGTGTTCAGCTTACAGACGTTCACAGCAAACGGTGTTGCCTTGAGGGTGGGAGCGTGGAGGGGCAGCGTCCTGGCCCCCTGGGTCCCTGGCCTAGCCGTCTTAGTCACCAGTGTGCTCATCCAGGCCGTGAACACTGGGAAGATGCAGGTGTCCTCTGGCTTCAGAGGGGTGTGATCTATCCTTTCCCACCCTGAGGTCTTCAGAGTCAAGCCAGAGCAGTGTCACTCACTGTGCCTTCCTGTCTTTGCCAGGGCGGCGTTTCTGATGCTCTGGGGTTTGCACCTGTTGCCGCAGCCTGAAGCAGGCTCCCAGAGAAAGTGTGTGTCCTGAGTTGGGGCAGGAGCCTGGGTGGGACTGGCCCCTAGTGGCAGCCTTTGGGTCTGGGGTGAGCTGGGATCTCTGACGGCCCCTCAGCTCTGACATCCCCAAGCGCCACTGAGCTCTGGCTGCTCCCCGCCTGGCGGCCCTGACCCTTGACCTGCACCAGGGGCATATCCTACTGCTTTGTAGGCAGGCTTGAGGCTCAGCGTGTTGGCTCTGAGCTGACGGTTCTCTTGCTGTGTTGGGTACATGTGGGAGATTACTGGTAGGGCCTTGAGGTGTCAGTAACCATGGGCAGGCCCCTCTCAAGCCTTGGGCGAATTCTTCCAGACACCTGATTGGAGGCTGTTCAGAGATGCCTGGCTCTGCGAGCTCCTTCCTGGGCCTTGTGGCTGCGGACACATCTCTGCTTTGCCGTTGGGCGCCCCAGATCGTGTCGTCTATCCTTAAGCCACCTGGGCCGCCCAGGTGTGTCCCAACCCCAACGCCCAGGATCATGGACAGGCACCGTTTCCACTAGAAGAGGGGCCGTGGGGGTCCTCGGCTCCAGCTGTGTTCTGAGGATGGGGCGTGCGCGGAGAGAGAGGGGGGCATGCTTAGTCCTTAGCAGTGCCCTGTGCTCAGGGGTCACGCATGAGCATCCTCGGTTTTCCTGGTGTTGTGCCCTGTGTTTACTGTAGAATTGCTTTCTATAGGGCCAGCTGGTTTCTGAGCAGGGGCGCTTCTGCTCCTCGGGGCCGTGGGCGCTGAGGCGTGTGTGCACGTGCTCCTCGGGGCCGTGGGCGCTGAGGTGTGTGCGCACGTGCTCTGAGGCATGTGTGCACATGTTTCTCGGGGCCGTGGGCACTGAGGCATGTGTGCACATGCTCCTCAGGGCCGTGGGCGCTGAGGCGTGTGCGCACGTGCTCTGAGGTGTGTACGCATGTGCTCCTGGGGGCCGTGGGCTCTGAGGCGTGTGTGCACGTGCTCCTCGGGGCCGTGGGCGCTGAGGCGTGTGTACACGTGCTCTGAGGCATGTGTGCACATGTTTCTCAGGGCCGTGGGCACTGAGGCATGTGTGCACGTGCTCTGAGGTGTGTACGCACATGCTCCTGGGGGCCGTGGGCTCTGAGGCGTGTGCGCACGTGCTCCTCGGGGCCGTGGGCGCTGAGGCGTGTGTACACGTGCTCTGAGGCATGTGTGCACATGTTTCTCAGGGCCGTGGGCACTGAGGCATGTGTGCACGTGCTCTGAGGTGTGTACGCACATGCTCCTGGGGGCCGTGGGCTCTGAGGCGTGTGCGCACGTGCTCCTCGGGGCCGTGGGCGCTGAGGCGTGTGTACACGTGCTCTGAGGCATGTGTGCACATGTTTCTCAGGGCCGTGGGCACTGAGGCATGTGTGCACGTGCTCTGAGGTGTGTACGCACATGCTCCTGGGGGCCGTGGGCTCTGAGGCGTGTGCGCACGTGCTCCTCGGGGCCATGGGCGCTGAGGCGTGTGTACACGTGCTCTGAGGCATGTGTGCACATGTTTCTCAGGGCCGTGGGCACTGAGGCATGTGTGCACGTGCTCTGAGGTGTGTACGCACATGCTCCTGGGGGCCGTGGGCTCTGAGGCGTGTGCGCACGTGCTCCTCGGGGCCATGGGCGCTGAGGCATGTGTGCACGTGCTCTGAGGCATGTGTGCACATGTTCCTCAGGGCCTTGGGCGCTGAGGCATGTGGACACGTGCTCTGAGGTGTGTGCACACGTTTCTCAGGGCCGTGGGCGCTGAGGCGTGTGTGCACGTGTTCTGAGGTGTGTGCGCACGTGCTCCTTGGGGCCGTGGACTCTGAGGTGTGTGTGCACGTGCTCTGAGGCGTGTGCGCACATGCTCCTCAGGGCCGTGGGCTCTGAGGCGTGTGCGCACGTGCTCCACTGGGCCGTGGGCTCTGAGGAGTGTGCGCACGTGCTCCTCGGGGCCGTGGGCTCTGAGGCTTGTGCGCATGTGCTCTGAGGCGTGTGCGCACATGCTCCTTGGGGCCGTGGGCTCTGAGGCGTGTGCGCATGTGCTCCTCGGGGCCGTGGGCTCTGAGGCATGTGTGCACGTGCTCCTCAGGGCCGTGGGCTCTGAGGCGTGTGTGCACGTGCTCCTCGGGGCTGTGGGCACTAAGTGTGTGCACGCCCCTGTGCTCTCCCAGGTGTGGAAGATCTCCCTGCAGGGGCCCTGCTACATGACTCTGCTCATGGTGGCGTTTGGCTTGGTCTGGGGCCACCTTCTGCAGATCAGACCCACCCAGAGCGTCTTCATCTCTACCTGCCTGTCCTTGTCGAGCACACCTCTGGTGTCCAAGTTCCTCGTGGGCAGCGCCCGCGGTGACAAGGAAGGTAGGTGGGCGCGTGTTCTGAGTGGTGCCGGCGGTGGCTGACCTGAGCCCACGTGCTCTTAGTGGGGTCTTCCCGAGCAGGCGACATCGACTACGGAGCGCTGCTGCTGGGGATGCTGGTGACTCAGGACGTGCAGCTGGGGCTGTTCATCGCCATCCTGCCCACGCTCATCCAGGCGGGCGCTGGTGCTCATGCCAGGTATGCTTTCTGCCGTGCTTTGTGTATCGAAATACTGCTCAGCACTTTTTCCCAAAGACACGGAACGTGTGCGGCGCAGGCTGAGCGCTCAGTCGTCACCCCTGGATCCAGCTCCGTGGCTGTGGGCCTTCACTCTGCTTCTTCCTTTCTAACCTTCATGCTGGAGAAGGAAATGGCACCCCACTCCAGCGTTCTTGCCTGGAGAATCCCAGGGACAGGGAAGCCTGGTGGGCTGCCATCACCTGGGGTTGCACAGAGTCGGACATGACTGAAGTGACTTAGCAGCAGCAGCAGTAGCCTGCATGCTTTTCTCTCCTTTCTTGCCTTCATGCTTTTCTTTCCTTTTCTTGCCTTCTTGCACTGGCTGGAGTTTCCAGTACTTTGTTGATGAAGATGGGAAGTAGTAGATGTCCTTGCTTCTTCCTGACCTTAAAGGGAAAGCATTCATTATTTTCTTCATTTGTGTGATGTTGGCTGGGATTCTGTAGTTTTTCTTCATCAGTTCCTGGTTGCTCAGAAGCTGTCTCGAGCGCATGTGAGGATTTTGTCAGAGGCTTTTTCTGCATCTACTGCTATGATCGTATGGCTTTTCTTCTTTACCCAGTTTATATGGTAGATTACATTGATTAATTTTTGAAAGTTGAACCAGCATTGCATATCTAGAATAAATTGTACTTGGTTATGGTATATAATTCTTTCTGTGCATTGCATCATCTAATTTGCTAGTATTTTGTGGAGGATTTTTGTGTCATGAAAGAAACGGGTGTGTTGTCTTCTTTTTAATTCTCTTTATCTGGTTTTGGTATTAGAGTGACACTAGGCTTTTTCTGGAACACGTTGCATAAAATGGCCGTTAATTCTTCCTAAGATATTTGGCAGAATTCTCCAGTGAAACCGTCTGGGTCTTGAGAGCTCCTTTTTGAGAGTTTTCTGGAATTAGAAATTCAATTTGCTTTATAGTTTCAGGGCTGCTGGAATCATCTGTTCATATTGTTGAATTGTGCTAGTTCGGTTTTTTCAGGAACTAGCCAGTTCTTTTTTTTGTTCCATTTAATTGTCAGATTTATAATTGTCGTTTACGGTATCTCATTTCCCTTCTGATGTGTGTGAGATCTGTAGTGATTTCCCCTACTTAATTCTTTATTAATCCTCTCTCAGAACCAGCTCTTTGTTTCGCTTATTTGCTATATTTCTGTGGTTTTACTTTTAATTTCATTGTTTTCTACCCTCCTTAGAATCATTTCTTTCCTTCTGTTCGCTTTGGGTTTACTTTGCTCTTCTTTTTCTAGGTTCTTGGTATGAACTCAGGTTATCGACCTGAAACCTTTCTTCTTTTCTGCTGTATTTAGTGCTATGCATTTCTTTCAGCGCTGCTGGCTGCGCTCACTCAAACATTTTGAATTTTTGTTTTCATTCAGTTAAATGCATTTAGAATTTTTCCTTCGATACTTCCTCTTTGATCTGTGGATTGTTTAGAAACGTGTTGCTTAATTTCCAAGTGTTTGGTGATTTTCCTGTTGTCTCTATCTTCTTGGTTTCTAGTTTGATTCCACCATGGCAAGAGAACACACACCCTGTATGACTTCAGCTCTTTCTCATTTACTGAAGTTTGTCTTCTGGCCCCAGATGTGATCTGGTCAGTGCTTCAGAGTCCCCTGAAAATAAAATGTGTGTTTTTTTAATCTCTGTTGAGTGCTCACATGTATCGTTATTCCTGTTTGCTCACATGTTGTTCAGTCTGTCTGAATTCTTGCTGTAGTCCGGCTGCCTGTTGAGGGGGTGGTGCTGAGGCCTGGGCTGTGGCCCGTCCGCCTGCCCCTCCTTTTCGCGCCCTCGGCTGTTGCTTCGCGTGCGTGGGGCTCTGTTGTTTGGCGCATTCATATTTAGCACCGTTTCGTTTCCAGTAATTTTTCTTGCTCTGAAATTCACTTTATCTGATATTAGTATACATAGTCTCTCCTGATTATTTTTTTATTCCTGCAGACCACAGTACATCTTGTCCTTCCTTCAACTTTCACCCTAAGCGAGTTTCTTACGGACCACTTTTTGTTGGATGATGTTTTTGTGATCAGCTCAGCAAATCTTTGTCTCTCAGTTGGTGTGTTGAGACCATTTACATTTAAGGTGAAGACTCTTCCGTTGGGGCTTGAGTCTTGAAGTTTCATTTTGTTGTCTGAGTTTCTCGTCCTTTTCCGTTTCCCTTGCGTCCCGGGGCGCTCGCTTACCCGGAGCGTCCCGTCTGGGTTTGCTCAGCGAGAGTTTAGCGTGCTGCTTTGTGGGGCTCCTCCTCTGCCTCTTTGGGCGTCACAGTGCCCCCACGTGGGCTAGGTCGCCACTCTCAGCATTTCACCACTTCCTGGAGAACGTTCCGCGACTTGTGTGAAACGTGGGTCCTTTTCCTTCTAGGACTTTTTCCTCCCCTACTTTCTAAATGTAATTGTTTTATTTCGTATTTTCTCTACTTATGTCGAGTACCGTTATCTGTGGTTTTTTAAAGTTTTGCTTCAATAATTAAAGAGGATTTTAAAGTTAAATTTTTTTTTACCTTGCCCCGCAGCTTACAGGATACTGGTTCCCAGCTGGGGCGGACCCCGGGCCTCTGGCAGCGAAAGCTTGAGTCCCAGCCACCGGCCTGCCAGGGAGTTCCCCTGAACCAGGATTTCCGAAGCTCGCGAGAAGCCTCGCTTCCTCTGCTTCCTGTCTTTCACCCATCCGACCTTCCTTCTCCTCCCTGCGGAGCGGTCTCCTCCCTGCTGGAGGACTCTGGCCCCTGTCTCGCTGTTGGTCTGCTGCGGGCAGCAGGCTCTCCTGGTTTCCCGTCGGAGCATCTCCCCGCTTCGGCCTGAGGGCGCCTGCTGTGGTGGGTGGGTGTCTTCCTCCCGGGGCGTGTGTGCCGGCCCCTCCCTCTGGTGGCCCAGTATGCAGCCGGCTCCTTCGGGCTGCCCTCTCTGGAGCAGAGCACGGCTCCGCTGCGGCTGTTCCTTGTTCTTAGTTTTCAGGCGTGTCCTGGCGTCTTGCTCGGGCTCACGGTGCACACGGTAGGCGTCTGTTTCTCGTGGTCCCGAGCCTGGCGTCCTCGCAGACCGCTGTCCACTCACGTGTCCCTGGGCGCCGGGGAGGCGGGGAGGCGGGGAGGCTGCGGCGCCCTGTGGCCTCTCCTGCCAGGCGGCTAATGCCACTGCCGCCCTGCCCCGTGAGGCCTCCCTCTGCGTGGATGCGCTGGGGCCGCAGCAACCGCCATGGGAGCCTGTGACTGTCTCCGGGTCTGCCCTGTACGGCATTCGCTCGGCTTCTTGAAGCCACAGGTTTCCCTCTCCTGCCTAATCCGGGAATTTCAGCCGTGGTTTCCTCAGGGGCTTTTCCAGTCCCCTCGGCCCTCATTCCAGGGCCCCGCGGTGCCCACACGGCTCTCCTCTTGCCTCGCGGGTCTCTGAGGTGCTTCTTCGTCAGTCCGTTTCCTGTCTGTGGTTCAGACTGGGTGAATTCTGTCGTTTGTCAAGCCCCCGGGCCCCAGCATCTGTCATGGCCTCTGATCTTCCACGCATCCAGCTTTGGTTACTATGTTGTCTAGCTGTATAATTTCCATTTGATTCTTTTTTCCGAACTTCTGTTTCGTTGCTGAAATTTTTTGGTTTTTTTTTTTCCCTTTGTTTCAAGAGGATTTTTAATTGCTATTGAATCATTTTTATGACAATTGCTTTAAAATCTTTGTCAGATAATTCTAACAATGACTGGGTCTTGATGTTGGAATCTCACTCAAGTTGTGGTTTTCCTGAATGTTGGAGTTTTGTATCTGATGAGTCTGATTCTTTACTCATTTTTAAAGCCAGAGGCCCCATGTTGAGGTGTGTGTGTGTCGGGGAGGGGGGGGGGTCATCCTCCTGCTGGGCCCCACCTGGGGGTGCTCAGACAAGCCTGCCCCATCGCCTATCAGCAGATGGAAGCATTTTGTATTTTATATATTTGCCTTTGGCCAGATGTTATACTGAGTTTCAGCAATCCAAAAGTGATTCAGATCTCTGCTCCACTCCCAGGTAGCTCATCCCGGCGGGGAAGGTAGGAAGGGCAGCTGGTTAACTGAGATTCTCAGGGGTAGAGACCCCCGTCTCTGCATCGGCCAGCCCCACAGCCTGGGTGAGGTAGCTTCCTGAACACGCTGGACATCAGTGTCCTACCTGGCAGGATGCAGCCGCGGGGGGAGTAGCCTGCCTCCTGGATGGTGTGTGCGGGTCGCCAGCAGGGGAGACTCGCAGAGCTGCGAGCGTGACCCTCGGCCGTGCAGCCGTCAGAGTCTGTTTAGCAGGAAGGCGAGCTAACTGGTTTGTCCCTTTGACCCTAAGTTCTTTAACTGTCAGAAAAGCAACCTTAGTCACAACCTTATTTCTTCTGGCTACAGATTTTCAGGGTAACTGAACAAAATTCTGGACAGAAAAAGGACTGTAATTTTAGCTGGAGGTCATTTGAGTTCTGTCTGGTCATTTGAGTTCTGTTTGGGATGTACAGTAAGTCACTCCCAGGAGAGGAGGGCCTCCTCCCGAAACGGAAGCAAGACCGATGGTGCTGGGCCCCCGCAGAGCTCGGGCATCACTCGGGAGCAGGCCTTGCTGGCTAGACAGCGGCAGCGCACGCAGAGACTTGGAAAGCTGTTCTTTTCTGTCTTCCTGACTTAAAGCTCATCAGTGCAGGTCCTGGTCCCGTTGATTTCCTTCCAGTTCAGTCACAAGACCCTGTGTTGACTGAGAACTTTACTGACAAGGCAAGGTGCCCTGCACTGTGCCAAGACTATAGAGACGGCAGCAGCACACACGGCGTCTCTCGGGTGAAGCTGGGGCTGCTCTGTGCCCCGGCCCCCCCACGCCAGGGCGTGTGCCCCACGGAAGCGGGAGTGCCTGTCCCCAGGCATCCCCTGTGGGTGTGGCAGCACAGCCCTGCCTGATCACACCCCGAGGGGGATGCATGCTGCCTGAAAGTGTTCACCACAGCGGCAGAGACGCTCGCGTGCGAGCATTCACAGCATCATTAGCCGCACTGCCTTTGTTCTAAAATGAGCTTCGTGCAGAGCCCTTCTCTCTGTGACAGAGTGCCAGGGGCCTCCGAGCTCTGGCTTGGGGTGAAGGACTGGCACCCCCAGGTCGGAAGCTTGTGGTGTTCAGGGTGCGGTTGCCTTATGCAGGATTTCAGATGGCGGTTAATCCTGGAGAGGAATTTTATCCCCTGCCCTTGGCAGGGACACATAAGCTGTCAGCCATGGACCTTTGCATCCTATGCAGTGTATCTGCTCCAGAGTGTTGATTACAATACAACTCAGTGTCTATGTTTGATTCAGGTAACTGAGTTTCTGAGGTCAACATTAAATAGATTTTATTCCAGCATTTGGGAATAAAGATGTGTGTGATCTGGGTAATTTGTTGTGTAACCTTGAAAAGGAAAGGAAGGTCTTTCTGCTGGCCTGGGGTGTGCCTTGGGGAGAATAAGGCCTGTCTCTCTCCCCAGCGTCGCCATGGAGGCCCTGCGGCTCCTGGCCCTGGTCGGGCAGGTGCTCTTCTCGCTCGCCGCCGTTCTGGTCGTCTGTCTCCTGGTGAGGACCTACCTCGTGGGGCCTTACTGCCGGAAGCTGCACGTGGAGAGCAAAGGGAACAAGGAGATCCTGGTCCTCGGCATCTCCGCCTTCACCTTCCTCATGCTGACGGTAACACCTGGCCTCCTGGCACGCACGTGGTTGGGGCAGGGCTTTCTGGCTCATGCTGCTCACAGCTGGCGCGTGTGAGGCGCTTGTTTTCACGCGTGTGCCCTTGTGCTCATGCTCCCGGCTGGGGTGTGCCCGCCTTACACCTAAGGCGAGAGTCGGTGTGGAATCGCTTTCATTGTGTTTGAAGAGAGCGAGCTAGTTTGCAGCCTGACGTCTGCTGCTGTGATGCGAGAGGCTCACATGGAGGCTGGTCTTGGAAGCAGCCTTTCCGGCTGGGAAAGAATCCACCTGCAATGTGGGAGACCTGGGTTTGATCCCTGGGTTGGGAAGATCCCCTGGAGAAGGGAACGGCTACCCACTCGAGTATTCTGGCCCGGAGAATTCCATGGGCTGCATAGTCCATGGGGTCACAAAGAGTCAGACACGACTGACTGACTCACACATACAGGCCCCAGCTGAGGGACAGGCTTCTCGTAGAGGAGGCGGTGTTCCGGGAGGCCCCGTAAATAGTCCGAGCTGTGGCGGCATCAGCCGCAGGGCAGCAGCTGTCGGCCCCCGGCCGTCTGGGCTGTGTGCTGTGGCGGCTGCGGGCACTCTGCCCGCCCTCCCGGGCGTGTGTTGGGCTCCAGCACCGTCGTCTGCAGGGTCTGCGCTGCCCTTGTCTCGGTCTAACCCGAGTTAGACGCACGGCTGCGCCCTTCCTGCAGGCGCTGGGGGCGGGCCCGGGTTCCTGTGCCAGGGTTTGGTGCTCAGGAGGCGGGCAGTTTGCTGGTTCGGGACAGAGAAAGTGTGTCACAGACACCTGTTCTCACTCAGCAGCCCCACAGTGGTCCCCACGAGCGGTGGTTTCTCCTGGTTCACGGCCGCTCCCTCGCACCTCTGGGTGGTGACCTGGCACTCAGCAGTCCCACAGTGGTCCCCACGAGCGGTGGTTTCTCCTGGTTCACGGCCGCTCCCTCGCACCTCTGGGTGGTGACCTGGCACTCAGCAGTCCCACAGTGGTCCCCACGAGCGGTGGTTTCTCCTGGTTCACGGCCGCTCCCTCGCACCTCTGGGTGGTGACCTGGCACTCAGCAGTCCCACAGTGGTCCCCACGAGCGGTGGTTTCTCCTGGTTCACGGCCGCTCCCTCGCACCTCTGGGTGGTGACCTGGCACTCAGCAGTCCCACAGTGGTCCCCACGAGCGGTGGTTTCTCCTGGTTCACGGCCGCTCCCTCGCACCTCTGGGTGGTGACCTGGCACTCAGCAGTCCCACAGTGGTCCCCACGAGCGGTGGTTTCTCCTGGTTCACGGCCGCTCCCTCGCACCTCTGGGTGGTGACCTGGCACTCAGCAGTCCCACAGTGGTCCCCACGAGCGGTGGTTTCTCCTGGTTCACGGCCGCTCCCTCGCACCTCTGGGTGGTGACCTGGCACTCAGCAGTCCCACAGTGGTCCCCACGAGCGGTGGTTTCTCCTGGTTCACGGCCGCTCCCTCGCACCTCTGGGTGGTGACCTGGCACTCAGCAGTCCCACAGTGGTCCCCACGAGCGGTGGTTTCTCCTGGTTCACGGCCGCTCCCTCGCACCTCTGGGTGGTGACCTGGCACTCAGCAGTCCCACAGTGGTCCCCACGAGCGGTGGTTTCTCCTGGTTCACGGCCGCTCCCTCGCACCTCTGGGTGGTGACCTGGCACTCAGCAGTCCCACAGTGGTCCCCACGAGCGGTGGTTTCTCCTGGTTCACGGCCGCTCCCTCGCACCTCTGGGTGGTGACCTGGCACTCAGCAGTCCCACAGTGGTCCCCACGAGCGGTGGTTTCTCCTGGTTCACGGCCGCTCCCTCGCACCTCTGGGTGGTGACCTGGCGCTTGCCACTGTGTCCTCCCCGGGGTCCTCCCAGGACGCTGGGCAGGGGCCAAGGAGCCGGCTTGCGGGGTTCTACGGGGACCCCTCCGGCGTGAGCCTCCTGGCAGAGACGCTGCCACGTGTGCCCGGCATAGCCTGTTCCCTCCCCCCGACCCCCCAGGTCACCGAGCTGCTGGGCGTGTCCATGGAGCTGGGCTGCTTCCTGGCTGGAGCCCTGGTGTCCTCCCAGGGCCATGCAGCCGCCGAGGAGGTTGTGTCCTGTGTGGAGCCCGTCCGCGACTTCCTGGCCATCGTGTTCTTTGCGTCCATAGGTGACTGTCCTCCAGGGCTGATGCCCCCACTGGGTCTTATCTGCTCACACGTGTTTCTACTAACAATTTGTGCGGTGAAAACAGTTCCCATGGAGGCTAGGGACTGAGGGACTCTCACTGAGGAGGGAAGGTCTGAGCTGAAGGATGTGGGCTCTAAACAGGTGGTCCTGCATGGCCCCTGCTCAGTGGGGTGGCATGTCCTTGTCAGCATGTCCACACCAAGTGTGGGGGAAATTCTGATTTTACTACGAAACACCCGAACTGGCATGCTAGGCTGCTGTTCCCCTGTGGGGAACGTCCCCGTAGGCTGGGGGAAGCAGCCTGGCCCCTCGCTCACGCCTGGCACTGCTTGCTGGGCCCGGTTGGCCCCAGAGACGTCGAGTGCGTGGCCGTGTAAACGGGCTCCTGGTTTGGTCCTGGTTCCTGAAGGCCAGGCCTGCCGCGCAGGGCTCTGGGTGGGATGGGCGGGGAGACCCCCGTCCCTTCCTGGCTTGGACGCGGGGGTGCAGGGAGGCTGGCCGCCTGGCCTCGGAGGGTCACTTGCCCTGTCCCTGCAGGCCTTCACGTGTTCCCCACCTTCGTGCTCTACGAGCTCACTGTCCTGCTGGTCCTCACGCTCTCAGTGGTGGTCATGAAGGTATGGTCGTGCTCGTGAGGTCCACTCTGTCTTTGGTTACCCGACACCCTGCCTGCCACTTCCTGCCTGTGTGACCCGTGCCTCCCCTCCCTCACCCTGGGCAGCTGGGACAGCTTGGGCCTCCGTCTCAGACTCTGTTGAAAATGGGTTCTTAGCAGCTGGGAGTGAGAAACTCTGGACCCTCCAGAGCAGCCTCGCTCTGTGCTTTGTCTTGTCCTGAGTCTAAACCACAGGCCCCACTCTTGTACCAGACGTGTATTTTAATGGCCCTGGGGAACTATCTTGCCACTTCCCACTTGTGTCCTTTGTGGCTTCAGACTGTTGAAGTGCCTGTGTTAACATGCGACCCAGGAGCGGAGGGTGGAGGACGGGTTTGCAGCGAAGGAGCCCCACCCCCCCAGGCTGCTTTGCTCAGGCCTCACTCACTGTGTCAAGAGGACAGTTCCATCCTGACGGCTGCTCCATACTCCTGGGCAGCAGGCCTAGTCTCCCTGGGGTGGGGGTGCCTCAGTGTCCTCTGCGTGGCCCTGCGGTGGGGGCCGGGTAGGCCGCTCTGGGCTTGACCCGCCTCCCCGGCAGTTCGTCCTGGCAGCCCTGGTCCTGTCCCTGCTCCTGCCCAAGACAAGCCAGTACGTCAAGTGGATTGTGGCCGCTGGGCTGGCCCAGGTCAGCGAGTTCGCACTGGTCCTGGGGAGCCGGGCACGCAGAGCCCGAGTCATCTCCCGAGAGGTGAGTCTGCCGGGGCTGGGGGCCGGGGGGCAG
>SJYR01000527.1:423407-436329 GCA_006410655.1 Kobus ellipsiprymnus | reverse complement strand
TCGCCCCGCTGCTCTGGCGCGCTGCCGTCGTCCGGTGCGCGCCCCGGCCGGAGAGGCGGTCCAGCCTCTGAGGACCAAGGCCAGGCGACCGGCGCAGCTGGCACCGCTCCGGGACCTGCCGTGCCCGCCCTGGAGGGTCTGGGGAGGCTGCGTCCGCGTGGCGCGGCCTCGGCGGCTGTGCCTGGATGTGCCTTTCCTCCTGAAATCACCGTTAGCGCCGTGTTGTTGCCTCGTCACTGTGTGTGTTCCTTTGGTAAGGAAAAAATTAAGGAGGCTTTTTTATTTATTGAACAACGCTTTGTTGTGGTCTGTTGGTCGGTACTTATTAACGTTTCTGTGATGTGAGCTTTTAATTCTGACAGTTTCGAAAGTTACTTTTAATATGTAAAGTCTGTGTTTTCTAGAGACAAAGGTCTTTTACATGTCTGTCTGCTTCTTATTACAATTTTAAGACTCTTTCCTGTCAGTTTTTATTAGGAATGCCATTCCTTTAAAGTATTTGGTTTTGAATCATGAGACTATGCATCCTTAATAAAGATCATTTATGACCAAAATATGACTGATTGAAACTTATTGGTTTCTTGGACTTTTACGCTAGGCTCATCTTCGTTGTCCCCTGTCACCTCACTGTCTGAGAGGTCCTGGCTATCTGTGAAGGCTAAGTTCTGACTTTAGCCCTAAAAGTGTATACTGGTGACCATGTGCCCATTTTAGAAAACCATGCAGCCAAGATCTGATGCTTACAAAGCTTTCCCGAAGGGGTGCCTGTGTGGAGAGTTCCTATAATACAGGCTTTAAGAGCCCAACAGTTTGACCAGAACCCTTGAAGGGTGGTTATGGATCATGGACGTAAATTATGAGTTGCAGGAATATAAGCTAAAACAGTAAGATGAAGTAAGTTGAACCGGTGTGAAGGAAATCGATGGAGAAATGATGTGAATGTGCTCATTTTTAGAAGCCAGCACTGGTTTACTCGTTTCTAAACCGTTCCAGATGGTGCCGTGGCCTCTGATGCTTGGGCACGTGGACACTGGGGGGTGGTGCCTGAGGAGCCCGGCCCTGCTGCCCGCCTGCGGGCGCTGCGCCTTGTCCGTGTGCCCCTGCCTCCAGCCTGTGTCCTCTGCTCTCGCGTCCCCAGCGCCCGGGGCGGGGCCAGGAGCTCTCGCGACTGCGTGAGACCCGCTTGATGCGCTGCCGTCCCACGTTCCCTCCAACGTGGAGTCAGTCCTCTGACACTGGAGCGATTGAGGACGTGCCCTTTGTGACCAGAGGAAGCGCAGTTGGAAAAGCCCTGCGCTTGGAGGGGCCTGGACCCTCAGCCCTGCCCGGAGCCAGGAGGACGGCACCGGCCTGGGCCCACCCCGCCCTGGCCCTGGGATGTGGCCTCCTCGCCTGTTACTCACCGGTGTCTTCACCCTCACCCCTCTCTGTCCTTAGCACCCGTGAGCCTGCTCCAGGCTACCCCGTCGTGAACTCACAAAGCCGTCTCTCAACCCCGGTCCTCACGCTCCCTTTCCCATGTAGACTCAAGCAGGCCCAGAGCCCTGCTAACCCCTGCGCCTGAGACTGCAGGCCACCTGCCTCCCAGAACCAAGCCTTGACCCATCACCATTTCCTCTGGGCCTGTGCGCCCAGCAGAAACTTCAGGCCAGAAGGAAGTGGCATGCTATACTTCAAGTGGAAAGAAAAGACATGCAACTCGGAATACTCTTAGTGAGACTGTTACTCAGTTTGAAGGAGAGATGAAGTTTTACAGACAAGTCAGATTTTCTGCAGGACAGAGCACACGCTCGGCCACAAGGCAAGTCTCCCTAAGTTTAAGAAAAGCGAAATCCTATCAAGCATCTTTCCCAACCACGGCAGTATGAGACTAGAAACCAGCTGAGAACGAGAACGGCAAACACATGAGCACGTGGAGGCCAGCCGACGCTGCCACACGGCACACGGGCACCGAAGAGGCGAGAGCACCTGGAGAGGATGAGAACGGAGACGACGACCCTGAAATCTATGGGCGCAGCAGAGGCGTCTCTGAAAGGGAAGTTCACAGCAACGCAAGCCTACCTTGGGAGGCCCAGAAAATCTCCAATTCTGCAGAAACACTACGTCAAAGAGATAATGCGCCTCTGTGTTCACTGGGGCGTTATTTACCAGAGCCAAGACACGCAAGCAACCTACATGTCCAAGAGTGGATAAAGAAGGTACGGTGTCTTTATATACAGTGGAATACTGCTCAGCCATAAAAATAAAAACAAAAACCCTTGCCGTTAGTGAGAACATAGTTGGAACTAGAGGGTGGAGGGAGTGAAGTATGTCAGAGAAAGACAAATACTGTTTGATTTCACTTGTATGTGAACTTAAAAATGAAATGGACAAGCACAGCAAAATAGAAAAGTACAGAGAGCAAGCAGGTGGCCAGGGGAAGAGCAGGGGGGAGTGAGTGAAGCGAGGGGAGCTAAGAGGAGCGAGCCTCCGGTTACGGAGCAGATGAGTCGTGGGGCGAAGTGTGCCATGTGGGGCGTGTACTCGAGAACTGATGTCCCTGACAGGTTGTAGCTAGACTTCCAGTTGTGGCCAATCCGTAACGATGCAAGTGTCAGGCATGGTGTCGCGCCCCGGGGACTAGCACCGTGTTGTCAGGGAAACAGCGAGCACAGCCACGGGACAGACGAGCTGCAGCGGGGTCCCCGGGAGCGGAGGGCACTGGGGTCAGAGCAGGTGCAGCCCTGCAGCTCACCAGCCCTCCGCAGCCTGACCAGACTCTCACACGGGGGAGGGAGGTTTCTACCTTGTTGAGGGCACTAATGTGCCGTGAGCGCTAACGCAGCCGTCTGGGACAGTCTGCAAGGATATGTAGGCAAACAGCAAAGGCCCCACACCAAGGCCCTCAGTAGAGAAAGCACAGACTGGAGTCCAGTGTGCAGCTCAGAGCATGTGAGTATGTGAGGGGTGTCTGTGTGTGTCTGTGTGAGTGTATGTGTCTGTGTATGTGAGTGTGTCTGTGTGTGTGTGTGTGTCTGTGTGTGTATGTGAGTGTGTGTGTGTGTTCTAGTAATGTGATACATTTATTTTCTTATGTTGAACTACCTCTGTATTCCTGGAATAATGGTGTCTAAGTTGATGAAAAACAGGAACCTACAAATCCTGGAAACTCCGTGAAGTCAAATATGATAAACTCATAGATCCACACGGAAACACTTTATAATCAAACTCAGAGGACCAAGGCTGGGAATTGTGAAAGCAATGCCGTGTGACTCCTCACTTACAAAGGGTCCTCAGTAAGATTAATAGCCCGTTTTTCATTAGAAGCCTCAGGGGGCAGTTGTTGTCCGTCAGTTGCTAAGTTGTGTCCGTCCGACTCTTTGCGACCCCATGAACTTCAACCTAGAAAAGACTAGAGGTCTATTCAAGAAAATTAGAGATGCCAAGGAAACATTTCATGCAAAGATGGGCTCGATCAAGGACAGAAATGGTATGGACCTACCAGAAGCAGAAGATATTAAGACTGTCTCTTATACACATCTAGATGTGTATAAGAGACAAGTTGTACAGTCTGGCTTGGGAGCCACTTCCTCACTCTGCACAGCCATGTCGGTGGGATCCCTGGGGCCATTTTCTTTTTTGCTGTTGTTTTNGAAGCAGAAGATATTAAGAAGAGGTGGCAAGAATACATAGACGAATTGTACAAAAAAGATCTTCGTGACCCAGATAATCACGATGGTGTGATCACTCACCTAGAGCCAGGCATCCTGGAATGTGAAGTCAAGTGGGCCTTAGGAAGCATCGCTCTGAACAAAGCTAGTGGAGGTGACGGAATTCCAGTGGAGCTCTTTCAAATTCTAAAAGACGATGCTATGAAAGGGCTACACTCAATATGCCAGCAAATTTGGAAAACTCAGCAGTGGCCACAGGACTGGAAAAGGTCAGTTTTCATTCCAATCCCAAAAAAGGCAATACCAAAGAATGCTCAAACTACCGCACAATTGTACTCATCTCACACACTAGTAAAGTAATGCTCAAAATTCTCCAAGCCAGGCTTCAACAATACATGAACCGTGAACTTTCAGATGTTCAAGAAAAGGTTGTAGAAAGATTATAAAGGGAGAAGAACCAGAGATCAAGTTGCCAACATCCACTGGATCGTGGAAAAAGCAAGAGAGTTCCAGAAATCATCTACTTCTGCTTTATTGACTGTGCCAAAGCCTCTGACTGTGTGGATCACAATAAACTGTGGAAAATTCTGAAAGAAATGGGAATACCAGACCACCTGACCTGCCTCTTGAGAAATCTGTATGCAGGTCAGGAAGCAACAGTTAGAACTGGACATGGAACAACAGACTGGTTCCAAATAGGAAAAGGAGTACGTCAAGGCTGTTTATTGTCACCCTGCTTATTTAACTTATTTGCAGAGTACATCATGAGAAACGCTGGGCTGGAAGAAGCACAAGCTGGAATCAAGATTTCTGGGAGAAATCTCAATAACCTCAGATATGCAGATGGCACCACCCTTATGGCAGAAAGTGAAGAGGAACTAAAAAGCCTCTTGATGAAAGTGAAAGAGGAGAGTGAAAAAGTTGGCTTAAAACTCAACATTCAGGAAACAAAGATCATATCTGGTCCCATCACTTCATGGCAAATAGATGGAGAAACAGTGGAAACAGTGGCTGACTTTATTTGGGGGGGCTCCAAAATCACTTCAGATGGTGACTGCAGCCATGAAATTAGAAGACGCTTTCTCCTTGGAAGAAAAGTTATGACTAACCCAGATAGCATATTAAAAAAGCAGAGACGTTACTTTGCCAACAAATGTCCATCTAGTCAAGGCTATGGTTTTTCCAGTAGTCACGTATGGATGTGAGAGTTGGACCATAAAGAAAGCTGAGTGTCAAAGAATTGATGTTTTTGAACTGTGGTGATGGAGAAGACTCTTGAGAGTCCCTTGGACTGCAAGGAGATCCAACCAGTCCATCCTAAAGGAAATCAGTCCTGAATATTCATTGGAAGGATTGATGTGAAACTGAAACTCCAATTCTTTGGCCACCTGATATGAATAACTGATTTGTTTGAAAAGACCCTGATGCTGGGAAAGATTGAAGGTGGAGGGAGAAGGGGACGAGAGAGGATGAGATGGTTGGATGGCATCACTGACTCGATGGACGTGAGTCTGAGTGAGCTCTGGGAGTTGGTGATGGACAGGGAGGCCTGGCCTGCTGCGGTTCATGGGGTCACAAAGAGTCAGACATGACTGCAACCTGTCAGGCTCCTCTGTCCATCTCCATCTCCTGGTGTTTACTCAAATTCATGTCCATTAAGTCGGTGATGCCCTCCAACCATCTCATCCTCTGTCACCCCCTCCTCCTCCTGCCCTCAATCTTCCCCAGCATCAGGGTCTTATTCAGTGAGTCGGCTCTTCACATCAGGGGGCCAAAGTATTGGAGCTTCAGTTTCAGCATCAGTCCTTTCAGTGAATATTCAGGACTGATTTCCTTTAGGATGGACTGGTTGGATCTCCTTGCAGTCCAAGCAACTCTCAAGAGTCTTCTCCAACACCACAGGTCAAAAGGGTCAATTCTTTGATGCTCAGCTTTCTTTATGGTCCACCTCTCACATCCATACATGACCACTGGAAAAACCATAGCTTTGACTAGACGGATCTTTGTTGGCAAAGTAATGTCCCCGCTTTTTAATATGCTGCCTAGGTTTGTCACAAGAGGCTTCAATGCCCACTTTTTAAACGAGGTTTACTTCATTTTTGCTCACGTTGCACTGGGGTGTTGCTGCTTTGCCTGAGCTTCTCTAGCTGCAGAGCTGGGGCTGCCCTCCGCCACGCCGCGTGGGGCTCTCACTGCGCTGGCTTCTCTTGTGGGGGACACAAGGTCTAGTGTGCTTGGGCGTCAGCAGCCGTGGGCTGTGGGCTTAGCTGCTCTGCAGCGCGTCGGATCTCCCCGAACCCGGGATGGAACCCTGTGTTGGCAGGTGGGTTCTTATCCACTGAGCCAGCATGGAGGTCCTCAGTGTCCCTCTTTTGACAGTGGATGGAATACCCGAAGGGAAGGTCAGCAAGGAGGCGGAGGACGAGCACAGCGTTGTCTGTTGACCGAAAGGCTCGGCATACGGTTCTCAGCTCCCTGACCAGGGATCGGACGCGCCCCCGCTGCAGTGGGGCACAGAGTCCACCCCTGATGACCAGGGAGTCGTGAGCTGGCTTCCATTTTCAGGACGCCACTCTGGCTGCTGAAGAGGAGAGAGGGGGTCAAGGCTGGAGTAACAGGGGATGGGCATTGTCTGCTCCAGCCCTCAACGAGGAAGAGGACGGCCAGGGCCGAAAGCAGCAGAACTCGAGAGAGCTCAGGCCGGCGGCTGGCTTTAATTGCTGAGGACGAGTGAGGGGCTTGACTTCTGTCTGCATTTCTAGTCTGAGCAGCTGGGTGGACACAGTTCCTCTCCTGAGTGAGCTGGAGCCGGGCGGGGAGGGGCTGGTTTGGGAGAAGTGTCGGGAGTTCACCACTGGCTGTGTCTCACGGCATCTTAAAGATCAGTCATCTGGGCCGGTTTTTTTTTTTACCGAGCAGTTGCGCTAGCTAACACTCCCATCAATGGCATACAAAACCAAGATTTTAAACCAAGGTTGCCTTGATGGACTTTGTTTTCTAGTCATAAAATGGAAAAACTAGATGGATAGATGGAGAAAAATTACACCTCGGTCATGTTGGAGGGTTGAGCGGGGAGAGGAAAGAATGGGTGAGGAGAGTGCCTAGAATGGTATAGATGAAAATTCAGAGAAATATCACACTCAGTTGCTTAGTCATGCCCGACTCTTCGTGACCCCACGGACTAGATAGCCCACCACCTCCTCTGTCCATGGGATTTTCTAGGCAAGAGTACTGGAGTGGGTTGCCATTCCTTTCTCCAGATATTTCTCCAGAAATATCATAGATTGGATGAAAAAAATAACTGAACGTGCCCGTTTCACCCACTGGTTTTAGAATGTGGGTCTCTAGTTCAGACTCTCTTGCCCTCTCTGATGCTCTCTCTGCCTCCCCTAGGTCCTGGCCCATTCTGTCCTGTGTCCTTCTCTTCTTCATCTCCTTCCTTTCAGAGACTTCTCAGCCTGCAAAAACCCCTCAGGTCTTCATCTCCCCAGCACCACCACCACCACCCCGCCCCCAGCCCTAGCTGCTCTTCCTGGAGCCCCCAAACCACCAGTTTCCTGCCAGCCTGTCCCTTGCCTGCCCTTCCGTGTCTTCCTCCTTGCCTCACTTCAGCAGGTCTTCAGCCCGGCGTTGCCGCTCTGCTTTATTGAAAATGCTCAGGGAAATGTCAGTCATCTGCTGGCCAAGCTGGATGGCCTCTCTTCACCTGACACTGCTATCTTCCCTCCCGTTTAAACACATGCTTTCTTGGTTCTGTGGGTCAGTCCACCCGGGTCATTAGCGACCACTCTCTATGTTTAGAGGTTGAAGCAGCCAGCGTTCTGGCAGGAATAGAGGGCCCTCTGACCGCACTGTCTGCAGAGCTGGGTGTGGGCAGGGCAGGTGGTGAGTACCCTGGGGAGGGTCCCCCAGCCTGGGTACCGAGGAGGGGCGGTGGACAGAGAGGGGTGCGCACACAGCCGGCGGGCTGGGGAGGAGGAGGACCCCGTGGACCGACCTCTCTTGCCTCTGCGGCGCGTCCTGGTGGCCGAATCAAGGGACCGGCAGAGCGGCCTGGAGGCGGGGTGGGGATGAGAGGCCAGCCGGCAGGGCGGTGGGGTCATCCTTCCCGGGAGCGCGTCCTCCGCCGGGGCCTGGAGACACCCCCAGAGCGCACCAGCCTGTGCGCGCCGCCTGGCCAGTGCAGTCCCGGCGGTCTCGCGCCACGAACGGCCACCCGTGTCTCTGTCACGTTCCTCTGCGGCCTGCGAGGCAACTGTCAGAAACGCCGGCGCGGCCCCCCAGCCCGGTCCTCTGCCCAGCGGCCCAGCGCTCCCTCACCCGCCTTCCGGGCCTCCGCCCGGCGCCCGTGGACGTGGGCCCGGGGGCTGCCCCGCTGTTCCCCGGGCAGCCGCATCGCCAGCTCTCCGCTGCAGGCTCTTGCGCGCTGGAGGCTGCCGGTGTCCGAAGCAACTCGCGGTGGTCAGCAAATGTGCCCTCGTCATCAGCGGCGGGAGGCATGTGCTCTTGCCACCCTAGGAGCCCAGGGGCGCCACTGCAGGGCCTGGAGTGGGGCGAGGCCCATGGGACGAGGGTCCGGGTCTGACCCCGGGGCCGCCATCCGCGGCTCCTTCCCGCTGGGCGCCTTCTAGAACCCCTCCGGCCTCCGCGCCGCGCGCGCCTGCGCTGCCTTTGCGGCCCCTCTCCGCCTGCGCCCGAGGCTCAGCCTTTCTCCCGACTCCACGTGGGGCTCACGTCTCTGAGACGCAAGTCCTCTCTTCCTTGCTCGGAACAAACTGCTAGTCGTCTCGGAACATCAGCTCTCTGCCGCTTTCTTTACAGACCTGGAAGCGCTTGGGCAGACAGAGGGCCCAGAACCGTGCCTGCATTTTCTAGCGTCCCTCACTGCCAGGTGCGGCCCCGCTAAGCCAGTAGGACCTCATGGTCTGGGTGTGTGCGCCCCTCACAGCTCACCCCCAGCTGGAGTGACCAGCAGGACCCCCCTGCAGTGGGGCGGCTCACAGCCCAGAGCACAGCCGCCCTCTCCACCACCTACAGGAGTCTCTGCAGGCGCCTCCCCATCCACCTGCGAGGAGACGGTGGGGAGACCACACGTGGCACTCCGCAGGCGGGGGACTGGGCATCACCGCAGGCGCCCTTCTCTCCTTTCCGCGTTCTGCCCGCCCCGCTGCTCTGTCTTCAACTGAAGGCGGTCCTTAAGCCTGAGTTCCGAGCTACTCTGAGAGCCCCCCGACTTTCCCCTGGTGCGCCCTGTCCTCATGAGGTACACACTTTCAACTTCTGCTTTTCTTTTGTTAACCTGGCTTTTATGGGGGCTGCAGCCTAGCGTGGAGGGGGAATTACTTCTCCTCCACTGCAGGTGGCATTCGGAGGTGGGGCCTTTGGGGGGAATTAGGTCCTGGGAGCAGCGCCCCGCGAGTGGGGTTAGTGCCATGTTAGGAGGGCCAGGCAGCAGCTTTTGCGCCTAAGACAAGGCGGGAGCCATCTGTGAGCCAGGAAGACGGCTCTCACCTGAACCACCCAGGCCGGCGCCTTGAGCCTGGACTTGCAGCCTGTCTAACCGTCAGAAATAATTTCTGCTGTGTGAGCCACCAGTCTGTGGGGTTTTATTGCAGCTGCCCTGCCTAAGACATGGATGTAAGCAGCCACAGGCATTTTCCAAGATGTGTCCTTTTCTGCAGGAGCACACGAATCCTCACGTGTGCACACTTGCACACACCCCTCAGCTGCTCGTAGACCATCTCAGCGTCACCTTCGCTGTGAGGCCTTCCCTGGTTGCCTGCAGGAGCCATGATCGTTCTGGCTCTCTGCTTCCACAATTCCCGTTCCCAACCATGAAGGGACCCTTTTCCCCATCATATTTGGCTGCATGGGAGCCTGGCTGTCCTGTCTGAGCCCTTCTGTCATTAATCTGCACGCAGCAGCACACTTCCTGCACGTGTCCATGGCTCAGAAATGTTAGCTGAGCAAGGAGTGCAGGGCAGGCACAGCCTTTGAAACTGTGGCTTGTCTTTTTAGCAAAGAACTGTGTTTTCATCTGTTTGTTTCTCAGCTAAAGGGATTTGTGCATCAGAGAGGCCAAGGTCACTTATCCAGGGGCATCTGACTTCCCTGCATCTCAGCTGCATTGTAGCAGGTGGGCTAGAGGGCCCTTCTCTGTATCAGCAAGTGAGCGGACAGCAGCAGGGAGATGACCAGACATTAGGTTCTACACAAAGTCAGGTCTCCTAAAACCGTGCTGTGGGCTCCAGGCTGCACTATATTGAGGAAGAAAGTAACACAAGGAGAGGTGGACGCTCAGCATCCCCGGTCACTTCCCCACTGCTGTCCACTTCCCTTGTGGATTCAGAGAAAGGCCCTCCAGCCCACCTGCTACAGTGCAGCTGAGATGAAGGGAAGTCAGACAACCTTGGAGAAGTAATCTGAGCCTTGACATTGTATGAGTCCGTGGAGAACAACCTGGATATCATCTCAACAGGAGCATCGGCAAGTCACCCAGATGAACGCTGCGGTGGATTGTAGGGTTTACGAGCAAAGGAATGAAAGGGGTTTCTTTCAGTAAGTTTGAGTCAGCTTGGCTGCCATGACCGTCTGGAGTCTGTCAGGCCCAAGGAGGCCCAAGGAGGCCCAAGGGGAGGTTTTCAAAGGACTGCGACTTCAGTCTGTTGCTGGTTGTACAGGTGTTTAAGACTGAGCGACCCGAAGGCACAGCGACACAGGAAGGCCAGGGCCTGACTGTCTTTCCCGGAGGGCGGCTTGTTTGGCTAGAAGTTTTCAAAAGGAGTCGTGAAGTAAGGAAGAAGGAGAAACACAGCCGCCTCGGTGTGTCCAGGTAGTGGGTGGGGCTCAGAAGTGGTGGCCTCTATGTGGGGGGCCAGGGGCTTTTCCTGAGGCTTGCCAACAATCCACCTGATTCACTTATATTTCCTGATACGCAGAAAGAAGCAAGCAAACAAATTTTTCCAAAGACACCTTTATTGCTATATGGTCAAAGAAAGAGAAAATGTCGCCTGTGCACACGCAGAACCCCTCAGCCAAGTCTCTGAGCCCCCTCCCTGCTCCCTGTCTCCCCACCTCTTGATGGCACCATTGCCGTGGTCACCCAAGAAGGTGGAAAACAGAGAAGAGGCCCATTGCGGAGGAGGGGCTGAAGACAGGCTGGATATTTAAGACTTAGAATTCAGATTTTCAAGGGATTAGAGAACTTTCTCTCTCTTCAAAGGAGAGTTCAATGGGGGTGGGGTAAGGCTTTGTATCAGGCCCACAGAGAAAGGGGCGCAGTGACAGGTGGGCATTCTCCTGGGAAGCACGGGTCAGCCTCCGACGGAACACGGAGCAGCACATCTGCCCGTGCTGTCCCAGAAGACACAGTGCACTGCTGGAAGGCTCGCTGAGCCCCAGCTTCTGGCACGCTCCCCGGGGCAGACAGGACTGATGGGCACGTGTGTGGGGTCGTCACCCGCCTAGGTCACATCGCTGCCAGCCTAGGGGTTTCAAGGCGAGATGTGGCCGCAGACATTTGGATCTTCGACCAAAATCATGCTGTCGCCTTTCAGCACAGACACAGGCATTCTGTAGGGTAACTGACTATAGAGGCAGAGGTTCCGAGCAAACTAGAGGTTTGTTTCAATGCTGTGGCCGCGCTTGCGAGCTCAGAGTGTTTCACGATTGATTTCTGTGCAGAAAGGATTTTGAACATGAGAGCTAGTTATTCCCTGTAAATACTGGTCAACGACTGGGCTCTTGACTCTGTGGGGAGAGGACTTGGGTTCGGACTCTGATCCCGTGTTCCTCCTCTCTCCAAGCACCCAGCCCTCACCCAGAGGCTTGTCTGTCCGTGCACCTGAGCCCCAGGGAGGGGCTTCTGGCTGCTACTTGGGGGTGAAGACTCCAACACAGTGAGAAAGACGGAATTTCTGGGAAAGAGCGGCGGGGCAGGAACACAGACTTTCTGAGAAACAGAACGGGGCGGGAGGTACAGGCGCCACAGCCCTCCCGGTGGGGGGCTCTGCACGTTTCTCCACAGGGAAGTGGAGGTGTCCAGCCTGCAGGGACAGAGGACGGGCCCTTCGAAGCCTTTTACTCCCCACTCCTCCCGCCCTGTTTTCATCATCCCTGTTACTCTAAGTGTAGTATACTGATCAGCAGAAAGAATGGGAAGATTCCTACTTTTCAAGAAACCAATGCTAATCAAGGGTTAAGAGTTCAAGACTGGAGTGGCTTGCTAGAGAAGCAGGTTGAAAGTGGTTAAACTGTGAAACCGTCCCAGGCAGCGTGTAAGGCGATAGCACCTGAGCATGATGCATCCACGCTCAAGTCCTCTGTGCCCCATGAACTCTGGACTCGGCCCCCACGCCCCGCCTGCCCTGGCCCTGCTGATGGTGAACCGCCGGGGGCAAGTCTCCAGGGCTCAGACTCCACTCAGCCCAGGCCACCTGGCAATGAGGAACAGGCCCGAAGACTCAGAACCTGGGCAGAGGCCAGGTGTGGGCATGGAGACCTTGGGTTGGGCAGGACAACCTGCCCGGCGGACAGGGCGCTGCGCGTGCACACGCTGTCTTCTCCGAGCATATGCATGAGCACACATCCAACCTCCTCGCCTTCCTGTGCACACGCATAGGCATAGGCACCCGCTCAAACACGCCTGTGGGCACAACCCCAGCCTGCCTTTCTCCTCCAAGAGTACACACACTGTGTGCTCCTCGAGCCCGCTCCTCCAAGTGCGCACATCCGCGCGCACGCGCACACACACACACACACACACTTGACTCCTGGCCTCTGTGTGCACACTCTTCCATCTATCCCCTACTCCTGGCTGTGCACACATGCAAGTGTAGCCCCATCCCTGGCCCCCGTGTGTATACACACTCATCTGCACGCCTTCCACTGTTTCCCAAGTGCCTACGAAATGCATACACACCCCCAGCCCATGACGCCCAGATGCATGCACTTCCACACACACCAGGCCTCTGTCCCCGTGTGCGCACAGGTGCACACGTCCCAGTTCCTATCCCCAGGGTGCACACACACGCACGCGCACCCCCATCCCTGTCCCCCGTGTGCGCACATGTGCACACATCCCTGACTCAGCTCCCCCGCACGCGCACCGCGGAGTCCCGGACCAGGCCCTCCTCTCCATCCGCAGCCGGCGCGCGCACACACGCGGGCACGCGCCGGAGCAGCTCATCTTCTCCGAGCGCGGGCCGCCGGGCGGGAGGAGAGTGGGGGGTAGAGGGGGGGGGGGGAGGAGGAGGAGGAGGAGGAGGAGGAGG
>SJYR01000527.1:409384-422983 GCA_006410655.1 Kobus ellipsiprymnus | reverse complement strand
GGGGGTCGGGGCGGGGCGGCGCGGGCGCGCGGGGCCGGGGTCCGAGGCCCGGGGCGCGGGCCCCACCTGCCCGCCGACTGCCGGTTCCGGCGCGCGGGGGGCGCTCGCGGGAGGCGGCCGCGGCCTAGTGACAGGCCGGAGGCCGGCCCCGGGAGCCCACCTGTCAGAGTTACCGGTCGGCCGGTGGTCGCGGGTGGGCCCCGGGGCGTCCACGGGTAGCGCGTGCGCGCAGGGCCGCTCTGGGTGGGAGCTCGGGCCGCGGTGCCAGGCTTGTCCACGCCGGGTCTTTGTGCGCCTCGGGGAGGCCGGCGGGCAGCCGGGTTGTGGACGCTTCCCTGCCTGAGATGACTTTAAAGTCCCCGGGTGGGGGGCGTTTCTGGGCCGCGCCCCCGGGACGGAGTGTGGGCTTGGAGAGGAAGGGACTCCTGCCGCTTGGATGGGTGGTGACGCTGAGAGGACGGTGGTGGTGTCAGCTTCTCATTTCAGCCTGGCTCATTCCTCCTCTCTCCTCCTTTTTACCAGGAAAGCCACTTTTCTTTTCTGGAGGTGACCGTTCCTAGCATCGATTTCTCGGATCTGGTAACATGGCCAAAGATGTGAGTACGTGTGTCTGCTTTGTGCTGGACCGACGTTTGCCCAGCACTGCGTTCTCGGTCACTCCCCACCTTGTTTCAGAATGACCACACATAAACTGCGGGCGTGTTGGTGTTCAGACCTTTCCAGCAAAGGGACAAAGTAAAGGTGAGGAGGCGGGGACGGCCGGTGGCGCTGCGCGCGGCCTGAGCAAGGCTGGCCTCTGCCTGGGCCACGAGGCCTGAGCGGCGGCAAGCTGCGCCTCGAGGCTGGCCGCCGCCACGCTCCTGGGTCTCTGGGAGGCTGGCCGCCGCCACGCTCCTGGGTCTCTTGGAGGCTGGCCGCCGCCACGCTCCTGGGTCTCTGGGAGGCTGGTTGGAGGCTGGTGGCCGCCACGCTCCTGGGTCTCTGGGAGGCTGGTGGCCGCCACGCTCCTGGGTCTCTTGGAGGCTGGTTGGAGCTCTTGGAGGCTGGTTGGAGGCTGGTGGCCACCACGCTCCTGGGTCTCTGGGAGGCTGGTGGCCGCCACGCTCCTGGGTCTCTGGGAGGCTGGCCACCACCACGCTCCTGGGTCTCTGGGAGGCTGGCCACCACGCTCCTGGGTCTCTGGGAGGCTGGCCACCACCACACTCCTGGGTCTCTGGGAGGCTGGCCACCACGCTCCTGGGTCTCTTGGAGGCTGGCCGCCGCCACACTCCTGGGTCTCTTGGAGGCTGGTTGGAGGCTGGCCGCCACGCTCCTGGGTCTCTGGGAGGCTGGCCGCCGCCACGCTCCTGGGTCTCTGGGAGGCTGGCTGACTTGTGGATCAGTCGGGGCTCTCTGGGAGGACCCCCTGCCTGCGGAGGTGTGGGGCTGGCGAGCCTCCCTGAGCACCTGCTTTGTGTGCCCCCTGGGAGTTCAGCTTCCAGCCGTGAAAATGCTCAGCACTGGACTTGGCAACTGTTTTTCTCAGAAAAAAATGAAATGAGATAAACAGAATGTGAACAATTCTGCTTTGTTTACGTTTGTTGTGAACCCATAGAATATCGTGAGTAAACTTTTTCGCATTTTGCAAGAAATAGGCTTTTAGGCCTCCACGCAGAGCTGACTTCATGGGCCGTGGCGCTCCATCCTAAGCTCGGTAGCATCAGTGGAATTCCCTGAAGCCCCAGCTCTGTCTGTCGGTGTTTCTCGGAACATGCTGTTCTGTGAATGTCAGGGAAGAGAGGCTGTTTACTTATTTACTCGTCAGTTGCACGGAGTTGGAAATACAGCCCGCGGCACAGCGTGTCCGTGTCTGTGGGGCCAGAACAGCGCCCTAGGAGGCCTCTCGTGGGGGTGAGCTCGCCTCCCGGGTGGCGTGTCTGAGCTGAATGCCGTAACCTGCGTGTGCCGTGGGGGTGACTTACCATCTCTGAGAGTCCACGGTCCCACCCGGTCCTCCGCTCTGTTTGCCCCAGGATGAAGGCCGGGTGGGGGCCTGGCTTGCCTGCTTTGCTGTGTGAACCCCTGAGGGTTCTGACTCCTCCGAGGCACCTGGGGGGTATCAGGGCGGATGGTTGTCGCCCCACCCGGCTGCAGGAGAAGCGCTGCCCAGCGACCTTGTCCTGGGTCCCTCCTGGAGACGCAGCCTCACGGAGCGCGGGCGGCCCGGTGGTGGGTGGGGTGACGCGGCCCGTCCGCCGTGGGGCAGGGAGGAGCCTCTGGAGTCGGTGACACCGGCCTGAGAGTGGGGTGCAGGTGGGTGGCCGCGCCTGTGCTGAGCTGAGCTGTCGGTGCGCTGGAGCCAGGTCTCAGCCGGGCTGGTGGTCGGCAGCCCGCTCGCTCTCCTGCCGTCTGTGTCTACGGCGCGCGTGACGTTTGAGTCTGGGAAGATGACTGTGCAGCCAGTGTTGACTTAGGTCACAGGCCTAACTGTGGTCTCAGATGTAAGTTGAAGCCCCTCGAGGTGAAGTGGGTGGGCTGGGATGCCAGGGCACGGGGCCAGAGCTCTGGGGGCTCCACGGGGGCTGTTGGGGCCTGGGGGGCTGGAGTTGATGCTGGGGGTCCCAGTGGAGGAGGTTGAGGGGCCGGGGAGGGGCGGCGTTGGGTATCCCGAGAGGCAGACAGGTCTCCCCGGCAAGCTGGAGATGCTCCCCGCCCTGTTCCAGGCATCGGGCTCAGAACCCTGCTTTGCTGGGGGTGTGGGGTCTGCAGGAGTGGTGGCGGGCGGGGTGGGCCCAAGTCAAGGAAGAAGCGTGCTCTTCCCCTGAACTTGGAGGGTGAGGTGGGGGCCGTGCTTGAGCTCTGAGCCGCCGCCTGTCCTGGGGCTGCTGTTTCTAGCACCCAGAGAGGTGTGAGTCTCTGTTTGCAGAGACACGCGGACAGGACACTGCCATTCCTGTGTCTAGCCGTTTCCTGTGATGCGGACAGAGCCCGATGCCTCGGGTCGCTGCCACGTTCCCTTTGAAAAGTGGGTCTCAGTGCCGTCCTTCACTCCCCGGCCTGTCATTGGCCCCAGGCCCTCGGCCCTGGTTTGTGGGACTCACCTTGGAGCTTGGGGAGTGTCTTTCGTGTGCACATGGGGCAGTTCCAGGAATCTTGCAGTGAGACCCCCAGGTCAGCGAGGCCTGCGGGGGGGCGACTGTGGCACTGGCGCGCCGTCCGGGGTGCCTGTGCCCTCCCCCGTGGGAACCTGTTGCCCTGGCGAGTGATTCATTGGTCTCTGATTTACGGAACTGGGTGTCTGCGGGTTTTATTTTGTGCCTTGGGTGAGAAGATCGTGATCGGGGCGTTTTCAGTGTGCGGGACGCTCCTGGGGTGGAAATGCAGGCACGGGTTTCCATCTGACAAGGCTGCCTGTCACTATCAGATACATCTTGCACTGAACGCTGCAGCTGTGTGACATACAGGGGGACGGCGTCTGATGTGCACTGAGTGTGTGCGCTGTGTGTGCACATGTGCACGTCTGCTGAGCATGTGTACAGTATGTGTACAGGTGTGCTGAGCACACGTGTACACTGTGTGTGCATGCTGGGTGTGTGCACGTGTGCTGAGCATGTGTGTAAATTTGTGTACCGAGCAGGTGTGTCACGTGTGTGCTGTGTGTACACGTGTTGGATGTATATACGTGTGTGCCGAGTGTGTGTACACGTGTGCGCTGGGGGTGTGTGCATGTGCATACGCATGTGCCAAGCATGTGTGTACCCAAACGTGTTCGGCATGTGTGCATGTGTGCTGAGCATGTGTGTACGTGTGTGCATGTATGCGTGTGATTACTGCATACACACGTGGCTGTGTATATATGTGTGCCGAGCATGTGTGTGCACATGTGTGCTGGGTGTCTGCACGTGTGTGGGTGCTGAGCGTGTGGTGCCCACGCGCCCCTGCCTGGGCTGTCCCCCACTCCAGTCTGGCCCCATGAGCGGCTGGGAGTCCTTGGCCTCTGCAAGACTGTGGTTGTAAAGAGCCTACGTCATGGCTCTGGTTGTCTGGAATTGGCCGGAGGGCCATCGGGGAGCCCCCGACGGCCCTCAGCTCTCGGAAGGAGGTGCAGGGCCGCCGTGCCCCCGGGGGACCCGTCCTCGTCCTCATCCAGTGTTGCACTGGTCTGTAGTGCGCAGGGGCGGTTGCTGTGTGGAGTCACAGGCCTGCTTCTGCACAGATGCCCAGGACTCTTGCGTGCCTCCCTTTCTGCGGCTGTGGGATCCGGGGGGGGCCTCGTGCTGGCGGGAGAGCCTGGCTCAGCCCCGAGCTGGCCAGTGAGTCCTGGTTGTAGCTGCTCCCGAGTTCACGGTAGCGTCCCTAGACCGTGCTGTTGAGGGCAGGAAACCCACAGGAGCTGTGCCGAGCCTGAGCTCCCGAGGTTTGGTCCAGCAGGCTCGTCTGAGACACGTCCTGCGCGTCGCTTTCCAGTGGCCGGGGCAGCGGGCACGTGCTTGGTACCCAGGCCTCGCCGGGCTGAGCCGGCCGGGTGCTGAGCGGCCCTTTCCTTCCCACCCGAGGCCCGAGTGAGAACACCCGGCCAGCTCCGCTGAGCACCGAGGCAGCACTCCTGTGCTTGTTCTTATGACAGGTTTTCGTGTTTGACTTTTTTCTGCTGTGTGAACAGCAGGAAGTCACGGCTTAGTGGCAAGTGCGGCCCGGAGCGCCTGGCGTGTCGCACCTGGTGCTGCCCACGTCCTGACCGTCGGGCGCCGCCCTGCCCCGTCCCCGGGCTGAGGGCGCCCCCAGGGCTTGGGGGCCCAGCCTGGCGCAGTGTGACCCCGGGGCTGTTCTCCACACAGTCACCTTGTTAAGGCTGCTCTCTTTGCTGCTGAACGAGTCTCACTTTTCTCCAGCATAGAACGGGCAGACGGCTCTTGCCCAGACGCCAGGCCTGGCTCCTCTCTCTGCGGTTTCGTGCTGTTTGTTAGGTGGGGCTGGGCTGGGGCCACAGCCCTGGGGTCACTCCCTGCGTGAGGGCCAGGCCTCTGGGGGTGGTGCTGCCGCCTCAGCCCAGGCAGAGGTGGGACGTCCCCGGGCCCCTCCGTCAGACGGCCGCCTGCCGCCGGCGTCTGTCAGCACCGAGGGCCTGGCGGGAGCGGGCTGCGGGGGCGCCCTGGCCGTGGCCCGTCCAGGCTTTGAGCTGATGCGCTGTGTGTGGGTCTGAGGGTCCGGTTTGAGGCTGGTCTTCTTTCTCTCAGCCTGTCGTTTGCCTCAGGACGCTGTCTTTCGGGCTCCTGTTTTCCTAGGATCCAGTTATAAAGGGGATTCTGGTTTGACACAGCAAACCCTGTCCATCTGCTGGGCTCGCAAACACAGTGCCTCAGACACCCGTGTCCCGGGTCCTGTCCGCCAGGCGCCTGCTGCCGGGGACCTGGGCTGGGGCCGGGGAGCAGCGCTGGACAGACCTCGGGGGCCTCTGCCTGCAGACCAGGGACGACAGGAGGCAGGAGAGCCAGCCCCTCGGGCCGACCTCCTGGGCCTCCCCGCCCTGGAGACAGGAGAGGGTGTGCTGGCCCCTCGGGCCGACCTCCTGGGCCTCCCCGCCCCGGAGACAGGTGCGGGTGTCCTGGCCCCTCGGGCCGACCTCCTGGGCCTCCCCGCCCTGGAGACAGGTGCGGGTGTGCTGGCCCCGCGGGAGTGCGCTGGCGGTGTGCGCCTGCCTCAGCAGGGAGTCTCCCGTGTCGGCTGACGGTGTCACCCCACAGCTTTCCATCTCCGACCTCGGGTTTTCCTTTTAGCAAAGCTTCCACGAGGAGCGAATGTGAGCTGCTTAAACAGTTCAAGGAGCGTTTCTTGTGGCTGTAAACGTCGCGTGAGTAGAAAATGCAGGCGAGTGAGAGAGCAGAGTGGCTGCCGGCCCGTCTGCGAGCAGTTGCTGGGAGCTTGTGCCGTCCCTCTTGGGGTGGCTGCGGTCGCCCGTGGTGCAGGCGCGCTCCCCGCGGGTGGCGCCCCAAGCCGCCCGCCCCTGCACTGTCGCTGACCCGGAGTCACTCGCTTTTTTCTTCTGCCTCGGTTTTAGCAGCTGCGTGTTTCTTTTATCTGTTGGGGAATCATAGGTGGTCAGTTATGAAAAGTAAGCTAAGACGGGAAATAAAAAATGAGACCTTCTCCCTAAGCTCATCTTGCAAAACTGGAACACGTGTGTGAGCCCCGGGCCCCTGGCGTGGAGCGCAAGCCCTTGGTGAGCAGGTCCGCCCAAGTGTGTTGGTCGCTGAACTGTGGCCCACCACGCCAGCCTGGATTTCTGCAGGTGAGGGCGTTTGAAGACCCTGAATGCGGCCTTCTAGATTGCAGTTTTCCCCAGGGTTTCAGGAACGGATACAAGCGGCACGAGTGGGTGTTTAGAAGCGAAACTGTTGAGTGGTGGCCTGAGGCGCCAGTCTTGAGAGAGCTCTGAAAGGCGGGGGGTAGCTCGCCACATCCCCTCTGCTGGTCCCTCGCGGCCAGGCCAGAGCCCAGGGGTCTCTCACGTTGGCACAAGTGCACAGCGATAACCCGCTCTGGGCCCTCAGTGGAGCGGTGGCCCCGGCCACGCGAGGGTGCCCGCAGAGGGCATGCGGCCCCAGCCATGCACGGGCGCCCGCAGAGGCGTGCTCTGGGCCCTCAGTGGAGCGGCGGCCCCGGCCACGCGAGGGTGCCCGCAGAGGGCATGCGAACCCAGCCATGCACGGGCGCCCGCAGAGGCGTGCTCTGGGCCCTCAGTGGAGCGGCGGCCCCGGCCACGCGCGGGCGCCTGCAGAGGCGTGCGGCTCCAGCCACACACAGGCGCCCGCAAAGGCGTGCTCTGGGCCCTCAGTGGAGCGGCGGCCCCGGCCACGCGCGGGCACCCGCAGAGGCATTCGTGGCGCCTGAGACATGCCCCACATGGCTTCCCCAGACGGGCGTGCCAGTCACACCTGCCTCCACCCGTCTTAACGCCCCGATCTCAGCACCAAATTTGACGATAACTTAACCCACGCAGCCGCGCCGCCTGACAGGCGAAGCTTCACACTGGTTTCAGTTTCAGTTGATCTTTGGTTTGGAGGCTGGATGAGTCTCTTTGTGGGCTGAATGTCCCCATCCGGCAGTGGCTTCCTCTCGATTCGTGCCCCAGGAATCAAGGATGCTCACGTGGCCTTTGTCATCCTTCAGCACAAGGGGCAAGTGCACCATCGTTTCGGGCTGACCCCTGGAGAGCACGCCTGAGTTCACAGTTGGCGTTCGGCCTTGCGAGCAGGCGGCCTCCAGGTGTCTGCGCGCCCCCGGCCCCTCCGACCTGGTGCAGCATAGCCGAGGCCCGGCCGGGTCTGTGCCGCCCCATGCCGCCTGGCCCTGTGCTTCCTGGGATTAGGCTTGAGGGCCTGGCAGGGGTCTTCTCTCTCTCTTGTCTCCTTTGCTTTTCAGAAAGATCAGGGTTTGAGTGAAAATGTCTTGTGCTAAACCAACTGTCTAAATCAGCCCAGAGCTCTGGGGGTGAAGCACGGAGCCTGCCCCGTCTCCCTCTGTGCCCCCCGCCCCAGTCCTGGCTGCCGCATAGGCGCGCCTGTGGGTGGTGGGGCGGGGCCTAGAGGGCCCGAGGCCTGCTGCGCTGGGGGGCGTGGTCCATCCCGGGTCAGGGTGCCCGCATGTCCAGTGCTCTGATCCAGCTGGGGCTCCCCGAGGGGCGGCGGCCGGGCACGGCTGGGGGGCGTGGTCCGTCTGGGGTCAGGGGCACCTGCGTGTCCAGCTTTGAACTACCCGGAGCTCTGCGCTCAGGCCAAAGCACCAGTCTGCTCCTCCAGTGGTCCCCCCGCGGTCCCCCTCGCCGACCTCAGACATGATTGATGAAAGGACACACAGTTCAGTGACAAGAGCACTGTTGCATCGTCCCAAGGGCCGAGCTTAAAGGCGGAAGCAGCCGTTTTCCCACGGGTGGCGCAGCCGATCGCGGTGGGTGCCCACGTGCCCGGCCGGCAGCTCAGCCGACGCTGTCTCACTGGGTTGTTGTCCCTGCAGGCCGGTCTAATTGAAGCCAACGGGGAACTCAAGGTCTTCATCGACCAGAACCTCAGTCCTGGGAAAGGTAAGGGCGCCCGGCTCAGCCCACCCCCTGCCGTGTGTCTCTGCATCCCCGACCTCCCGGGGGCCCAGGCTGAGCGGCCGCGTCTACCTGGCTTGTAGTCCTTGCTGTGTATGGAGAGCCAGGGCAAGTGGAAGCGTGCGAGGCCGTGAGCACGGGCCTGGGCGTGCTTTCCCTGCGCCCCAGGGCCGCCCCGCGCACCCTGCCGGGACCCCTGGTGCACGAGAGCGGCAGCGCCTGTGTGCACGGCTGTGTCTGCGGTGCGTGCGGGAAGGTGTCTGTCCCTCAGCTGTGTGTCGGGGTGTCCGAGTGTAGGGGGCAGTGTCCTCGCGGCCGCTCCTCCTGGGCGGGAATGCGCTGCTGCTGCAGGAGGAGAAGGTCTGCGCCGTCTGCAGACACACAGGGAGGAGTCCGGGTGCACTCGGTTCTAACTGAAGTTCTCTGGGAATCAGAGGTGTGAGCGCCGGGTCCTGTGGTCCCACCAGAACATTCTGTCGGGGGGGCAGGCAGCCCACGGGGTTCGGGCAGGTTGGGGGCAGCCGGGGTGCAGCGGAGCCCTGAGCCCTGCATGCGAGGGCCTGGTGTGCGCCAGGGCCGGTGGTCAGGAGAGGGCGGTGTGGGCACAGTCGCCAGATTTGGGGGTCAGGCTCAGCCGAGGTGCCCGCAGCCGCCCGTGGGCCTGGCGTGGCCCGGGGCGGGGGGGCCACCCGAGCGGCGCGCGGCCGGCGCAGGCGCCTGAGCGGGACCCAGGGCCGCTGTGACGGCGCCTCTGGCGTTGCAGGTGTTGTGTCCTTGGTTGCCGTCCACCCCTCCACGGTGAACTCTCTCGGGAAGCAGCTCCTGCCAAAGACTTTTGGACAGTCCAACGTCAACATCGCCCAGCAAGTGGTAAGGCCGGGAGGCTTGCCGTCCGAGGCCACGGTCTCAGGGTGCGGGGCCAGTGCCGGGCGCCCTCAGTTCAGTGACAAGAGCACTGTTGCATCGTCCCAAGGGCCGAGCTTAAAGGCGGAAGCAGCCGTTTTCCCACGGGTGGCGCAGCCGATCGCGGTGGGTGCCCACGTGCCCGGCCGGCAGCTCAGCCGACGCTGTCTCACTGGGTTGTTGTCCCTGCAGGCCGGTCTAATTGAAGCCAACGGGGAACTCAAGGTCTTCATCGACCAGAACCTCAGTCCTGGGAAAGGTAAGGGCGCCCGGCTCAGCCCACCCCCTGCCGTGTGTCTCTGCATCCCCGACCTCCCGGGGGCCCAGGCTGAGCGGCCGCGTCTACCTGGCTTGTAGTCCTTGCTGTGTATGGAGAGCCAGGGCAAGTGGAAGCGTGCGAGGCCGTGAGCACGGGCCTGGGCGTGCTTTCCCTGCGCCCCAGGGCCGCCCCGCGCACCCTGCCGGGACCCCTGGTGCACGAGAGCGGCAGCGCCTGTGTGCACGGCTGTGTCTGCGGTGCGTGCGGGAAGGTGTCTGTCCCTCAGCTGTGTGTCGGGGTGTCCGAGTGTAGGGGGCAGTGTCCTCGCGGCCGCTCCTCCTGGGCGGGAATGCGCTGCTGCTGCAGGAGGAGAAGGTCTGCGCCGTCTGCAGACACACAGGGAGGAGTCCGGGTGCACTCGGTTCTAACTGAAGTTCTCTGGGAATCAGAGGTGTGAGCGCCGGGTCCTGTGGTCCCACCAGAACATTCTGTCGGGGGGGCAGGCAGCCCACGGGGTTCGGGCAGGTTGGGGGCAGCCGGGGTGCAGCGGAGCCCTGAGCCCTGCATGCGAGGGCCTGGTGTGCGCCAGGGCCGGTGGTCAGGAGAGGGCGGTGTGGGCACAGTCGCCAGATTTGGGGGTCAGGCTCAGCCGAGGTGCCCGCAGCCGCCCGTGGGCCTGGCGTGGCCCGGGGCGGGGGGGCCACCCGAGCGGCGCGCGGCCGGCGCAGGCGCCTGAGCGGGACCCAGGGCCGCTGTGACGGCGCCTCTGGCGTTGCAGGTGTTGTGTCCTTGGTTGCCGTCCACCCCTCCACGGTGAACTCTCTCGGGAAGCAGCTCCTGCCAAAGACTTTTGGACAGTCCAACGTCAACATCGCCCAGCAAGTGGTAAGGCCGGGAGGCTTGCCGTCCGAGGCCACGGTCTCAGGGTGCGGGGCCAGTGCCGGGCGCCCCCGGCTCGGGGCTGCCTGCCGCAGCTCCCCGGCCACTCCTGCCTCTGCCTCTGTGGGGTCTGCTGGGCGGTGCATGCTCTCGGGTGGGCCGGCTGCTCATTGGCCGGGGCTTGTTGCCTGCCCAGGATGCGGGGCTGGCCCCGGGCCAGCCTCTTGTGGGTTCTGGGCTCTGCGGACGCGGGGCTGGTCCCGGGCTAGCCGCTCATGGGTTCTGGGCTCTGCGAACGTGGGGCTGGCTTCCCTGACCTTCCTGGCTGACTGGAGGGGTCAGACTCCCGGGGCCTTCCCCGGTGCCCCCCAGGAGCCCCCGCCAGCTCCTGCCCGCAGGCTCGACGGCCTCTTCCTGACGTGACCCGTGGCCGTGAGGGGCGGGGCGTTCGCAGCCCACCTGTGCCTGCGGCCTGGCCCCCGGCAGGTCTGTGACGGCCGGCGCTCAGCCCCACCCTGATGGTGGCCATGTTGGCTCAGCAAGGCCATAGTGCGTGGAGGCCTGGGCCTTCCTGGAACATCACAGACACTCAATAAACGCTTTTCTGATGGAAGTTATAATTCACATTATTTTATTTTGTAGGCACTGTGTATGTGTTATAGCAGAGTCACGGCTGAGAGTGGCTCGGGGAGCGTAGGGACAGCTCTCTTGCTGTTTCCAGTTTAAATAGCGGGAGCAGGAGTGACACGGAGGTTCCTGTCGGTGTCCCGACCTTCAGCCCCTCAGCGGACGCTCCCCCACGGCTTCCCAGAGCCGGCTCAGGCCGAGCTCATCAGCCGGCACCATCTTCCCCGCGCCCTGGTGCCTCTCCAGCTGCACACACAGGCTGGGCGCAGAGAGCTGGGGGTTCTCACAGGAGGTCGGTCGGCGGAGAGCAGTGGAGATCGGGGTGTGAGGGTGGAATGAGCACCCACAGGGCCCTCTGTGAGGCTGAGGGACCGCCCACGGGCACGGGGTACTCTGCCCGCCCTGTGCCCCGTGTGGCTCAGGAAGGCCGCCTTGGGAACGGACAGCCACTGGGCACCTGCTCTCCCTGCAGAGCAGCTGTGGCTGAGGGGGTGTCCTCTGGGTGGGCGGGGAGCAGGCGCTAGCCGGGGGGCAGGGACCGAGGTGGGGGTCAGCAGCAGCCTGGTCGCGGGTGGGGCCGCCGTCCCGAGCCCGTTCTCCTGAGCGCCGGAGGGATGGCTCTCGAGGAGATGAGCCGTGAGCCGGGGCCCCCTCAGCACTCGCTCGCGAGGCCTTGGCTCTGGGGAGTCTCGCCTTCCACCCTGGTCCAGTCTGGACACACGTGCCATTTGATCACCTTCTAGAACACGTGCTGTTTGATTTCATATCTCTTGAGTGAGAGTGAAACGCTGGTGATGCTTTGATCACTGGGAACGTGGATTAAGAGACTGGAATTCAGCTGAGCTGTTTCCTTTCCATGGTTTGTGGATCATTGGTATTCATAGGTGACCTGGGCTTAGGGATAATTTGCAAAGTGCCAGGTCAGCTGTGTCAGGGCTGCAGCAGGTAGCCCTTATCCTGCTAAGCTGTGGACTGGGGAGCATCCAGCTTAAAATAGCACAGCCCTGGCCCGCCCTCCACCCACAGCGCGGGGGGCCTGGGGCTCCCACGCCAGTCCCAGGAAGTGCTGCCTCTGAGTGGTCTCCAGGCTAAGGCACGAGTCCCTGGGAAGCTGGGCTCCTGCTTGGCTGGATGAGGCAGTGTGTGCAGCTCCTTGAACGTGGGGCCACGGGTCAGGGTTTCTGGGCTGGGTGTCTGTGCCCGAGCAGTGGGCGCCTGCCTTCACCCTGGTGGCACTGCCCCCCGCCCCCGCCCTGCACTGGCTGGGGTGCCCAGGGCTCCCTGCATGGGTGGGCGGGCGCTGGGGTCGCCGCAGTGAGCCCCGCTGGCCCTGGGTTCTTTTCCTCTTCGTCTTCGGGGCTCGTTGCTGCCCCAGTGAAGCAGTCTCCTCTCTGTCCGGGTCGCGGGGGAAGGAGGTGAAAGTGGGGCGTGTGGGTCTCGGAGTCATCTCCAGCCGCCCGGGTGCAGCAGGCGGATGGCAGCCGGGGCTCCGGGGGCTCTCGGGACCCTCCTCCAGACCGACACTCAGCGGCAGCTGTAGGAAACAGGAACTGATGAGGCAGCAGCGTCGAGGGTGGGAGATTCTGACTGTTGTGAATTGTCTCTTTTGACTGTAGGTAATTGGTACGCCTCAGAGACCTGCAGCGCCAAACACTATCGTGGTAGGAAGCCCACACACCCCTAACACCCACTTGGTCTCCCAGAACCAGCCTTCAGACCCCTCGCCTTGGTCTGCCGGGTGAGCACTTGCCTAGAACTCCCCCACCCAGCCTCTGCGTGCGCGTGGGCACCGGCGTGCCGGAGGAGCGGGCAGCGGCCCCGTGTGGCCTCAAGAGGCCAGGCCGCAGGCAGCCGCCCTGAGTTCTGGCGGGGGTGGCTCCACTGAGGGGGTGGCTCTGGCTTCTAAGCGCATTGTCCGTGCTGGAAAGTACTGTTCGTGGAACCCCAGGAAGTGGGCGGGTCTTCCAGCCTCTCCCCCTGCTGCTGAACGTGGCTCTCACACTGTTGCCTGGATCCTTTCAGCCAAAAGCAAAGTAACGTGAAACAGTTTTACTCAGAGGTCAGCTGTGCAACTGTCCTTAAAGACAAAAAGCTACTCGTTCTAAAGCAGCAACCGTCAGTCCCCGAAACCCCTCAGTGGGGAGCCTGGGCGGCCCTTCCCCTGAAGTGGCGACTTAGAAGGTCAGGTGTTGGGTCTCCCTCCCAGCTGCCACGTGGCCTCGTCTCAGCCGGGCTGTGTTTGCCCCAAACTCTGAAATTTGCAGCAAAGCTGCTGTAGCTCCTCACGTCCGAGGATGTTTTATTAAGAAGCACCGTTTAGCATCTGGACACCAGTCGGGCATGTCCCGGGTCCTGCCCTGCTTTTCCCTAGAGTTGAAGAGACGGGTGGGGTGTGGCCATGTGGAAGTCTGTCCTGCGGCCTTTCAAGGAGCGGGGGTCCCTGGCCAGGGGCCGGAGCCAGGCTCCCACCCCTCCTCTGCTGGGCATGGCCCATGGGGGCCCCTGGCGGCTCGAGCCGGCCCCCAGACGCGGGTGTGGCCAGCCCGCACTGCGAGCTGAGGCCGCGGCCGCTCGGTGCTGCCCCGCAGGAAGCGCAACCGGAAAGGAGAGAAGAACGGGAAGGGGCTGCGGCACTTCTCCATGAAGGTGTGTGAGAAGGTGCAGCGCAAGGGGACCACGTCCTACAACGAGGTGGCCGACGAGCTGGTGGCCGAGTTCAGCGCGGCCGACAGCCACCTCCTGCCCAGCGAGTCGGTGAGTGCGCCGGGCGGGGCCGTGCCCCCCGCGGGTGCGGGGGAGGCCCCGGAGCCCCGGAGAGGCCGCGCCGCCGCCCCCCGCGGGTGCGGGGGAGGCCCCG
>SJYR01000527.1:384342-406050 GCA_006410655.1 Kobus ellipsiprymnus | reverse complement strand
CCCTTCCCGGCCCTGCGGCGCCATCGTCACCGCTCTCTGGAGGGGGCCGGCCCGGAGCCGTCTGCCCTGTCTCAGAGTCCTGTGGGCTCTGCTTCGTGACGTTCGCCTCGTTTTCTTCCTCTTTGCAGAAATGGCTCAGGGGTCTCTCGGCGGTGTGTTCGTCGCGTCGGCAGTGTCGACCTCTAACGGCACGCGGCTGTCTGCCAGGTAACTGCGCCCCCGGGAGCCGCGCGGCCACCCTCCCCGGCGGGAAGCCCGGGTCTCATGTGAACGGCCTCCGTCCTGCTTGGAGCGGGGCTCCCTGCGCTGCGGACACCCCAGGGCCCCAGGGTCGTCCGGAGATCGTGCTCTGGGCAGAGAAGCTGTTTGTCCTGATGAGATTTTACCCCCAAAGATCAGTAGCGGCACATGGATTTTATTTTCTGTTAAAGTAACTCAGTGCAGTGGCGCCAAAACCACCTGAACTGCGCGACCGGCAGCCTGAGTGACAGGCTGTTTCTCCATCTATTTTTTTTTCCCTTTTCTTTCAACACACTTGAAGTCACAGTGTACACGTAGCATTGTTCGTTGCTTTTCCTTATTTTGCCGTTTACTGCGTGCATGCCTCTACGCGTTGAAGGAACTTTTATCATTTCAGTCAAAGTGTGTTTGAGCCGTGACCGCGCAGGCCCCCGGAGCAGGGCCGGGTCAGGCCTCAGCGTTCCTTTTGGTTTTTAAAGATAAGCGTAACGTGATTTCCGTGTGAGGATGGACAGAACAGTGGTCTTGTGTAGTATCATGTTGGACCTCATACATGTTGATATCAACTCTGAACGTTGAAGAATGTCTCGTTTCTCATACACATGAGATCAGCAGCATGTAGGTCCAGCAGAACCGAATTGCCTAGTAAACCCTGCGTGCACTGCCTCGAAGGCTCGGCGGCCACCGTGCTGTGTGGCCTCCACGTGACCCCAGCTCAGCCTCAGTGCGCCTGAGGGAGGGGCAGGCTCCCTGTGAGGGTCCCAGCGCCCAGCCCCTTGCGGGGTGCCTGCACCTGGTTGCGTTTTGACAGAGGTTGGTTTGGTTTAAAATTCTGAATCTGCCACTGTGCGTGGCCCAGTCTGTAAACTCTGAACACTGGTTATTCCAGGAGGTGGGATTCGGGTATTTTCTGAAGTTTCTTTAAGAAATCGTCTCTATTAATGGACTTTCAGGCTCCGTCAGTGTTTTTAACAAGATGAAAGCCAGTACCATTTTGGAAGAAAAGCTGACACTGGGGCCCTGGTTTGCTGAGCCGCCCTCTCTGGTTGTGCATTCAGGGGGATCCTGGCTGCAGGCAGCCGCAGCCGCAGCCTCTGTTTTCCACTCTTTCCGATGTGGTCGCCAGATGGGGGTTTCCCAGATGTGGGGTCACTTTGTCAGAGAGTGTCATACGCCCTAGGTTTTGTTGGGCAGCATCAGTAAACACCAGTAAAAGGTATTAAGACACACGCGTGTGGTTTTCTCCTAAAAGGAAAATATGCTGAGTGTTGGAAAACCACGTGCACATGCGTGAGTGCACGCGTGTGCCTCACACTCCCCGCTCCTTTCGGGCGGGCAGAGTTTGGAGGAGGGTCTCGGGGTCTCGGTTGGTGCGCCGGGGCTTCTCTTCCTGGCGCGGTGAGAAACAGGAGCCCGCCCGAGCTGCTCGCTCTGCCGTGCTGGGCCAGGGCGACGGCGAGCTCAGCCTGGGAGAGGCGGGTTCCGTGCCGCCGGGCAGGCGGCCCCTGATGGCCTTGTCCTTGCAGCGACCTGGCCAATGGCGCGGACGGGGCGCTGGCCACGAGCTCCAGTGGGTCGCAGTACAGCGGGTCCCGGGTGGAGACGCCAGTGTCATGCGTCGGTGAGGACGACGAGGACGACGAGGACTTCAACGAGAACGAGGAGGAGGACTGAGCCGCCGCCCGTGGCCAGGAGCGCGCGGGGAAAGACCTGCGTTCCGCGCCCTCCTCCCAGAAGAGCTCGCCGACCCCCGGGCTCAGGGCGCTTCTGACAAGCCGCTCGCCGTGCTCCGGGGGTCCCAATGAGCCGCCTGTGTTTGACACCGACGCACGACCTCTACTCTTGCAGATTTTGTGTTTTCGTTTGCTGTTTTTAAGTTCAGAGTCCATTTCGCCCCCTCAGAGTTTGCCGAGTTTGCTGGAGAAGTTGTGCTGCCTCCACGCCGCCCGGTGGGCCCAGCGCAGCGCCCAGGGGGCCACCATGGGCCCGGCAGTGCCCAGCTCTGCTTCTCGCCATTTCGTTATGACTTCGTTTCCCTTAAATTATATTGACTGCGTGGCTCCATCGGGCTCACACTGTGGGCTTGCTCTGTGTTGCAGCAAATGGATTGCAAGGTCCCTTTTTGTTTTTGTTTGTTTTGTTTGGTAAAAGTTTACTGCCATGCTGGTGCAGCTATGGAAACTGAAGCTTGGAAGGGTTTATTGCTTATGGTAAAATTTGCCTGATTTCTTACAGGCAGCGTTTGGAAACTTTTTATTATATAGTTGTTTACATACTTATAAGTCTATCATTTAAGACATGTACTGAAACAAATGTTGTATTTGTTTCATAAGCATCTTCCTGTAATCTATTATAAAGTTGAAATTAAATATAGAGAATGTTTTAACAGTTTTTTAACTCAAAATTTGTCAATCATTTTTAATAGTTCTTTTTTTATAAAAAGAAAAAAGAGTTTCAGGACAGGCAACAGTCTCTTTTAAAATGTATTCACCAAGAACCATCAGCTGCACAGTTGCTGTTAGCTGCCTGTTCTAAACTAATAGTCTTTTTATTGGAACACAAACTTTTCTGTAATATTTTGTGGAATAAAGAGACTTTAATTGTTTGACTTGTTTAACTTGGCACTGTTAGTTTTTATTAATAAAGTGCGCATGGGCATTTTAAACAAGCCACGTGTCCCTGTGATTCGGGATGCTCTCTGGAGCTCATCTACCCCCACCAGGCCCTTTTCTGCAGGGAGGAGCAGGTGCAGGCCCTGCGCTAGATACAGGACCTGCCACGGCCCCAGCCTCTCCTGCACTGCCCCGGGGGCGGGTGAGGAAGGTGGTCCCTAGGACATGGCCAAAGTGGTGCCTCCTCTCTGTGGCTGGTGGTGGGGAGAGCGTCTGTTCCTTGTCTTATTTTTGGAAGAACCATACTCATCACCTTGGGGCTTCCCAGGTGGCCCAGTGGCAAAGAATCTGCCTTCAATGCAGGAGACATGGGTTGTCTGTGGGTCAGGAAGATCCCCTGGAGGATAAAATGGCAGCCCACTCCAGTATTCTTGCCTGGAGAATTCCACGGACAGAGGAGCCTGGTGGGCTGCAGTCCATGTGGTTGTAAAAAACACATGACCTAAATATAATCAGTCCTGAATATTCATTGAAAGGATTGATGCTGAAGCTGAAGCTTCAATACTTTGGCCGCCTGCTGCAAAGAACAGACTCATTTGAAAAGACCCTGATGCTGGGAAAGATTGAGGGCAGGAGGAGAAGGGGAGGACAGAGGATGAGAGGGCTGGATGGCATCACCGCCTCAAAGGACGTGGGTTTGAGTAAGCTCTGGGAGTTGGTGATGGAAAGGGAGGCTTGGCGTGCTGCAGTCCGTGGGGTCGCAGAGAGTCGGACACGACTGAGTGACTGAACTGAACTGAGACGCAACCTAGGATATGTGAATATTATCACTGCCTTTAACGTTTGAATTCTTATGAAACATGATCTTTGCAGACACATCCCCAAAAGGTCAAAAGCGCGGGGAAGCTGGGGCAGAAGGACGGGGGTGATGCCTTCGCAGGTGATGGTGATGGGCCTGCAGTAAGATGACCAGGCCAGCCATTCCTCACCTTCCTCCCTGATCGCAGGAGCTGAAACAGAGTTTAAGGCTCTGAGTTTCAGAAAGAGAGTAAGATGGTAGGACGGGCAAGGTCAGTGCTTTAGTCAGGTTGTCTGAAGTTACGAGCAAAGGTTCAGTACAAGGTGTGGACTCGAGCAGTCCTGTCCCCCAGAGTGTGGGAGCTGATCCTGTCATCCCGACTGTGACGGGCTTGTGTGCTGAGGGACGCGGCAGAGGGAGGGGCAGCGTCAGGGCCACGAGTGGGCGAGGACGGGCCACGTGTAGGTGAGGACAGTTCACGTGGGTGAGAGACAGTCATGAGTGGGTGAGGATGGACCACGTGTGGGCGAGAACGGGCCATGAGTGGGTGAAGATGGGCCATGTGTGGGTGAGGACAGGTCACGTGGGTGAGAGACAGTCATGAGTGGGCGAGGACGGGCCACGTGTAGGTGAGGATGGACCATGAGTGGGTGAAGATGGGCCACGTGTAGATGAGGACAGGTCACGTGGGTGAGAGACAGTCATGAGTGGGCGAGGATGGACCACGTGTGGGTGAGGACGGGCCATGAGTTGGCGAGGGACAGTCATGAGTGTGTGAGACGGGCCACGTGTGGGTGAGGACAGGTCACGAGTGGGCGAGGATGGGCCACGTGTGGGTGAGGACAGGTCACGTGGGTGAGAGACAGTCATGAGTGGGTGAGGATGGACCACGTGTGGGTGAGGATGGACCATGAGTGGGTGAGGATGGACCACGTGTGGGCGAGAATGGGCCATGAGTGGGTGAAGATGGGCCATGTGTGGGTGAGGACAGGTCACGTGTGTGAGGGACAGTCACGAGTGGGTGAGGATGGACCACGTGTGGGTGAGGCGGGCCACGTGTGGGGTGAGTGCAGGTCATGTGCACAGGAGGCGGGCCGTGTGTGGGTGAGGCAGGCCGTGTGTGGGTGAGACGGGTCACATGTGGGTGAGACGGGCCACATGTGGGTGAGGCAGGTCATGTGTGGGTGAGTGCAGGTCGTGTGCAGGGGAGACGGGCCACATTTGGGTGAGGTGGGTCATGTTTAGGTGAGGGACAATCACGAGTGGGCAAGGGTGGGCTGTGTGTGGGTGAGACAGGTCACGTGTGGGTGAGGTGGTCCACGTGTGGGTGAGTGAAGGTCGTGTGCAGGGGAGGCGTGTCACGTGGGGGAGGTGTGTCACGTGTGGGGGAGGCAGGCCGCGTGTGGGTGTGGTGGGCCGTGTGTGGGTGAGTGTGGGTCGTGTTCAGGAGAGGCAGGGTGTGTGTGGGTGAGAGACAGTCACATGTAGGTGAGGGACAGTCACGAGTGGGCAAGGGCGGGCCGCGTGTGGGTGAGGTGGGTCATGTGTGGCTGAGTGCAGGTCGTGTGCAGGGGAGGCGGGCCGCGTGTGAGTGAGGCGGGCCACGTGTGGGTGAGGCGGGTCGTGTGCAGGGGAGGCGGGCCGCGTGTGGCCGAGGGGGCCCCGCGGGTGAGGACAAGCCCAGCACCGCTGCAGCTGCGTCCCCAGCGTGGCGCGCCTGCTCGTCCCGGCGCTGCGGTGCTGACACCCCGGGGCGGGGACTGAGGGTCTGTGGCGGGGGTGGGGAGCGTGGACAAGGGCGAGGCGCTGGCATCCGCACCTCAGCGCTCTTCCTGGCGGGTGCTCGGCCGCAGCCGGGTCATCCTGGAGTGCCACGCGTCAGCGCTCCCACACTGGCCCCCTTCCGCCCGTGTCCCCGCAGTGGTGGCCTGTGGCCTCTTGGGGTCACAGTTATAAGCTAGTGACTCCTGAGCTCTGCAGACAGGACAGCCTGGGGCGGCTTGGGCCACGCCCTGACTCGGTGTTAGCGCAGCGGCGGTCCCTGAGGGGTGTCCGCAAGCTCCTGCGAGACCCCGGTGGTCAGCTGAGGCCTCGCTGATGTTGGTGTGAGGTCTGGAGGGAGGAGCATCCGGACTTGAACCCAGACCTCAGGCCTCTGACCTCTAACCCCGGAGCCTGGCCTCCCCTACCCTAGGGGCTGGTCAGCCTGTGTATTCAGCAGCAACTTGGCGGGCAGGTCCAGCCGTCCTGTCCACGGGTGCCTTGCGGCCGGCTGGAGCTAGTCCTGAGGCCGTGTACTCCCCTCCCCGCCCCCGGCAGCGACATCCCCTCAGCAGCTGGACCGATCCCCACCCTGAACTGGGTCGGCAGCCCCGTGTTCCGGGGTCTGTAGGGGAAACCTGGGCAGGCTGCTTACTGTGTGTGGCCCCACGGGCCACATCGAGGCCTTAGAGCCATTTCTGGGGTGACTGTGCCCCTGACCTCCGACCTCCCGTGTGTTGTGGCATCCCCAAGATGGCCTGGTCCCTGACCTGACATTTCCCAGGTGGCTCAGAGTTGCCACTGCGGGCTCAGCGGGGAGGGTATCCCCAGCCCAGGGCCCCTGTCCCCTGGCTCCATGGGGCTTCCTCTGGGGGCTCTGGGTGACAGACAATACTAGCAGGTATGTCGTTGGGACAGAATGTCTGGTTTTGGGGGCTTCTGAACGGGCTGGGGCTGGAGACCCCTAGGCGGGCCGCGTGTGGGTGAGGCGGGCCGTGTGCAGGGGAGGCGGGCCGCGTGTGGGTGAGGCGAGCCGTGTGCAGGGGAGGCGGGCCGCGTGTGGGTGAGGCGGGCCGTGTGCAGGGGAGGCGGGCCGCGTGTGGCCGAGGGGGCCCCGCGGGTGAGGACAAGCCCAGCACCGCTGCAGCTGCGTCCCCAGCGTGGCGCGCCTGCTCGTCCCGGCGCTGCGGTGCTGACACCCCGGGGCGGGGACTGAGGGTCTGTGGCGGGGGTGGGGAGCGTGGACAAGGGCGAGGCGCTGGCATCCGCACCTCAGCGCTCTTCCTGGCGGGTGCTCGGCCGCAGCCGGGTCATCCTGGAGTGCCACGCGTCAGCGCTCCCACACTGGCCCCCTTCCGCCCGTGTCCCCGCAGTGGTGGCCTGTGGCCTCTTGGGGTCACAGTTATAAGCTAGTGACTCCTGAGCTCTGCAGACAGGACAGCCTGGGGCGGCTTGGGCCACGCCCTGACTCGGTGTTAGCGCAGCGGCGGTCCCTGAGGGGTGTCCGCAAGCTCCTGCGAGACCCCGGTGGTCAGCTGAGGCCTCGCTGATGTTGGTGTGAGGTCTGGAGGGAGGAGCATCCGGACTTGAACCCAGACCTCAGGCCTCTGACCTCTAACCCCGGAGCCTGGCCTCCCCTACCCTAGGGGCTGGTCAGCCTGTGTATTCAGCAGCAACTTGGCGGGCAGGTCCAGCCGTCCTGTCCACGGGTGCCTTGCGGCCGGCTGGAGCTAGTCCTGAGGCCGTGTACTCCCCTCCCCGCCCCCGGCAGCGACATCCCCTCAGCAGCTGGACCGATCCCCACCCTGAACTGGGTCGGCAGCCCCGTGTTCCGGGGTCTGTAGGGGAAACCTGGGCAGGCTGCTTACTGTGTGTGGCCCCACGGGCCACATCGAGGCCTTAGAGCCATTTCTGGGGTGACTGTGCCCCTGACCTCCGACCTCCCGTGTGTTGTGGCATCCCCAAGATGGCCTGGTCCCTGACCTGACATTTCCCAGGTGGCTCAGAGTTGCCACTGCGGGCTCAGCGGGGAGGGTATCCCCAGCCCAGGGCCCCTGTCCCCTGGCTCCATGGGGCTTCCTCTGGGGGCTCTGGGTGACAGACAATACTAGCAGGTATGTCGTTGGGACAGAATGTCTGGTTTTGGGGGCTTCTGAACGGGCTGGGGCTGGAGACCCCCGCCCTGGAGGCTGGAGGAGAGACTGCTGGGAGGAAGGCCACCTCTGGGGTCCAGGCTCCACCACGTGGCCACACGCTGCATCCTGGCCGCGTCGTTGGTATGCTCCTCGATGGGTAAGTGGGAGGGGCACATGGGATGCCCCTCCCACGCTGGTACATAACTTACCTGACTTGCAGTTGAAAGCATTATAGAAAGAATTTTTTAGTTAATTTTAGTTCATTCTTTTTAAGTTAACTAAATAAATTTTAGTTCATTCCACTTTTTCAGTTAACTCTTCCCCATCATCAGGAAAGACATGACTCTTTATGTAGGTTAAGAGTTAAATTTAATAAATTTGATTTTTACAGTTTAGGAGTTGTATTTTTTAAAGCCAGAGTCCAGAATGCCTGAACTCCTAAGTCAGGTTCCTGGTGTTCACAGTCACATATAGGAACAGTCAGTTACAGCGAGAGTGGGCGGCCCGCGCGGCCGAGGTGCGTCCTCCCACGTCTTAGCTGTGCAGCTGCCGCCTTAGGTCGGTCCCCATGTGAGCCTGTTTGTTGAAGCTATAAATCTGCCTGAAAGGTAAGAGGTCTGATGGGATTTTGGCGGTGCGAGCCTGGCACGGGGCTGTTTGGTGCTGAGCTGCCCTGGTGCCGGGTTCTGCTGGACGAGGCGCTGGGCCGCCCTGTGTCTGGGGGCCAGCCCGGGCCCCGCTACTTCTGGATCGTCAGCTTGAACTCCACCTTCCCCTCGTACGGGTCGTGGGGGTTGTCGAAGGTCACGTGCTCCGCCAGGATCTTGCACACGACAACCACCTCCTTGTTCTTGGGGATGTTGAGGAGCTTCGCGGCCACCAGCGGGTTGCTGTAGTGGGGCTGAAGAGACGCCGGTTAGGGTCCTCGAGAGAGGGCAGCTGGGAGCGCGGCTGGATTCTCAGCGCAGAGGCGGGGCTCTCACTGAGTTACAGACGTCTCCTGCTTAGAAACGAGGAGACCGGGCCCAGAGGGACGGGCCCGTGACAAATGCGACGTCAAGCTATACCTGATAAACTCAAGCAGCAGAGGGGGAAGCAAGAGCTTTGGGGGACATGATTTTAGGTGGATGTGCAGCTGTCTAAGGAGGCCCTTGGAAGGTAAAAATGAGATTTGATGTCAATTTTGGGTGAGAACGTGGGGTTGGGAGACCCCCGGACGTTAAGCGGTTAGGGTGGGCTAAGTACAGCCTGGCTTCCTTTCACAGGCAAACGTCTGCAGCCGTCCCTTTGTGAGCGGCGGCTGCTGTCGGGCCCTGGGGCCCACGTACCTGGGCCTTCTTCCCGTAGTAGGGGAAGTAGTGCAGGCTGTAGGCGCCGCCGGGCGGGAAGTACTCCACCTGCAGAGCCGGGGCGTCCCGGTGCTGGTCCTGCGGGTGAGAAGCTGCTGCGAGAAAGGCCGGACTGGGCGTGCGCACGCGCGCGTGTCCCCGTGCATGCTCTGCATGTGTGTCTGCGTGTGCACGGGTGTTTGTGTGTGCGCACGTGTGCAGAGCAGGGGACTGCACAAGCGGGTGGCACGACCCAGATCTAGTCTGTATCACCAGCCGGAATCCATTCCTGGTGTAGCTTGTTAGTTCATAAGACTCCAGTGACTTACCAGAGTCGCACCTTCCAGATTAAACCTGCTTAGGATAAAAGGGGTGACAGGGCCGAGCGTGTGGGGCTGGCAGCTCCCGAGGCGCGTGGCCCGCCTGCTGCCGGGGCCGCCCTTGTCCACCGTCAGGGTCCGCGCACGGCCCGACAGCCCAAGCCCGTCCGAGAGCAGGAAGGGGCACTTTGGTGTCTGTTAAAACGTCAAGTCAGCCCACACGTGTGCGGTCAGGGAAGCTGGAAACGGGGAGCTGGGGCAGGATGCACCCTGCAGCTGGGGGGCGGCACCAGAGTGTGCGATCTCCCTGGGGCCCCTGCAGACAGCAAAGAGCCTGGGCCCAGGCGCAACAGAGGGAACTGTAGAGAGCACTCAGTGAGGACAAACTGAGTTTTATCCATGTGGTACTTAAAAACGCATTTTGAGAAAAACTGGACTAAATTAATGGCAATTCTTGGCAGCGTGTAAACTCACACTGTTTATCAATGGCTCTGGTGTTAATCAGCATCGTTTTGTAAATAAGCAAACAAAAGGACAAAAGAGGGTGGTGGAAGTGAGTTGGGTTTTCCAAACTGCCACAGACATCCTGACGTGTGCTGGGGATACACTGTCTCAGATGCTTTTTTGAAGCAAAACAAAGTGCTGTTTTTTCTTACTGGGTTTTCATCCCTGTGATAAAAACCACTTAGCGTGAAGATTCCTGCCACCTGCGCACCTTGTTTATTAGGCGACCCCTGAGATGTTTTTAGGGGAAACCTGATCAGGGTTTCCCGAAGGGTTCCCAGCCCAAATGGGACGGCTGTGGCCCGTGGGTCACTCACCAGGAAGGCACAGTCCACCCTGGGGGCCGTGCTGTTGCCGGGGAGAAACTTGACGATCTGCAAGGGAGCAGCTGTGAGTACAGGGGGCCGTTTGGGGGTCCTGCTCTGAGGACTCAGCAGGTGTGCCCCTCCTGCTTCAAGCCTGTGGTCTTGGCTGCCGAGTGGCAGAGCTGGACGGTCAGCAGAGCCCAAGCCGCGGCATCCGCCTCCCGCCCGTGTGCGGCTGCCCCCGCGCCTCCCCACCCCGCCTGGCTCTGCCTCTGAAAGCCCTGGCCCCTGGGTCCCCCTGCTGGTGCCCAGGGCCCAGGGTGGCGCCCGCCTCACTCACGGGGACCCCGGCCTTCCTGCTCCGCGTGCCCACCAGGGAACAGACCCCGGCTGGACCAGGCTGAGCGCAGGTCTGTGGCCTCCGCCGCCTCTCAGAGAGGAAGGTGAACAGCATCACCCCTGCCAGATCCCGCGCCCCCTGGGCCCCCGGCCACCGCGAGCAGCCTCCAGAGGTTTGCTGAGTCCTCTTGGTCCGCCCCTCAGCGCCTGGCCCCGGTGGGTTCCCAGGCGCCCTCCCCGTGCTGACCGCCTGGCTCTTCCCAGCTGTCCTGTGCACAGGACTGCCCTGGGCTCCGCGGCTCACCAGTCAAGCAGGTGCGGAGTCCGGATGGCCACTTCCGGGTGAGGGGCTGCGGGCTCCCCTGCCAGCCTGGGGGCTGGAGGGGCTAGGGCAGGGGCCCTTCTCCCTTCTGCCCCACACTCACCCTGTTCATCTTGATGATGAAGCATGGCTTTCCCTCTGCGAAACCGAAGGTGGGGTCATGCTGGCCGGAGCAGCCCTGCAGCATGTCCGCTGTGAACTTGCAGGAGAACTTGGTGTGGTTCGGGGCCAGGAAGCGCTCCTGGAAGAAGTACCTCTCGGACGTGCAGTTGATGTTGTCCTCCTGGGCTGCAGGCGAGTAGCCTGGGGGGGACGCACCTGTGGTCCTGCCGGAGCAGCAGCCCGCCCCCACCCAGCTCCTCAGGAAACGAGAGTGGAGACTGGGGCCCGGTTCACCCCTTACCCGCCAGGAAGTGCCGCAAGGCCTGTGTGAGCCCTGTCCAGGTCCTGTTGTCGGACACGTTGTAGGAGATGTCCAGGCCTTTGTCCCCGTAGGTGTCTGGCCTCAAGGTCACCCCTGGAGAGAGGACGCACTGCCTGGCGTCTGGCTGCAGGTTTAGGCCGTGTGAGGTGCTGCTGGCCTGCCCTAGGGGGGCAGTGCCCAGTATACTGGGGCCAGGGCTTCGAAGGCCCCCGCCCTCCCCCGGTGCACCCAGGAAGGCCTGGGACACTGCACAGTAGCCAGGGGGCCGCTCAGGTGCACGAGGCCTGGTTAGGCCCCGGGCCTCCCTCTGCAAGAGGCCCGCCCCTCACCCTGCCTGCCAGCCTGCGGGTTTGAGACAAACCCTACCAGGGTGTGGTTTCAAGCGTGTAGTCTGCTACGTTCTGAGTTCTGTTCTGAGACTGCACTGAGATCCTCCACGTTTGATCCGTTTGTTGATTGTAAAGATTGACCCCAGCTGTCACGAGGATTTGTGGAGGATGCTCAGGGTGGCGGGCCCGCTGCCTCCAGGCACAGCCTAGCACTGCTCTTGGGTGGTCTTGGATTATTTCCCTTGGAAGGCACTAAGGAAGCAGGGCTGACAAACCGAGTCTCTGGGCTGGAAAAGCTGAGCTCCTTCCGCACCCTTCCCGCCTCTCTCTGTTTTCTGTCTGCCCTCAGCCCGGGCCAGTGGGCTGCACGCGGAGGTCTTGGTCCAGATGCTGTCCCCAGCCTTTAGAGGGGCTGCCCGCCTGTCCCCGGCCCGCGTGTCTCCCCAGCACTTCCCCTTGTTTGGGCAGCGACACAGGCCTGTCACACGGCGAGCAGCTGCCCCCCTTAGACAAGACCCCAGCCCTGGGTCTGCTGGTGACCTGCTGGCAAGGAGGCGAGGATCCCCCGGGAGCGCGGCCTCAGTGCTGGACACCCGCCCCCTACCTCCTGCTCCCCCGGTGCTGGACACCCGCCCCCTTCCTCCTGGTCCCCCGGTGCTGGACACCCGCCCCCTTCCTCCTGGTCCCCCGGTGCTGGACACCCGCCCCCTTCCTCCTGGTCCCCCGGTGCTGGACACCCGCCCCCTTCCTCCTGGTCCCCCGGTGCTGGACACCCGCCCCCTTCCTCCTGGTCCCCCGGTGCTGGACACCCGCCCCCTTCCTCCTGGTCCCCCGGTGCTGGACACCCGCCCCCTTCCTCCTGGTCCCCCGGTGCTGGACACCCGCCCCCTTCCTCCTGGTCCCCCGGTGCTGGACACCCGCCCCCTTCCTCCTGGTCCCCCGGTGCTGGACACCCGCCCCCTTCCTCCTGGTCCCCCGGTGCTGGACACCCGCCCCCTTCCTCCTGGTCCCCCGGTGCTGGACACCCGCCCCCTTCCTCCTGGTCCCCCGGTGCTGGACACCCGCCCCCTTCCTCCTGGTCCCCCGGTGCTGGACACCCGCCCCCTTCCTCCTGGTCCCCCGGTGCTGGACACCCGCCCCCTTCCTCCTGGTCCCCCGGTGCTGGACACCCGCCCCCTTCCTCCTGGTCCCCCGGTGCTGGACACCCGCCCCCTTCCTCCTGGTCCCCCGGTGCTGGACACCCGCCCCCTTCCTCCTGGTCCCCCGGTGCCTGTGCCTTCACGGCTTCCCCAGGGGGCCGTGGAGCCGGGCCGCCGCAGGTTACCTGGCGACTTGAGCTGGTCCTGGTAGTCGGGCGTGTAGGGGTCGATGGTGCACATGAGCGCATAGATGCAGAGGGCGAAGACGCCCGTCATGACCACGTAGAAGGCCACGTAGTAGAGGCTGATCCACACTGCAGGCAGAGGCGGGTCAGGAGCTCGGGCACCGGAGCGCGTGTGCGCCCACCACCTCCCCTCTCGGTGGGCACTCACCTGCCCCGGAACATGCTCACCCCAGTGACCCCGCACCTTAAAATTCTTCTTAAGGATGACAGTTTTGGAGACCTAGCTTTAAACCCGCCGCTCTGAAATCCAGGCCTGAGCCTCCGGGGCCCGTCCTCAGCTGCCCTCCACTCTCTGGTACCCGGGGTCGGGCTGTCAGGGCCTGGGCAGACCTTTGGGATCGGCTGGTGGGGACGGGAGGCTGGGGGAGCTTGGTCTGGACCCCGGGCCCACCAGGCCCTGGCAGCCACGGGGTGGCCCCTCCCTCTCCCGGGCCCTGTGCACAGACCCCAGCGGGACGGCGTGCGGCCCAGCATCTGCCCGGTGTCCGGGTTCCAGCAGTAGTGCCGGAACTCCTCCATCCGCTGCCCACACGACTTCTTCTCCTGCAGTGCCGCCATCGCTGACCGCTGCTGCTGGGGCTGCAGGGAGGCCGCACGCCCAGCTTTTAAGGTCTCCTCCTCGGAGCTCAAGGGCACCGTGGCGCCCAGCTGAGGGAGGCCCTGCAGGTGTTATCGGCCCTGCCATTAAGGTGCCCTCTGCCGCCTCCCTGGGCATGTCGGGGCGGTGCCCCCACCAGCAGCCCCTCCTCGCACGTGCCCTTGGCGGGAACTTTATCTGCTCTGATAACAAGCAAGGAGACCAGCAGGCGCTCGGGAGGGGCTGGCAGGAGAGCAGGTCAGCGAGGCTGGGCCTGGACCCGGCACCCAGACATGCCGAGAGGCTCGAGCTGAAGGGGCAGGAGCCTGAGGTCGACGGCGGGGGTCCCAGAGGGGCGGGAGCCCGGGGCTCCTGTCTTGGTCACTGCTGCTGCTGGAGAGCCAAGCTCACTGGCACCCCGGGAGGGGGGCTGGGGGCTCGGGGGTCCCAACACGCGAGCGCAGCTTGTGTGACAGCTCACGTGCTGCCCTGAAAGCCAGAGGGACCTGCCGCCCTGCAGCGAGACGCGCTTTTCACTCAACGACACCGGGCCCCGGGCATGCTGTTCAAAGGCAGGTTCTGACCCAGATGGGCCCAGTGGGCCGGGGGCTCCCGGGGGCCTCGACTGCGGCTGCAGGACCCCAGCCATATCTGGGCAGCGGACACACCGCCTGGAGCCGCATCCGAGTCGCCTGGGGAGCCTTGGCAGCCTCTGACACTGGTCCCAGCCCCGTTTCTGAGCGGGCTGGCCTGAGGGTGGCCTGAGTGTCTGGACCACCCCAGACCCCTGTGGTGTGTGGCCAGAACCAAGAAGCCTTGGCAGCTACGTAGCCAGGGCTGTGACCTTGGGTCCCGGGGGAGCGGACATCGCCCAGGGATGTGACGCCCTCCTCCACGATGAGGCCGCACCAGGCAAGGGTGATGGACGGCAGGCCCCTCACAGGCGCACCGGGACTGGCTGGGGTGGTGGGGGTTGCCCACAGCTCTAGCTGTCCGGGTGGCCCCTGTCCTACTCACTCTGAGGGACTGACAGGGTCAGATAGGAAGGTTTCTTCCAGGGTAAGAACTATGAAAAACGCTCCAGTCATTATGGCGTTTTCTTTAGGGTGATTTAGAGTTTGTCAGCAAGATGATAAAAAGTCACGTGGAATTGTAGCATTTTAGCTTGGACTCATAATTTCTTGGGTTTCTTAATGGGCGGATCCTGGGCGCTTTCCTGCACAGTTCCCAGTCATGGCTTTGGAACTTCAGGGCAGTGGAAATGCACTGTCCACGCCCGTGGAGCTGGGGCCCCAGGCGAGGAGGCTCGAGGCGCAGGGCAGCAACTGCCGGACGCTGACCGCAGCCCTGGCCTGGACGTGCGGACGCCCAGGGCCTAGTCTCGGGGCTGAACGCTCACACTCAGTCTCTGAATTCCCACAAGCGTGAATGTGTGTGCTGACCTTCTCGGGACATGTGTCCGTGGTTGGGGGGACACTGGGAGAGGGCAGCTTCCTGCCCAGCATGCCTGTGGGGCCACCTAAGCAGATGACCCCCGAAGAGGGTGCACCCCAGACCATGTGGGGCTCACCCCAGGTTCCCACCTAGGGGCCGTAAGGAGCAGGAGGCGCCCCTCCACTGCTGCCGGGGGGTCCGAGGAGTCAGCGGAAACTGAAGGGCTAGATGATAGGAAGATGCCCAGTGGATGACCACTGGTCAGAGCAAGACCTGGGAAGACCTCAAAAGGAATCAAAACAGGAGAGTCGATAGGTGTCAAGACTGGGGTGACAAAGGCTGGCATCATCGACAGGTTGTGAAGCTGCCACAGTGAAAATGCTTCAGTGAGCATCTGTGAACACGCTCGAACAAATGGGAAACAGAAGTAGGGAGTTTAAGGAAAGAAACCGAAGACACACAGGAGAACCAAATGCAAATTTTAGATTAAAAAAATACAGAAGCCAGACTAAAAATCTCAAAGAATGTATTCCTCAGTGGAGGGGAGGGGAGAGGAGAAAGAATCGGTGACATGGAAGAAAAAAATAGAAGTTTCCAGGTTTGAACAAATAGCAACTCCAGCCAGAAAAAATTGTGCCGAGCTCGGTGCCCAGCCGTGGTAAAGACTGACGCCCGAGTCGTCGGGGTCCTGCAAGGGCAGAATAAAGGGGGTTGAGGAGTGAGCCTTCAGATCCAAGAAGCTGAGAGAACTGCTAACAAGGCACCCCACCCCTGCCACATGGCAATCAAACTTCTGGATTTCAAAGGCACACACAAGAGACTCTAGAAACAACTGCTCAAAACAAAAAGGAATTACTTAGGTGTTAATCTAACAGAACTTGTACAGGACTTTTGTACTGAAGACACAAAGTGACGATGAGACAGAAATCTACATAAACGCAGACACGTAGTGTGCTCACAGGTTGCAGGACTCTGCACAGATGTCCGCACTCCCCACACTGATACACTGTCTTAACACAGTTTCTATCAGCCTCCAAGCAAGATCTTTTTTTGTACCTAGGGATAAGGCTACTCTGAAATTTATTTAGAAAGGCCAAGGAACTAGAAAAGTTAAACATTTTATTCTTTATTTGAAATACGTATTTTTTTAGAAAATATTTTAAAAATGAAAAATAAGGTAGGAAGACTTGGTCTACACAGCTGCAAGGACAGATATAAACACATCATCAAGACAGTGAGGGACAGAGGGACAGAGACCCGTAAACACGTCAGAAAACTCAGAAGCAGATTCACACACATGTGCCCACAGACTTTGGCAACAGTGCCACAGAGCTTCACTGAAGCAAAGATGACCTTCTTAACACACGGAGCTTGAGCAACTGACCTGGCTCACAGCTTGCAGAAAAATTAACTCAAAACGGTCATGGATTTGCATGTAAAACTTTTAGAAAAGAAAATGTGAGAAAATCTTTAAGAACTAGGGTTAAGACAGAGTTTTTAGACTTGACACCAAAATCACAATCTATAAGAAAAAAACTGAAAAATTGGACTTCAAATACAACAGAAAAGCAAGCAGTCCAGTTAGAATGTGGACAAAAGACGTGAAGAGATATTTCACCAACGAGGACTCGTAGATGGGAAATAGACACTTGCATAAATGTTCAACATAACTGGCCAGGGAGAAAATGCAAATTAAAACCACAGTGTGATACCACCTATCACAAGAGCTGAAATAAAAATAGCGACAACTCCAAATGCTGGTGAGGATGCTGAGAAACCGGGCCGCTCATATGTTGCTGGTGGGGATGGAGAACAGTCATTGCGGTTCAGTCACCAAGTCGTGTCCGACTCTCTGCGGCTCTGGACTTCAGCACACCAGGCTTCCCTGTCCTTCACTGTCTCTCAGGGTTTACTCAGACCTGTGTCCATTGTGTTGGTGATGTTATCCAACCATCTCATCCTGCACCATCTGGGGAGAAGTTTGCCAGTTTCTTAAAAAATTAAACATGCAAATGTTGCAAGTACCATGTGACCCAACAGTGCTCTTGGGCGTTAATTCCAGAGAAATTAAATTTTATATCTGTATGGGTATCTGTGTGTTTATAGCAGCTTTATTTACGATAGCCCAAACTGGAATCAACCTAGATGTCCTTCAAAAAGTGAATGATTAAACCAGCCACGGTCCACCCACACCGTGGAATACTACTCAGGTGCGGGTAGGCAAGCCACCTGCTTGCCTCCAGGGAGTCACGCTGAGCGAAAAGAGCCAGTCCCCGAAGTTATATAATGTGCGACTCCGCCATGGACGTGAATTTGAGTGAACTCCAGGAGCTGGTGATGGACAGGGAGGCCTGGCGTGCTGCAGTTCATGGGGTTGCAAAGAGTTGGACAGGACTGAGCGACTGAACTGAACTGAACTTATGTGGAGTTATTTTTCAGCTGCTGAGTTGAGTCTGACTCTTTGTGACCCCATGGACTGCAACATATAACATTCTTGAAATGACAGCTATATGGAAATAGAGAACAGCTGAGTGGTTATCAAGGTTCAGGACAGTGTCAGGGTGGGAAGGGGTGGCTGTCTATAGAAGGGGACCACGTGGTGTCGGGGTCCTGAGTGCGGGCTGAGTCCACGTCGGCATACGTGCTTCGATCCTGCGCTAAGTGGGGGAGATGCTGCCACTGGGGGTGAGGCGAGGGCACGGGGGTCTCGGCATTACTTATAACTGCACGTGACTCCACAGTTCCTCTCAGTAAAACTTTAATTTTGGGAAAGGACCCGATGAGTTTAGGAAGCTCTGTGTACTTGACTCCTCTCTCCGGGTTCACTCTTCAGCCTGTAAGCCCCGTGATAAACACATCTAAGGTTGTTTACCCTGTGCTTCCCCGGAGGGAGCTCAGAGTTCACCCAGCAGACTTCGCTGTCCTCAGACCCTGCCCCTCGGGCTGCGTCCTGACCTCAGTCCCAGCCCCACCGAAGCAGACCTTTATTCCTGCAGGTGACTCGAGTGCCTGGTGCCACCGGCAGCCTCTGGCTCAGGACACAGAGTCAGGAGTGCTGAGGAAGGGACTCCAGCCATGCCTGTGCAGCGGTGCTGTCCCATCTGATCCCCGGCAGGCAAAGAAAAGGCAGGAAGGGGTTGCAGCGGCCGGCCCAAGGTCACCTGCTAGGAAGTGCCGCTGGACGTGCCAACCCGCCCTCTCAGAGACGAGCCCTCTCTTCTGCCTCCCCAGCTGCTGCAGCGTCCGCCGTCTCTCCCACCCCTGCAGCCTGTCTGCCCTCTAGAGCCCTGCCCTCCCACCGTGGGGCCGGCTGCCTGGCCTCTTCTGGCTGGGGCGGCTGCATTTCCCTGGCCCTTCACTCCCCCCTTCTTTACCTGTCACCAGCCCCCACCACTTGCTCGTCATTTTCCCCTCACTGCAGGTACTGAGCACCTACTGCCCACTAGAGCAAGACCGGCAAGGCTGTACCGAGGTGAGCCCCAGGTGCCCCGTAAGTGTGCCCCAGGTGTGTCCCGGGTGAGTCTCAGCTGTGTTCTAGGCATGTCCCAGGTGTGTCCCTGGTGTGTCCCAGGTGAGTCCCAGGTGAGCCCCGGGTGTGTCCCAGGTGAGCCCCAGGTGTGTCCCAGGCGTGTCTCAGGTGTGTTCTAGGCATGTCCCAGGTGTGTCCAAGTGTGTCCCTGGTGAGTCTCAGGTGAGCCCAGGGTGTGTCCCAGGTGTGTCCCAGGCGGGTCTCAGGTGTGTTCTAGGCATGTCCCAGGTGTGTCCAAGTGTGTCCCTGGTGAGTCTCAGGTGAGCCCAGGGTGTGTCCCAGGTGTGTCCCAGGCGGGTCTCAGGTGTGTTCTAGGCATGTCCCAGGTGTGTCCAAGTGTGTCCCTGGTGAGTCTCAGGTGAGCCCAGGGTGTGTCCCAGGTGTGTCCCAGGCGGGTCTCAGGTGTGTTCTAGGCATGTCCCAGGTGTGTCCAAGTGTGTCCCTGGTGAGTCTCAGGTGAGCCCAGGGTGTGTCCCAGGTGTGTCCCAGGCGGGTCTCAGGTGTGTTCTAGGCATGTCCCAGGTGTGTCCAAGTGTGTCCCTGGTGAGTCTCAGGTGAGCCCAGGGTGTGTCCCAGGTGTGTCCCAGGCGGGTCTCAGGTGTGTTCTAGGCATGTCCCAGGTGTGTCCAAGTGTGTCCCTGGTGAGTCTCAGGTGAGCCCAGGGTGTGTCCCAGGTGTGTCCCAGGCGGGTCTCAGGTGTGTTCTAGGCATGTCCCAGGTGTGTCCAAGTGTGTCCCTGGTGAGTCTCAGGTGAGCCCAGGGTGTGTCCCAGGTGTGTCCCAGGCGGGTCTCAGGTGTGTTCTAGGCATGTCCCAGGTGTGTCCAAGTGTGTCCCTGGTGAGTCTCAGGTGAGCCCAGGGTGTGTCCCAGGTGTGTCCCAGGCGGGTCTCAGGTGTGTTCTAGGCATGTCCCAGGTGTGTCCAAGTGTGTCCCTGGTGAGTCTCAGGTGAGCCCAGGGTGTGTCCCAGGTGTGTCCCAGGCGGGTCTCAGGTGTGTTCTAGGCATGTCCCAGGTGTGTCCAAGTGTGTCCCTGGTGAGTCTCAGGTGAGCCCAGGGTGTGTCCCAGGTGTGTCCCAGGCGGGTCTCAGGTGTGTCCCAGGTGAGCCCAGGGTGTGTCCCAGGTGTGTCCCAGGCGGGTCTCAGGTGTGTCCCAGGTGAGCCCAGGTGTGTCCCAGGTGAGCCCAGGTGAGTCCCAGGCGAGCCCCGGGCGTGTCCCAGGTGAGCCCAGGTGTGTCCCAGGTGAGCCCAGGTGTGTCTCAGGTGAGCCCCGGGCGTGTCCCGGCCTCTTCGTCCTCTCTCCTGCCTCTCTCCCTGGGGCTTCAACCCCAGGTGCAGTCGGTGTGTCCTGCATCCCGTTCTGTTTTCACCTGGACGCTTCTCTTGGCATTTCTGCTCCACCAGCCACACAGGTGAGGGCAGGGGCTGACGGGGAGCTGACTCCTCGGCAAGAGCCAGGGTTACCCAGGGCGAGGGCGCCACCAGCCTGACACGCTGTTCTGTGTCAGGTCGGGACGAGTGTCAGGGCTCACATACTGACCAGTCCCCTGGCCAGGGTCTTGCCTGTGGACATGCGGGAAGTCTACTCCTAAACCAGCACCCGCTGGTCTTCTCACTGATTGCTTTTCTAAAGATGAAAATGGCACACGGTGAGGAAAACCAGCCATGTTTGTGAACTGAGGCTCCTCCTGGGCCCCATGTCCCCACCAGGGAGCCGATGAGGCTCCGGCCCATCTGCTTGGGCCGGTGGGCTGGACAGGGTGGCTCCCGTGAGGCAGGGGCTCCAGGCCCGCGAGGTGGGCCTGGGCCCTGCGTGCCCTTCCTCGCAGGAAGCAGTGGGTAGCGTGGCCTGGCTAATCCGTCTGCGAGCAGCTTAGGGATTGTNCAGGGTGGCTCCCGTGAGGCAGGGGCTCCAGGCCCGCGAGGTGGGCCTGGGCCCTGCGTGCCCTTCCTCGCAGGAAGCAGTGGGTAGCGTGGCCTGGCTAATCCGTCTGCGAGCAGCTTAGGGATTGTCTTTTTCTGGCACCTGCTTGCTGCCCTGCACGTCCTCCACTCTGGCCGGGATTTAACCCGAGCTGCGTCAGCGGGCTTCCCGGGGCTCCTGCCGCCCGGCCAGCCTCCCGTCCCGAGGGCGGGCACGGGCCACAGGCCAAGGGCGGCAGGTCAGGCCGGCTGGGGACACGGGAGCCAGACGTGGAGAGGGCCTGGCACCGGGATGGATTTCGGGTCTCTGGAGACGGTGGTGGCCAATTCGGCCTTCATCGCGGCCCGGGGCAGCTTTGACGCGAGCAGCGGCCCAGCCGCCCGGGACAGGAAGTACCTGGCCAGGCTCAAGCTGCCCCCGCTGTCCAAGTGCGAGGCGCTCCGGGAGAGCCTGGACCTGGGCTTCGAGGGTGTGTGCCTGGAGCAGCCCATTGGCAAGCGGCTCTTCCAGCAGTTTCTGCGGGCCCACGCACAGCACGGGCAGGCCCTGCAGCTCTGGGGGGACATCGAGGACTACGACACAGCCGACGACGCCCTCCAGGCGCAGAAGGCCCAGGCCATCCGGGCCGCATACCTGGACCCCCAGGCCCAGCTCTTCTGCGGCTTTCTGGATGCGGAGACGGTGGCGCGGGCCCGGGAGGGGGCGGGGGACGGGCTCTTCCAGCCCCTGCTGCGGGCGGTCCTGGCACACCTGGGCCAGGCCCCCTTCCAGGAGTTCCTGGACAGCCTCTACTTCCTGCGCTTCTTGCAGTGGAAGTGGCTGGAGGCCCAGCCCATGGGCGAGGACTGGTTCCTAGACTTCAGGGTGCTGGGGCGGGGCGGCTTCGGGGAGGTGTTTGCCTGCCAGATGAAGGCCACCGGCAAGCTGTACGCATGCAAGAAGCTGAACAAGAAGCGGCTGAAGAAGCGGAAGGGGTACCAGGTGGGCTGTGCTGCTCCGGGGGGCGGCCCTGGGTGGGGGTCGGTCCCCTGCACCCCCTGGTCGTACCCGCCTGTCTGCACAGTGGCCGAGCGCCTGGCCAGGGCCGCGGGCGCAGGGGAGGCTCCACACTGGGCCTGCGGCTCGGCTCGGCCGGCTGCCCTAAGCCTTCAGCTCCGCGCCTGGGACGGGCTGGGTGGCCGTCCTCCTCGAAGTGCAGCCTGGGTGTAGCTGGCGAGGCTGGCGTGCCAGCTTCCTCGTCCTCCTCGGTCTGTTGGCGCCCCCACGAGACGCAGCAGCCAGTGCCGGGGAGTCTGGATCGGTTTCACAGAACCCTTCCTCTGGCTTCCCGGGACACCCTGGTTGCACAGTGAGGAGGCTGCCCAGGGTGTCCCCAGGGCCAGTGCGGGGAGGCCGGAGCGCCTGGCTCCGTGCTGCCCAGGTCTTTGGGGGGACAGGGGTACACA
>SJYR01000527.1:316838-337961 GCA_006410655.1 Kobus ellipsiprymnus | reverse complement strand
AGGAGCGGGGGCGGGGAGGTGGCCCAGTCGCAACAAGACGCGGTCTCCGGCGCCCCCTACCGGCGGGGACGCGGTTCCGTCCAACAGACCCGTTCCAGCCCCCAGTTCAGGACCGTCCTTGGTCCTTACGTTCACACGCGTCTCCCTCCTCCGAGCGTGGATGCGTCCCTACAGCAGGGAGGGACCCGTGCAGTGTCTGGCCCCGGGGTGAGCGGGCAGGGCGGGTGGGCACGGCCTCCCTGGCCCCAGCACCCGAGGGTGGTGTCGGCCCCGTCCCCCCGGTCTGCCGTCAGCAGTGTTGTGTCTATCGGAACGAAGTACATCGCTTCATTGAAAACATTTTCTTGCTAAAAAAATACCTAAACAAGCGCAACAGTAACATCAAAGCCCACTGTTCAGGAGTCACTATGCAACCATAATAATAGAGTTTGAGATATCACAGGAGTTACTGGAAGGGGACACGGAGACACGAAGTCAGCAAACGCTGCTGGAAAAATGTGCCAGCAGGCTCACCCCGCTCAGGGTGGCCGCAAAGCTTCAGTCTGTAACAGCAACACAAAGGGCAGTGTGTGCAAACCGCGGTAAAGCGAACACGCCTGTGTTTTGTCAGATGTGGGCTCACAGGCCCAGTGTTGCAGGTGGGCCCAGCCCGGCGCTGGCCTTGCGGCCTCTGTGCGCAGGACGCGGCCCCAGCCCAGGCTGTCCTGGAATTTCAGCTCCAAAGGTTACAAACCCAGCAAGGCCACTCCTCATCAATTTGGAATTTTAGGTCAAAGTCACCGTGACCAGTCCTGTCGATTCTTTGGCTCGCTTTGGGCATATTGTTAAAAGCAGACCCAGCAAAGCTTAGGCAGAGTAATTCCCTCGGCCGCGGTGGACCCTGTGGCCACCAAGAAGCAGTGTGCAGGCTTCGAAACGCCCTTCACTTGGCTGGCTGGCTGGCTGAGGACTCGGCCTCTCTGCAAAGCTCTCCCTTCTGGGGCGTCATGTCACGATGGCAGGCGTTTGGGGCCTGGAGAGGCTGAGTGTGCGCCCGAGCCCCAGGCAGGTGCCCCTGTGCCCAAGGCGGGCTCTTGCAGGATGAGTTTGGCCCAGGCCTGAGACTTGGGCAGGTCATTTTCCACCAAAGAAACCTGGTTGGAACATCACGTGACACAGTGGCGTATGAGAGGGGCATCCACAGGGCTGTGTCCCCTGCCTAGACTTCACAGAACACGGAAACTGTTCTCGTTTCTGAGGCTCACAGGGACCAAACGGGCCTTGTTTAGTGTGAGGAAGGTCGTCTTACTACACACGACACTCAGCAGCCCCTTCGGGTCCCCAGCTCTGCTCCGGCCCAGCAGGTACCCCTGCGGCCTGGGCGCTGGGCAGGGAAGGAAGGGGGCGTCTGGACCGCAGCTGGGGACGAATCGCCATCCTCTCCCTAACGTGAGCCGTCCTCATCACAAAGGCAAGGAGGCAAACTCCTGACTTTGCAAAAGTTACACTTATAAATTTAGGGGCTTTTCATAAAGAGTTTCATAGTCACTGAGACATTTATTTATGTTGAGGAGCATGTCAGGGTGTTGGTCGCAAGTCAGGAGTCATCGAGTGACCCCAGCGGGCTGAGGACCAGGGCCCAGCTCCTCCCTCACCACTGCAGGCGTGCCTGGCTTCCCACCGTCCAGGGAAGCGGCCAGGAGCCCCTCCCCAGCCCCGTCATGTGTGTCTGCTCCGCTTTGTGTCAGTGAGGTCCTGCCACCCCGCCTTCCCTCCGTGGCATCTGTCCCCGCTTACCGGGGACACCTGGTGGACCTTGCAGGCACTTAGGGCTCTGCGAGTGTGGTGCCCAGTGGCCTGCTCGGGGTCAGGGCGTGCCCATCCAGCTGCCCTCCCCGATCGCTGCCCTGAACGCATCAAAGAACGACACAAACCACACCTCCCCGTCCTGATGGACAAGTGCTCCTTGGAGCCAGAGAGACTGTGTCTGTCTGGGTCGGGTGGGCTCCAGGAGGAGTCCTTCCTGTCCTGGGGATCCTTAACTTCACGTACTCGGGGTTTTGGGCTCAAACTGCAGAAGCACATGATGTTTGAACGCCTGCAGCTGAGTTGCTTGAAGGTGAATTCTGGGCACAGGGCTGTGGGTCAGCGCGAGGGCACCCTGCTCTGCCTACAGCCGCCCTGGGCTCCGGGCTGCGGTGTGAGCACCTCCACGGGTCCATTGTCACTCCTGGGAGTGTCGGTCACGGGGTGGGGGGGCGCTGCCTGATCCCAGGAGCCTCTGCGGCCGCGAGGCTAGAGCCGCTGCGGGGAGGGCCTTCCTCCCCGGAGCCCTGGCGTTGGCGCCAGCGCAGCTGCTCCCCTGTGGGGGCCGGCATCCTGCCCTTTGGGGGCATCTGACCTGGTGCCCACCCTGCCAGGCAAGAGCAGGAGAGGAGAGGAGACAGGACGTCAGGGCCGAGCCCCAGAGCTGCTCTCGTGGGGGGTCGGCCCAGCGCTCCAGAGGGCGGGGCGCCACACCTGAGCAGAAACCCCATGTCCACGGGCTGGGTGGTGCTCAAGAGCAGGGAGGAGTTCTCTTTCCTCTCCTCCTTTGGTGCCCTGTCCCGCCCCCTCAGTTTCTGCACTCGGATATGAGCCCCGAGCCAGGGGCGTCCTGGAGCCAGAAATCCCCCGGCTGACTCCCAGGCCCCTGGCTTCCTCAGCGGGCAACGGCAGAGCTCAGCACGGGCCTCCGCTGGGGTCTGACCAGGGCTCACCCCTGGCGCTGCCCGAGGTCAGGATGTCCACCGGCCCCGCTGACCCATCCCGGGCCCCCAGCAAGTGCCTCGTCCGCCCAGAGTTTAAGAACCGAAGTGTTCAGCACAGCCAGGGCTCTGTGGTCCACGATGTCACCCACTCAGTGGTTCCCGGGCCCACACGTTGACTGGACAGGGAGGACCTTGGTCCGGGGCTGCAGGGAGTGAAGGCGCGGCCGCTGGAGCAACCAGCAGGGCAGCCGTAGACCTGCAGCAAACCCGCGCCCCAGGTCGTGGGCCGACCTTTGACCTCGGACATGATGCCGGGTGGGGTCAGCGGGCTCAGTGTTTCCCCAGACTGTCCACACCTGCGTCTCCTGCCCATGCTGTCTGCCCTGCCAGGTATTTCCATCTCGCCTGGAGCTGATAAAAAGTATTAAACTCCAAAGCCAGCAATTTTGCTCTTGCCACAAAAATGTCTCTGTCCCTCAGCCTAGCCAAAAAGAATGTGAACGATTCAGCCCCAGGCTGCTGGTGGCTCAGGCCCTCTCCCTGGCCCCCAGGACTCCCTCCCCTGCACACCCCGCGTGCCCCCTCCTGCCCTCCAGGCTGCAGGGCAGCTCCCCCGCCTGGCACACAGCACCTGCCCCGGCCTGGCCTCAGCGTGCTCCAGGCGCCCTTCCCAGGGACCATTTCCGCCAAGGCCTCCCCAGCCCAGAGGGCTCTCCCTGGGCCTGATGCCCATGGGGTGTAACTGTTGTGCCTCCAGGCACCACCACGGGGCGGGTCCCGGTGGGGCCTCCCTCCGCTGAGTGACCTGCCTCATCCTTGGTCACAGATGAGGAGGCAGGCTGGAGGCTGGGCATGGGATGGCCAGGGAGGCTGTTGATGGGAACAGGGTTCCCTGCTGCCATGATGGAATGTTCCAGAACTGGACCCAAGTGCTGGCTGCACAGCCCTATGAAGGTGCGAAAACTGCTGGGTTGCACACTGCTTGCGAGTGGCCATACTGGTGTGCAAGCTGGATCACAGAGGACACGCTCTGCTCGTGGCCAGGGGCCCGAGCGTGCTCAATTAGCAAGACACCCCTTAGCAGCAACGTTGGGAGCCTGCAGTCACCAGCGGCCCCCAGCCCTGCCCTCCTCTTCTGACAGTCCTTTGCCCGCTCTGGGCGTGGGGAGGGCACACTGAGCTGGTGGGAGCAGGCATGCCCTCTCGGTGCCCCGAGAGGAGCGGGCAGGGCCTCACTCCCAGCAGCTCGTGGGTGGCACCTGCCTCTCTCCCTTTCCTCTTTGCTCAAACTCTTTAATCACAAAACTGAATGACTACTATAAATTGAACAGAAAGCGCGCTGAGAACCCCGGTGTGAGCGGCAGCTACTCAGAGCAGGGGGGCTACTCAGAGCACCGAGGCCGGGGCTGCCCCACCTTCCTGGGCCCACCCGCCCGCGGCTACGCTGTGCGTGACTTGTCCTCTGCTGAGCTGTGTGCCTGTGACAGACCGTGGGGCTCTGCCCTGAGACGGGGACCTGTGACCGCCCCTTTGGCTGTGGGTGGCCTTGGCTGGTCTTGGGGTTCCTACGTGTATGTGGGGCTCCCGGTGTGGATTTAGGGTGCATGGGAGACTTGGACTTTGCTGGAAAACACCCAGCCCTGGCCCTCGGGGTCGGCCCAGACCCGTCTCAGCTCCAGGCTGCCAGGATCGGGTCCTACTCGATGCGAGAACCTTTCACAGCTGTGGGCGCAGGGGTTCCCTCCTGTGCTGCCCGTGCCCGCATTTCCCCGTTGTCGATGAAGCTGCCTGTGGACAGACACCTCGCCCACTGGCCCTTCCTGTCCTGTCCAGCGCCGTCCGGTCATCACTCTCGCTGATTTGCAGGAGGAGCTCTACCCTTTCTTGGTTAACACGGTTACCCCACGTTAATCGGTCACCGATAGGTGACCTGTTAATAGGTTTCCGATGTTTCCTCTTCTCAGCCGGCCTTGTCATGCTCCTTAGGGGCCTTGATGAACAGATGTTCCTGATGGTTGGTTGGTTGGTTTGAAGTGGACTTCACTTTTTAGAGCAGTTTTGGAATCATAGCAGAATCGCCAGGAGGGGCAGAGGCCTCCGCGGTGCAGCCGCGTCCTCGAAGAGACTCTCTTTGCTCCGCCGTGCCACCTGTGCTCCTTTGCCGAAGATCAGGCGGCTTTCTGGGTCTCTCCGGGCTCTCTGTCCAGTGCCCCATCGCTCACTCTCGGCAGCACCAGGCCGTGTGACTGCCGCGGCTTCATGGTCTTGAAGCTGGCTAGCTTCCTGCAACTTTCCTTTCTTGAAGTTCTTGATTTTAACACAGCCCAAGTTTTAAATATTTTTCTTTATCATGAGAGTATTGTGTTTTATCCTATATTTTAAAGAAATACTTAAAAAAAATCCTAGTTCATGAAAATGCTCTTCTATCCAAGGGGTCAGCAAAGTTCCTCTGTAAAGGGACAGGTTTGGAGGGCCCGTAGCTGTGAATCCACCGCTGAGTCCTGGCTAGAGCAGCAGAGAAGCTGTGGAGAATTGGAAGTTAGTGGGCAGAAATGTGTGCCGATAAAGCTTTATTGACAAGAGCAGAGGCGCATCCCGGCGGGCCCACTGCCTGGAGTGTTCCTTGTCTTCTCAGTGCCTTCTAGCGCACCTTCACTCGAGCATGTGCCCCGCGGCACTAGCAGCATGTGCCGTGTGAGCTGGGTCGGGTTCCCCGCCGCCGCAGCGCAAAGGAGTCCCGGGGGCCGCCCCCAGGGCACGGGTCCAGGGTAAGAGTCGCTGCTGCCGTCTCAGTGTCTGTGTCTGGGGGACAGCAGGCAGCGAGGGCAGAGGTTTCGATGCCGCCAGATGCCCTAAGAACAGCCCTTCAACAGCAACCATTATCAATTAATCCATACTATCTGAAAAACAAGATATGCAAACATATTATAGATCTTCTATTTAAAAACCAAAAACACCGAGGACAACTCAGAACACGTATGACAGCAACACAATGTACTGAGCACAGTCAGGCCCACCCCACTCCTCCTCCATGGAGCACAGTCAGGCCCACCCCGCTCCTCCATGGAGCACAGTCAGGCCCACCACGCTCCTCCACGGAGCACAGTCAGGCCCACCCCGCTCCTCCTCCATGGAGCACAGTCAGGCCCACCCCACTCCTCCTCCATGGAGCACAGTCAGGCCCACCCCACTCCTCCTCCATGGAGCACAGTCAGGCCCACCCCGCTCCTCCTCCATGGAGCACAGTCAGGCCCACCCCACCTCCTCCTCCATGGAGCACAGGGAGGCCCACCCAGCTCCCCTCATGGACTACTGTCAGGCCCACCCCACCTCCTCCTCATGGAGCACAGTCAGGCCCACCCCACCTCTTCCTCCGTGGAGCACAGTCAGGCCCAATCCTCCTCCTCCCTGGAGCATAGTCAGACCCACCCTGCTCCACCTCCGAGAAGAACAGTCAGACCCACCCTGGCTTCTCCTCTATGTAGCACCGTCAGAACCACAGTCAGGCCCACCCCACCTCCTCCATGGAGCCCAGTCTGGCCCAATCCTCCTCCTCCCTGGAGCATAGTCAGACCCACCCTGCTCCACCTCCGAGAAGAACAGTCAGACCCACCCTGCCTCCCCTCCTGGAGCACGCTCAGAAGTCATGAAGCTCTGTGTCTGCCCCAGGCTCCTGTGCAGTCTGGCCCTGGAGCTGGTAGCAGCAAGGCCGCCAGCCTGGCCAGCACAGCTGGGAGGTGTCTTGCAGCCTGTGGCTCTGAACTGGCCATAAGCTTTTTCTTGGCCGTAGTTAGAACAACCCTTGGCGCCCAGTGGAGGTCTGTGTAAACCACGTTAGGAAGCAGCTTGGGCCTCGCTCGCCCTGGAGGGAAGATGAGCCCGTGGAGGTCAGCTGGCCGCCACCTGTCTGTAGCCTCTCGTCCTGGTGCTCAGTGTGTGTCCTGTCTGCTCTCTGGCCGTCTTGGCCTCTGTGAGAGAGGGGGCGGCCAGGTGCAGGCTCCTAGCTGACTGGGGGAACATTCCAGAAGGACATTCCAGAGCCGTCTCCAGAGCAGATGAAAACCAGAGAGCTCGGCGGGAACGCTGTGGAGCCAGGGCTGAGAGGCGGATCAGCCCGAGTGGCTTTGGGATCCCGAGGCCGCCCGTGGTCAGATGGTGAGCAGCAGGGGTCCCCTGTGGCGCACGGGCAGGACTGTGCTCGAGTCCTATTTCTCAGAGCCATGCTGGCCAGCCCCAGGAGGCCGTGGGTGGCGGGCAAGACCCGAGCAGATGGCACCCCGACACTTGGCTGCCTGCCTACCTGCTTCAGGACACACTTTGGGGTTTGGTGTCTAAAAAATAAAGAATCTTACTTTCGAGAAAAAAGTGTCTATTATAAAAAACAGAATCCACTTTGGGGATGGAGTCAGGCCAGCAGGTGCTGGAGATGCCCCTGCAGCCTATGCTGTGATGGTGCCCGCAGCCCTGGGCGTGTCCTGCTGCGGCTGCGAGCGCCGGCTCGGTCTCCCGTGGGCACCACGCGTTCCGCATGGCTGCCCCCCCCACCCCCCCCGCCCCCGCAATTCCTGGAGCCAGAGCGCGAGGCCCACCCACTTTACCTCCTGCAGACCCGGCTCACTGCCCGGCCCCTCGAAATGAGCAAACAGGCCCCGGGTTTAAGCGGGGAGGGGAGCCGAGGCTGGGGGGGCGTGTCCGGGAGCCCGCGGCGCTGACCTGCGGTACTTCCAGCCCGGCCGGCGGGCGCCGGCGCGGCCGCTTCCAGTGAAGCGGCTCCTCCCCACCAGGGGGACCTCGGGCAGCAGCAGCGGGGTGACGGCCCCTGGACTTACGGATGCCCTCAGCCGCTGGCCCCGTGACGGCCCGCTGCGAAGCAGCAAGGAGCGGACACCGCCAACACAGAGCTAGAAAGGTTCTGTAAATATTTTATTTTTCCATAGTTTTAAGTCAGAAAGCAGCAGCTGGTGATAAAAATAACAGAATTCCTTCCCGGGTCCGCTCAGGCGGCGCTGAGGCTAGTCCTCTATGTACACGTATGTTACAGGCGGGGAGGGGCCCCGAGGGGCTCGCGGGCGAGGGTTCAGTGTCTGCGGCGCGGCGCGGCGCGGCGCCACCCTTCCGGGTCTGGAGGCTGCGGCGTGCGTGGGGCGTGACGTCGGGGCCGGAGGCCTAGGCGGCGGGCGCGACGGGGGGGCAGGAGTGGGACGCGATGTCGCTGTGCTTGTAGGCGGCTTCGTCCAGGTCCAGCGCCTTCCGGTTGACCTCCAGCGTCATGCAGCCGCGGTAGAAGGCCGTGACCGGAGCCGAGGTCACGGGCACATCTGGGCCGCGGGGAAAGAGCAAGCGCGTCTTAGCCGGTGAGCCGCCCGGAGCCTGGGCGCGCCGCCGCGTCTCCGGCAGAGCGTCACCATGCGACTCAGCCACGAGCCCCGGCGGCAACAGACGCCTGCCACCAGGCTTGGCACGGCCCCACGGCACCCCGACCCCACGGGAGGACACACAGATAGTCACATCCATTAAATATTATCTCCTCGTCCCGAATGAGTCATGCCTAGGGCTTCCAGGCTCTCTCATCCTCTTCAAAGCTCTGTTTACTAAAACTAATGCAGTTGGAGTCTGGCAGCCAAGACCGCGTGCCTCGGTCGGGGACAAGCGGAGACCCGCCTGAGCTGTGGGAGGCCCAGCCTCTCCCGCCTCCCCTGCTCCGCCGGGATACCACCTCCAGATGCGGCGGGGGCAGGCTCACCTGGCCTGCTGCCTGGGCAGCTGGACACCAGGCCTCGGGGGCAGGCCCTGGAGCACCTGGCTCCCCGTGTGGCCCACGGGTGGCCCTCCCTGCTGCCCTTGGCCAGACCCACCGTCTGATTCCCATGGGGGGTGTTCCTGGAAGGCGTGGGGTGGGGGACAGCTTCAGGCCGATGTTTGTCCCGGAGTGTGCTGTCAGTCTGACCCCACAGCGGCTGGGCCGGGCCGATGCCGCCGTGTGCACTCGGTGCTGCCACAGGCTGACTCCTCCCGCCTCCTTTCCCTACAGAGCGCCCGGCCCTGCCTGGGGGAGCGAGTCGGGGCCCCTACCTGGCAGCCCCCCGATGAAGGTGAGCACGGAGCCCTCCAGGTGTCTCCCGAGGACAGCCAGCCGCTCCTGCAGCCCCGCTGGGCTCACTTCACTCTGGCCCTGGGTACCATCCACCTCCAGGGTGGCCCTGTCCTTATTCACAGAGATGGTCACGACATGCTCCTGGCCGTCGCAGACCTTGATCTCCATCAGGACCAAGGTGACACCCTCCACTGCCAGGACGACCAGCTGTGGGGAGAGGCACAGCTGACTGGGGTGGACGGGCTGGCGGCCACATGCCCGTGGGCGCTCCTGTCCTGACGAGGCCCATGGGTCTCCTGTGGGTAGGGTCACTTATGGCCAGAGCATGACAAGGACATGGTTTCTACACGTGTGAATGAGGGGGAGCTGGGCCCCCTCCAGTGTGATTGAGGACCAACGTATAGAGCTGCATGTCCCCGGGTGGGACGGGGAGGAAACACGCTCCGGTCACAGAGCCACACGTGCATAGGCCTGGGCGGAGGTGACCGGGGCTCCCACCATGTCTGGCCGGGACTCAGGGCAGAGCTGCCCCTTGCATGTGGCGCTGCCACAGAAACAGCAGAGAAGGGCCAAGCCTGGACCGGTGCCCATCAGCTTGCAGCCGCAGTAACGGGAGCTGGTGGCCCCGGCAGGTAGGGTGGCGTGGGGAGCACACCCCTCTTGGGACAGAGGCGGGAGAATAAGCCCATTTCCCTAACCCTACTCTTGCCTGTTCTCTGAGAAGACAGCCAGCGTGGTGACCAGTGACAGTCGGGGGTGGGGTGGGGACTGCATGGAGGTGACGGCGGCCTGTCCAGGGGCGGATACTCAGAGCTCTGCCTGCCTCCAGGGGCGGCCTGGTGAGGGTCTGGGCCTGTTTGCACACTCACACACGTCATTTGTGAGCAAAATCATTTGGGTTAAATACAAGCGATTAATTCAAATTATCTATACCGCTGGGGGTGCAGGACAGTGTCCCCACTGCACATCCCGCATGCGGGACTCCGGCACCGTCCCTGAGCCGCCAGAGGCCCGTTGGGATGCTGCTGAGAGGCGGGTGCTAGAAGCACGAGGGCGAGAGGCTCCGCCTCAGAGGGAGGGTGGGGGGAGGGGGCGGCAGCGAACGGTACCTGCTTCTTGAGCTTCTTGGTGGAGTGGTAGTCGACCAGCGCCACGGAGAGGGCCACGGCCTGGCGGTCGCCCACCAACGCGAACAGCACCCCGGTGTCCGCGGCGGGGCGGACCCGAGCCACGGCCTCCACTGCCCAGGTGGTCTTCATCCCGCCAGCCGGGGACGTCCGCGCTGCAAGGAAGGCCGCGCATCACCAGGCGGTCCAGACGGCGCCGCGGAGAGGCGGCGGGAAGCTGATAGCTCGGGGCTCAGTGGCCCGGCCGTCAGGAACTGACAGGGAGCCTGGCATCGGACTCCAGAGGCCCCAGCCCGCCGAGAATGGCCACCTGGCCACTCCCCAAGAACCCCTTTGAGCGGCCACCGGCCACCCCACCCAGTCCGGCCGGGACCACCCTCTGGGCGCCTGACTCCCCGCCCCCAGGACAGGAATGGGGCGGGGCTCAGACTGCCCACCCTCCGCACACGCTCAGCCCCACAAACAGGACAGGGAAGGGCTGGGAAGGCAGTGAAAACCGCCGGACACCGCGTCCAGTCTTCCTTCCTGAGCTGCGCCTTTCCGCTCTAATCGACGCTCCGCGGGGCTGGCGCTACCTACACAACATGCGTTACAGAACACGGTAGGCATGTGTGCGCGCGACAAGCCGCCTGCCATGGGTCATGTATGTCACACTCCAGAGCAGCCTTGGCAGCCGTGCTGGGTCCAGGTCTCAGACGCAAACACCACCTCGCGATCTCTGTGGGGTCCCCGGGCGGAGGTGGGGAGAGGGGCGATCTCTGCGGGGTCCCCGGGGCAGAGGTGGGGAGAGGGGTGATCTCTGCGGGGTCCTCGGGCGGAGGTGGGGAGAGGGGCGATCTCTTCGGGGTCCTGGGACGGAGGTGGGGAGAGGGGCGATCTGTGCGGGGTCCCCGGGTGGAGGTGGGGAGAGTCGCGATCTCTGTGGGATCCCTGGCGGAGGTGGAGAGAGGGGCGATCTCTGCGGGGTCCTGGGACGGAGGTGGGGAGAGGGGCAATCTCTGCGGGGTCCCCGGGTGGAGGTGGGGAGAGGCGCGATCTCTGTGGGGTCCCCGGCGGAGGTGGAGAGAGGGGCGATCTCTGCGGGCTCCCTGGCGGAGGTGGGGAGAGGGGCGATCTCTGCGGGGTCCCCCGGGCAGAGGTGGGGAGAGGCGCGATCTCTGCGGGGTCCTCGGGCGGAGGTGGGGAGAGGGGCGATCTCTGCGGGGTCCCGGGATGGAGGTGGAGAGAGGAGCAATCTCTGCGGGGTCCCCCGGGCAGAGGTGGGGAGAGGGGCGATCTCTGCGGGGCTCTTTGGCGGAGGTGGAGAGAGGGGCGATCTCTGCGGGGTCCCCGGCGGAGGTGGAGAGAGGGGCGATCTCTGCGGGGTCCCCCCGGTGGAGGTGGGGAGAGGGGCGATCTCTGCGGGGTCCCCCGGGTGGAGGTGGGGAGAGGCGCGATCTCTGCGGGGTCCCCCAGGCAGAGGTGGGGAGAGGCGCGATCTCTGCGGGGCTCCTTGGCGGAGGTGGGGAGACGGGCCTGGCTGCCAGAAGCTGTTTGAGGGGCCAGCGCCTCAGCCCCCCTGGGAGGCTTCCTCGGGTGCTGAGGGGGTTACCCGCGTGCCCCTTGCCCAGTGGCTTCTGGGGCTTTAAGACCCACTGAGTCCAGATCTTTGACCTGCCGCCGAGAACGGTGCCTGTGACTCCTGACACGTCCCTTGTGTGCCGTAGCGAGGACAGGACGGCCCAGCCTGGGGCACCCTAGAGGCGCCGGCCCTGACTGCCGCGGGGCCTCTGCTGTCACAGCCCGCGGGCCGAGCCCCGCGGCCAAGCGGCTGCCTCCGTGCGGGCGCACAGGCAGTGGGCCGTGCCGCCAGTGTGCTGCGCGTGACACTGACCACCACAAGGACGCCCCAGGCCTGCACGCACAGAAGCGAGGGCTAAAGGGGCAGTACGCGCTCCGTACGAGCTGCAGTCAGGAGTGAAGGGTTCTCAGTGGGCGACCTGGTGACGCTCGTGACAGGTAAAGCCAAGACAGAAATGGGGAGGGGGGAGCAGGTCCCATCTCTGACCTGAACAGACCGTCCCTACACTTGGGCCACGCAGGGTGGTGAGGGTCACGTGTGCACCTTCAGCCATGGCAGGCTCAGAGTCTGGAAACAGAGGCGCTGGGGCATGCCGGGCAGGGGGTGAGGCACACCCTGCTGCCCCGATCAAAGAGGCTCACAGGTCCATGTGCCGTGTCTCCCAGGCCGTGACACAGAGCCGCCCAACATCCTCACGTCAAAGGCCACCAAGGCCACGAGCCCAGGCACAGCGACGCCTCCGGGCACAGTGGTGCCCTCCTGGGGGCAGAGGTTAACTCTGGCCCTGCTGGAGGAAATCTGGGGAAATCCTGAGGCCAGACTCAAACGGAACTGCTGTGCCCCCCACCCCCACGGTCCACACCGTGCAGGCCAACCCCTCAGGGCAGACGTGGCCACAGTTCCAAACCGGAACATTCGCTCATTTCCCGTAAAGCCCATGTCCAGGTGCCCACTCATCAGCGTGCGAGGATGACTGATTTAAACTGTTGCTTAATACTAAAAGGGAAGAGGTCGTAGGAATTAAAGGCCCTGCTTTACAGAAGCGGGAGGGATTCTGGGCAAACCGCCGTCCCCTGCAGCCACCCTGACCCATGGCTGCCCGCCCCGCCTGCCCCCCTCTTATTGGGGTCACAGAAAAGCTCCTCTGTAGCTTCTGCAGCCGCTGGAAAAGCCTCAGCTCTCTGAGGCAGTCACAGCTGGGGCCTCGGGCCTCTGCCAGGGGCCTCTCCCCATCTCTTCCTGCTGAGCCTGGAGCACTGGACTTCTGGTGGTTCGGCCCCTCCCCATGGCCCACAGCGCCGTGACCGCAGATGCGCTCAAGCGTGTCCCGTCTCAGAACCTTCCTGGAAGCTCCAGCTTCAAGCCCAGCGTCCCCCGTCTCAGCCACAGGCCCTCCGCCGTCCCATTCTCCCCGCAACCCAGTGCCCAGGCCAGCCATCCTTCAGGCGCTTGCCTGAGGGGCACTGGCCGCTGCTGCTGTTTCGGGGAATTTGGGCCAGAAGGCCGAGCACAGCCATCCCCTGGCAGGAGTGGAGACTCACCGTAATCCAGGTGGAAGAAGGCAAACCCGCTCCCGGGGAAGAAGGACCCCCTCTCGGCCACCAAGAAGCACTGCATCTTCACGTTTGCCTTGACCGTGTCCTGGATGGCGGTGTCCTCACCGTCTAGCCAGTGCCAGCTCCTCAGGCAGCCGTCCAGACGTGGGTTCATCTGGAGAGACAGAGGGCCCAGCGGCTCCCTGGTGCCGCCCGTCCTACGGTGCCCTGCTGGTCACGCACGTGGCAACCTACCGCCCGCGGGCATGGACTCTGCTGACGGCAGTCGGTCTGCCCTGGACCCATTCAGGGCCGTCCCCACCCCTGCCTGCGCCCGGTCCCCCTCAGCTGGCAGGCGTGGGGTGCCCGGTCCCCCCTTGGCTGGCAGGCGTGGGGTGCCGCCTGCCACCTGGAAGGACGGGCGAGGGGATGTGCACACGCCTTTGCTCATGCCAGGCCCGCAGAGCACAGCTCCAGCTCAGTTGCACCTGCCACGGCTCTGAGCAGTTCGGGTCAGCCCAGCCTCGTCTGGAAAACCGGGGTGTGGATAGCCCTCAGCCCTCGGTGTGGGGGGACATGCTGCAACATTGCCCCCACTCGGAGCCTCAGCGTGTGGACTCTTGTCTCCTGCCTGCTGTGGAAACCCAACTCGGACCCAGGGGCTCGCCGGGGGCGAAAAGGGACAGGACTCTGAGAAACGACCAACGCCGACCTCTCATCAGGTCTTACTTCCCCTACAGGAACCCAACAGCGTCAACAACCCAAAATGTTCTTGGGAACTGCCCACAAAAAGTGTTAAGAAGTAAGTTCATTGGTCTTTTTGTGAAGGAATAACTTCATTGTGATTTATCTCCTCTCCAAAATAGACATTTTCATTATCGATTCAGACGAAACCGCAAATGAGTCTCATAGAGAGAGACAGCTGCCCCTGCGGTTCGTTATAGAGGTGTTTGCCTTTTCCCAGATCCTTTGCCAGACCTGGTCAGTGTGGTTGCCTGTTCTCCTCGCCCAGCCGGGGCCTGGGCCCCGGGGACTGCGCATGTGGTCTCTGTCCTCCTCGCCCAGCCGGGGCCTGGGCCCCGGGGACTGAGCACGTGGTCTCTGTCCTCCTCGCCCGCCGGGGCCTGGGCCCCGGGGACTGCGCACGTGGTCTCTGTCCTCCTCGCCCGCCGGCGCTTGGGCCCTGGGGACTGAGCACGTGGTCTCTGTCCTCGTCGCCCGCCGGGGCCTGGGCCCCGGGGACTGCGCACGTGGTCCCTGTCCTCCTCGCCCGCCGGGGCCTGGGCCCTGGGGACTGCGCACGTGGTCTCTGTCCTCCTCGCCCGCCGGGGCCTGGGCCCCGGGGACTGTGGGGTGAGGCACACCCTGCTGCCCCGATCAAAGAGGCTCACAGGTCCATGTGCCGTGTCTCCCAGGCCGTGACACAGAGCCGCCCAACATCCTCACGTCAAAGGCCACCAAGGCCACGAGCCCAGGCACAGCGACGCCTCCGGGCACAGTGGTGCCCTCCTGGGGGCAGAGGTTAACTCTGGCCCTGCTGGAGGAAATCTGGGGAAATCCTGAGGCCAGACTCAAACGGAACTGCTGTGCCCCCCACCCCCACGGTCCACACCGTGCAGGCCAACCCCTCAGGGCAGACGTGGCCACAGTTCCAAACCGGAACATTCGCTCATTTCCCGTAAAGCCCATGTCCAGGTGCCCACTCATCAGCGTGCGAGGATGACTGATTTAAACTGTTGCTTAATACTAAAAGGGAAGAGGTCGTAGGAATTAAAGGCCCTGCTTTACAGAAGCGGGAGGGATTCTGGGCAAACCGCCGTCCCCTGCAGCCACCCTGACCCATGGCTGCCCGCCCCGCCTGCCCCCCTCTTATTGGGGTCACAGAAAAGCTCCTCTGTAGCTTCTGCAGCCGCTGGAAAAGCCTCAGCTCTCTGAGGCAGTCACAGCTGGGGCCTCGGGCCTCTGCCAGGGGCCTCTCCCCATCTCTTCCTGCTGAGCCTGGAGCACTGGACTTCTGGTGGTTCGGCCCCTCCCCATGGCCCACAGCGCCGTGACCGCAGATGCGCTCAAGCGTGTCCCGTCTCAGAACCTTCCTGGAAGCTCCAGCTTCAAGCCCAGCGTCCCCCGTCTCAGCCACAGGCCCTCCGCCGTCCCATTCTCTCCGCAACCCAGTGCCCAGGCCAGCCATCCTTCAGGCGCTTGCCTGAGGGGCACTGGCCGCTGCTGCTGTTTCGGGGAATTTGGGCCAGAAGGCCGAGCACAGCCATCCCCTGGCAGGAGTGGAGACTCACCGTAATCCAGGTGGAAGAAGGCAAACCCGCTCCCGGGGAAGAAGGACCCCCTCTCGGCCACCAAGAAGCACTGCATCTTCACGTTTGCCTTGACCGTGTCCTGGATGGCGGTGTCCTCACCGTCTAGCCAGTGCCAGCTCCTCAGGCAGCCGTCCAGACGTGGGTTCATCTGGAGAGACAGAGGGCCCAGCGGCTCCCTGGTGCCGCCCGTCCTACGGTGCCCTGCTGGTCACGCACGTGGCAACCTACCGCCCGCGGGCATGGACTCTGCTGACGGCAGTCGGTCTGCCCTGGACCCATTCAGGGCCGTCCCCACCCCTGCCTGCGCCCGGTCCCCCTCAGCTGGCAGGCGTGGGGTGCCCGGTCCCCCCTTGGCTGGCAGGCGTGGGGTGCCGCCTGCCACCTGGAAGGACGGGCGAGGGGATGTGCACACGCCTTTGCTCATGCCAGGCCCGCAGAGCACAGCTCCAGCTCAGTTGCACCTGCCACGGCTCTGAGCAGTTCGGGTCAGCCCAGCCTCGTCTGGAAAACCGGGGTGTGGATAGCCCTCAGCCCTCGGTGTGGGGGGACATGCTGCAACATTGCCCCCACTCGGAGCCTCAGCGTGTGGACTCTTGTCTCCTGCCTGCTGTGGAAACCCAACTCGGACCCAGGGGCTCGCCGGGGGCGAAAAGGGACAGGACTCTGAGAAACGACCAACGCCGACCTCTCATCAGGTCTTACTTCCCCTACAGGAACCCAACAGCGTCAACAACCCAAAATGTTCTTGGGAACTGCCCACAAAAAGTGTTAAGAAGTAAGTTCATTGGTCTTTTTGTGAAGGAATAACTTCATTGTGATTTATCTCCTCTCCAAAATAGACATTTTCATTATCGATTCAGACGAAACCGCAAATGAGTCTCATAGAGAGAGACAGCTGCCCCTGCGGTTCGTTATAGAGGTGTTTGCCTTTTCCCAGATCCTTTGCCAGACCTGGTCAGTGTGGTTGCCTGTTCTCCTCGCCCAGCCGGGGCCTGGGCCCCGGGGACTGCGCATGTGGTCTCTGTCCTCCTCGCCCAGCCGGGGCCTGGGCCCCGGGGACTGAGCACGTGGTCCCTGTCCTCCTCGCCCACCTGGGCTCAGGCCCCGGGGATGAAGGGGAGTGCTTACAGGATGCACGAGGTCTTTCTCCTGGAAGGGGATGCCCCCCACGGTGAGGTTCAGATGGTACAGTCCTCGGTCCAGCTGGAACAGGTCCCCGGCCACAGCGATCTTCATCACGTCGTCCTTGTTCACCTTGATCACCAGGTTCCGCTCGAGCTCCTCAACAGAGATCTGAGGAGCACAGGCGCCGTTAGGGTGGGCGTGCAGCTCCTGAGGCGGGGCCCAACCTGGCGCACCAACTCCAGTCACCACATGGGGCCAGGAGACCCCAGCCTCGGGCGCCCAGGCTCACCACCCACACCACCTCCCTGGCATCCACGGTGTGGCTCAGGCCCTGCCAACTCCCCCAGGGGCCGCTCCACCCCCTCGTCCCCCTTCCTGCGAGGGAGCCTCCCCTCCCCATCTCTGGCCCTTAGCCATCTCAAGCCTTAGCCAGGGAGCTGCTTCAGGAGCCTGGGGCCACTGCCCCTGCGATCAGCCCGGGGTTCTCTGCTCCACCCTGGCCCTTCACCTCTCTGCCCTCGGCTGAGCATGTTTGGACGGGAGCACACTTTCTACCCTGGCACTTCCTGCAGTGGGGCAGTGCCTGGCACAGACCGGACGCTGAGTGAGCACATGAACTCGCTGTAAAACTCCCCCTCTCCCCTGCCCTCCTTGTAGGAGAGTTTAAAGCCGATCACTCTGTGTTCGGTACGTCTTCCTCAGCCCCAGTAGCCCCTGGCTTCCTTTCAGGCTCTGGTGGAGAAACATCCAGGTGCGGGGTCTGAGTTTGCCAAGGAGGCAAAGTCGGGGGCGGGGGTTCTGGCGGACGCCAGAGAGCAGCAGATCGTCATGGAGCCGGCTGTGTCTCGGGGTGGGCGGGGTGCTGGGGCCGCGCGCCCAATGTCCTGCCTCCCCCAGCCCCGCTCCCCGGCAGAGTCCCGGCGGCACTCAGGCTCCTTGAGCGCCTCGAGCTCGGAGCAGCGGGCTCCCGCATTGGAACGTCCTCAACCCCGGGGACAGCTTCCCTGCAGAGCGACTATCTTATCTGTCCCTTTGCAGAAGGCCTCCTCCTGCTGTCGTGGCGGTGCCTGGGGTTTAAGAGTCTGGGAGTAGAGGAGCTGGACCCACTGATGGGATGGAAACACTAGCAAACGTCTACAGTGCTTTCATTCGTGGAGGCCAGGGCAACTTTTTCCATTTTATCTTCAGTTAGAGAGGAAAAAAGAATGCTTTTCCCATTTCTCTTTCAAGCACTTGCTTCTAAAAGCCCAGTGCTAACAGTTTGGGAGGAAGCCCGCACGTCACAGGCCACTTTGCTCCAGGCACCGTGGTACCGACAGAGCCGGAGGCTGGAGGCCAGGCCCTGGGCGATCAGGGCGCCTCCATCGAGGGGCAGCCCAGTGTGGGCCCTGGAGGTCAGCAGGATGGGCGCGGGTCTGGAGGCAGAGCCCGGGATGGTGTCGTGAGTCACGGCTGACCCTGACCCCCACTGACAGCATGAGGCGGCGGGGCAGGCACCCAGACCTCGGCCCGGTCTCAGCCTCGGGGCAGCTGACGGTCTGAAGCGGAGGGTCCTTGGGAACGGGAGCCCCGTGTCCCGCAGGGGCCCAGTGGCCCTCCTGGCCTCAATCCAGTGGCCCGGGGCCCCAGCCATCGCTGTGACAAACAAGTGTCTCCAGACACAGCCGGGCCCCAGTGGAGCCGGCCCACTGAGCACTGCAGTCCCGGCAGGGGAGCCTGTCAGGGTGCAGGCTCCTGCCGGAGCCGCCCCGCTGGGGCCGCGCCCGCTGGCCGTCGAGGCAGGGCGCGTGAGCATCGCGGGGTCGGCAGGCCGCGGGCCACTCACCGTCTGCCACGAGCCGTGGCTGAGGACAGGCCCGCTGCTGGCGACGCGGCCCACGCCCTGGTAGCGGAGCTGCAGCTCCAGCCGGCCAGCCCGCAGGCCCAGCACGACCCAGGAGCTGTCCCGGTGGCCTCCAGCGAAGAACAGGATGCCCTCGGGGTCGAAGGTCCTGAAGTCGAACTCAGCCACCAGTCTGCGGGCCGGCGGGACCAAAAGGGTCGCTGTAAGCTGCGGCGTGTGGCCCTTCCCGGCACGGGCTGGCCCAGCCTCAGGAAGCGCCAGGTGGGCAGGCCGGGAGCCATCCGCACGCTGCTGCCGGCCGTGAGGCGCTGGGCAGGGAAGGCCGGCACCAGCCTTGAGACCCACGTGGCTGCACTGGGTGCAGGTGCCCCGACCAGGCAGCCTCGTGCTCGTGTCCCCTCGGGGCCGGGTGGCCCCCACTCTCACCTCGTGGGCTGCAGCCGCTTGAAGAGCAGTTTGATCACGGGCATCGCGCTGAACATGCGGCCCAGGTACAGGGAGTTCACGCTCTTGGCCATGTTGAAGGGCACGCAGGGCAGGATGTCCTGTTGGGGCGGGGGTCACAGCTGTCAGGCGGGGGCGCCAAAACCCCGGGGCCCTGCTGCCCTGCCCGCCACCCGGGCTACCTCGCACGTGTTCATGTCCTGGGACAGCTTCAGGCCCCCACGCCCGTTGCAGTGGCAGGTGTAGCTGCCGGGGGAGTTGACGCAGACCTGCTCGCAGCGCTGCTCCACGCATTCGTCCATGTCTGCGGCCACAAGGAAGCCCCTGAGCCCGCGGGGCCGCCAGAGCCTGCCTCCATGAGGCCTCGGCGGATGCGAGGCCCAGCGCGGAGCCCCGCGTGGCCCAGGGGCACGGCTCCCACCCGGCTCCTTCCTGGGGACCCAGCTGTGTGCTGGGATGGCGGCCATCAGCACGGCCAGGTCGGCACACACAGGCTGCCAGGCTCACAGTTCAGGCGTGGGCTTGTGCCCAGGACAGTGGTCAGGGTGGGGGAGCCGGGATGGCCTGGGGGATTGGGGAGGCAGGCTGGGATCACCCGTCTCCTTCCTCGTAGAGGGGCAGCCACAGGCCCCAGGCAGGGAGGTGGTGGGAGGCAGCGTGGCTGTCTGGGCCCCTGGACATGGCTGGGCCAGGTGCACTGGGGGCAGGAGAGAAGGCAGCTGCCCAAGAGCCGGGGCCCAGCCTGCCGCCTCCCTGTGTCTCTGAGGAGGGGCCAGCCGCACAAAAGGCAGGCGTCAGGTCACGCACGTGCAGGTGCGTCAGGGGCCACATTGCATGTGTGGTGAGGCAGGGGCCACATGTGTGCGTGTGAGTGAGTCAGGGGCCACATGTGTGCAGGTGAGATGGGCCACGAGTGTGCAGGTGAGACGGGCCATGAGTGTGCAGGTGAGACGGGCCATGAGTGTGCAGGTGAGACAGGGGCCACGTGTGTGCAGGTGAGATGGGCCATGAGTGTGCAAGTGAGTCAGGGGCCACATGTGTGCAGGTGAGACGGGCCATGAGTGTGCAGGTGAGACAGGGGCCACGTGTGTGCAGGTGAGACGGGCCATGAGTGTGCAGGTGAGACAGGGGCCACGTGTGTGCAGGTGAGACGGGCCATGAGTGTGCAGGTGAGACAGGGGCCACGTGTGTGCAGGTGAGACGGGCCATGAGTGTGCAGGTGAGACAGGGGCCACGTGTGTGCAGGTGAGACGGGCCATGAGTGTGCAGGTGAGACAGGGGCCACGTGTGTGCAGGTGAGACGGGCCATGAGTGTGCAGGTGAGACAGGGGCCACGTGTGTGCAGGTGAGACGGGCCATGAGTGTGCAGGTGAGACAGGGGCCACGTGTGTGCAGGTGAGACGGGCCATGAGTGTGCAGGTGAGACAGGGGCCACGTGTGTGCAGGTGAGACGGGCCATGAGTGTGCAGGTGAGTCAGGGGCCACGTGTGTGCAGGTGAGACGGGCCATGAGTGTGCAGGTGAGACAGGGGCCACGTGTGTGCAGGTGAGATGGGCCATGAGTGTGCAGGTGAGACAGGGGCCACATGTGTGCAGGTGAGATGGGCCATGAGTGTGCAGGTGAGATGGGCCATGAGTGTGCAAGTGAGTCAGGGGCCACGTGTGTGCAGGTGAGACGGGCCATGAGTGTGCAGGTGAGACAGGGGCCACGTGTGTGCAGGTGAGATGGGCCATGAGTGTGCAGGTGAGACGGGCCATGAGTGTGCAGGTGAGACGGGCCATGAGTGTGCAGGTGAGACAGGGGCCACGTGTGTGCAGGTGAGGCAGGGGCCACATCGCGTGCGTGCAGGTGAGACCAGGACCACATCACATGTGTGGTGAGGCAGGGGCTACGTCGCGTGTGTGCAGGTGAGGCAGGGGCTACGTCGCGTGCGTGCAGGTGAGGCAGGGGCTATGTCACGCGTGTGCAGGTGCTCAGACCCTCTGGGGAGCACATGGCGCACAGCGCTCCCTGGGGCGTGGCGCCCTGTGTGCGCATGTGTGTCCCGTGTGGCCTCAGGTGGGTACCTCGGCAGCCCTTCTCCTGCAAGCTGAACACGTAGCCCTCGTCGCAGATGCAGGAGTAGGAGCCTGGCAGATTCTGGCACCGCGCCGCTCCGCAGGCGCCCGCGTCCACACATTCGTCTATGTCTGCAGGAAAAACCAGCTGCGTCAGGTCCACCAGGCCTACTGGCGGCCGGCCTGGAAGGAGCTGCTGCCCGCTGGCCAGGAACTGCGGAGCGGCGGCCAGCTCCGCGGGAGGAGCCCAGCCTTGCCTGGCGGAGTCAGTGCAGCACCCCCTCCCCCACCTTTCC
>SJYR01000527.1:301783-316504 GCA_006410655.1 Kobus ellipsiprymnus | reverse complement strand
CTCTCCCCCTCCCTCTCCTCTGCTGTCTCTTCCCTTCCTTCTAACCATTGGGTTTTCAGCCCCAGCCCAGAAGCAGGGCTGGGGGTGGGTGGGGAGTTTCTGATCGGGGCCTGGCTGAGAAGGCTGATTCCTGTCGCTGGAGAGCACTGGCTGGCCCGGTGCACGGAGTTGTTGCCGAATTCAAATGACAGCAGGCCAGGAAGGTAAAAAGGTACCTCTGGGGCCTTTTAACCCGAAGTCCCACCCCGCATCCCCAGAGCCCCCCCCGACCACCAAGCTGACTGCACGGGCCTCACACTGAGGTCTGCCCGAGGAAAACCAGCACCACAGCCACGGTCAGTGACCGTCCGGGGTCGTCCTGAGGCTCCTTCCCCTCTGCCACATGGACAAACCAGTACCAACAGGAGAAGCCTGCAGCCAAGAGCTGGTTCCTAAGGAGACAGAGGGAATTTCTAGAAAGTGCAACTGGTACTTCACACGAGATCTGCCCGCAAAGACTCGGAGCTGCTCCCGACTTTGTCACAAGGGCAGCTCGGCAAACGCAGGCTTTCAGACGTGGAAACTAAGATTCCTCCCAGAGACAGCGGGAATGATCCACATGCTCCCCGCAGGGAGCCTGTGAACCCCCGGGGCCCCCGCTGTCAGGGCTGATCTGCACTGCGCTGCCCAACCCACAGGCACTGCGGGAGCCAGGCTGGGCCGAGCCCACGCGGGCCAGGCTGGCGGTGGGTCCAGGGCCAGACCAGCCCCAGCTATTCAGGGGCGGGAGGCGCCAAGCAGAGTCCCAAGGCGTGTGGGCACCACGCTCACGCTGGGGGCCGTGGGCAGGCACCCCACACCGCCCTGGCTCGGCAGTGCCAGCCCCCGCTGCCGGGTGCCGAAACTTCACCACAATCGTAGGGAAAGCTCGCAGAGGTTAGGGTTAGGGCAGCGGTCTTGCTCAACCTAACTGGCTCCATGAACGCGCATGCTGAGCGATGACTGGCCGCTGGGTGGCCCCCTGTTGGCAGCCAAGAAAGTGCCCAGAGACTCATCTGCAAGGGCTGGGCAGCACTTCAGACAGACCCCAGGAGCCCAGCCCCACGGGCGCAGGGTCTCCACCCCCTCGCTCTCAGCGTCTCAGGGCTGACCACAGAGGACATGATGAGAAGGTGCCTCACTGCAGGGATCCTAGGAATCAGTGATGCCAAGAGAAAGGGAGGTATCGGGCCCGCATCTGCAGGCACCCCCTGAAACCGGCATCGGGGTGGAGCCTGTGCCATCAGGCTAAGTAGCGACCAGTCCTGCTAACGGGAGGCACAGGGCCTGCCCTGCTGTCCTGCAGTCAGGGATGTGGGATGCTGGAGTGCACTCAGAGCCGGAGGCTGCCTCGCCCCTGGGTGGTCTGCGAGGCCAACCAGAGGTTCAAAGCAGGCCCTTGGGGTTTTCCAAAGAGGGAGCCTTCTCAGGGCGGTGCCAGTGCCTGGGGCACCCACACGCACAGCACAGGGCTCCCCTAGAATCTGAGCCCCGTGGAAGCTGCGGGCACAGGAGAGGCTGAGCCTGAGTAGAGAAGGGCCCCCGAAGAAGTGGGGGGAGAAGCCCTCGGGTCCCTGAGCCCTGCCCTCCATGCCCCACGGTGACCGCCCTGTGATGCGGCCGGCCTGCAAGAGTGTTCTCAGGGGGAGGCAGACGGCTGTGAAGGACGGGGGATGGGAACCGCCACTGGGACACGTGGAGGCCTCTCGCGCCTCGTCAGGCCCAGGAGGCACCGATGTGCATGGACTGCCGACCCGCGTCTGTGCTCGGGGCCCCTCTGGGGCTCCCGGACCCTGGGCCCTGACCCCTCATGATGCTGCGACAGATGGGAATTCATAGAGAGAGGGAGCGGGGCAGGTGAGGTGCCTCTGGAGAGTGGGGTGAGAGAGGGGTGCCTCTGGGGAGCGGGCAGCTTGCAGTGGTTTCTTGGGGTGCCCCCGGTGCTGGCTGTGGGGAGCCCCAGACTGACTGCAGAAGTGGGGGGGCTGCCTTCTGCTTCACTCCAGAGCAGATCTTTCTCAGAGGAAGGCTGGTGACTGGGGCCTTGGGAGGCCAGTGGGGTGGGAGTGGTGAGGTAGGACCCTGGAGGCGTCGAGCAGCACCCCCGAGTACGGAACTGAGCAGTTCTGATCAGGAGCACAGTCACACTCAGAGTCGGATGAGCACTTCTGAGGAGGATTGCGGGGGCTGTGACTGCCGCCAGAGGCGAGAGGCGGACCGCACGAAGAGCAGACCGCAGATGCCAGAAGTGGCTCGTCCTGAGCAGAACTAAACCTGTGGCCTCGAGAGAATGGGATTCACACGATCGCTCCCGACAGCCTGTGCCTCTGTGGGCATTGGAATCGTTTGTTCTGCCCGTATGTGTAAGGAGGCGACTGAAACCGTCAGCAAAGAGACGCTCCAGGCCTACACAGCCACCATTCCCTCTGAGACCGTGGCAGCCGTGTCAGCAGGAAGCCTACAGAAGACAGGCCTTCAGCTCAACCCTCAGAGATGCTGAGATGTTCTGGCAAGGGTGGACTTGCGAGCAGCCCTTTGCAGGACTCTGCCCTCAGCAGGAAGCCCCCTTTCTCGTCACTTTAGCAAAACTGCGTTGTGACTAGCTTTTAACCAGGCCCCGCCCTGCTCGCCCATCTCTGGCCCAAGTACAACCTCACCCAGCACCTTGCTTAACTTCATGGTTCTCTCTGCAGATCAAAGAGCCAGAAACAAAGAGCAGATGACCAGATCTCTCCCCAGCTTCCCCTTCAGTAACCTCAAGAACAAACTGTGTGACCCAACAGTGAGACGGCGCCTGGAGGGGCCTGCACGCTGTGCGGGGAGCAGGACGCTGACACCCCATCTCAGTGGCTGTGAGGCTCCTTTCTGCGTCCCTTTAAAAGCGCTCAAGGCCCAGCCGAGGCTTCGGAGGTGGCTTTGGGGGCTGCTGAGCCCACCATCTCCCCAGATGCCAGCACTCTGATTAAAGGCACCTTCCCTTTCCACCGTTCGTGAGCTCTGACCCTGTAGCAGTCGTCCTGCCTGCACCTCCCCACAAGGCACCCAGGGCCCTGACGTCACAGGAACATCTGCAGACTCCATGGCCGGGAAGGAGGCCTGGCGACCACCCCACCCCTTCTCCCTGAGCAGCAGACAGGCCTCCCTGGCTGGGCTGGCTCCGTCCACAGATCTGCGTGAATCAGCCTGTGTCCCGGCTCTGGGGCCCGTGGCCACGGACAAGCCTGGGCATGTGCTGTGTCTGCGGGACGCCCTCCTGCCCTCCCTCCAGAGCCAAGGAGCCAGCCACAGCCTCAGCCTCTTGCAGAGGAGCCAAGTGACTGAGGCTTGAGCCTGCCGACTTCTGGCAACTGCAAAAGCAAATGGGTGAGCACAGAGGCTGGGGGTCCCGGGTCAGGCTCACCGTGGCAGGTCCGATTGTCCGGGGAGAGCGTGTAGCCCCCGTGGCAGGCACACTGGAAGCTGCCCGGCTGGTTGTAGCAGATCTGGCTGCAACCCCCGTTCTCCTGGCTGCACTCATTGACATCTGGGAAGAGGACACGGAGCCAGAGGTGACCCACAACCGCCTGGAACCTTGGCAGCGTCTGCAGCCCCAGCCCCGTGGAATCCACCCTCAGGTCCTGGGTGGAGGGCACAGGGACCCAGTTCCGTGGCTGGATGGCAGGCTCTGAGGGGCTCAGGGCTCCTCTGCAGTGAGGGGTGCCCGAGGGTTCTAACCAGGTCCCAGGGGTCTCCTGCAGCTTCGCTGCTGACCCAGCAGGCTGTGAACTCAAGGAGGGCGGAGTGAACCTGCTCTCGACTCCCTTCCGACCAGTGGGGGCCCAGACAGTGGCGTAGCCTGCCTCAGGGAGGGTGTGCCCCCCCCGGCCCCGGCACCCCGGAAGAGCTGGCCTGGCTCGGGCACTGCTGGGGGCTCAGCATGGTGGCTTTTCAAGCTGGACAGAGCCCTGCCCGGGGCAGCAGCAGGACGCCCGCTGTCCAGATGTCCATGCCCCCAGGAGACTTGAGAGGCTGCGGGTCCCGCCCACCCATCTGCCCCTTGAGAGCCGACCAGCAAGGGTCCTGTGTCCCCACACCGCTGGCAGCCCCCTAAAGTCTCCTCACTCCTGTTGTAGCCGGACAGGCTGGTGTGGCTGTTCCCTACCAGCCCAGGCCCTTGGGTGGCCCTGAGGGGTGTCCCCCATCTCCCCAGGCAATGCAGCCTTACCTCTGTTGCAAAGTCGCCCTGCCCAGCCGTCTCTGCACTGGCAGTAGAAGTTGCCCATGAGGTCCTGGCAGACGTGGGTCCCCTTCTTATCGCAGGGGTCTGGAGAGCACTGGTCAGGCAGCTCTGAGTGGAAAGCAAAGAGAAGGGGGCCCTGAGCTGGGAGAGCGCTGAGGCAGGTCCGGGGCACTGAGGTCCCCCTGCTGGCCCTGGCTGGCTACACCGAGCCCCACCTCCCCCAGAGGGGGTCACAGACCACGCCGGCTAGGCACCAACTGATCCCAGGAAACTCAGGTCATCTTGGAGGGAGCAGCCACCCATTCAACAGGCTAGAGGCTGGGGCTGCAGCCTGGGGAAGCTGGGGACAGGCCAGGCCAGGCAGGGTCCCAGAGCCAGAACTCCCAGGGAGTGGGTCACAGGGCCCCGGTAGGCACAGGAGGCAGGTACAGGTCCCCACCCCACTGTCCAGCTTCTCCCGAGACTTGAGCAGTGGCCCCTGCTCCCCGAGCGCTCAGCAGCCCCGCATCCAGCTTGCTTGGAGCATGCCCAGGACCCCTGGGCAGCTGGGGACATGCGTGGGGCCAGGCAGCTCCCAACCCAGAAGGTCCCACCATCCCCCCGCAGCACCCAGCACGTCAGGGCCCCATGGGAGGGGCAGCTGGACAAGGGTGCGTCCCCACCTGACACACTCGGTTAGACTTAAGTTATTGCAGAAGGACAAGCCTGAGTTCATTACCTTCGCCTGGAATTTGCCTAGAATGCCCAACACCCCTCCTTACAAATCTCAGGGTCCCCAGGCCGAGAGGGCAACCCCGCCTTCTCCTGGGGGCGGACAACTCCCAGCAGGAAGAATTCCACCCGCTTCCTTTGCCGCCTCTTTGGGAAGCTCATCTCTGAGGCAGAGTGAGGAGCATATTTGCAGGTGTCCCAAGCTTCTGAGGAATTTGGTGGATGCAGGCAGCCCGCAGACAGGCTCTGGGCTGAGTCCTGATTCAGGCCTCACAGGAGGGAGGTGAGTGGTTATCTGCCCGCTGACGGCGGTGCGGGGGGAGGCCGCCCTGTGCACTGGAATGCGCGGCATCTGCCGTGGTCAGTGGAGGCCAGGCTCGTGGCTTCTGCTCCTCCTTCCAGAAATGTGAGGGCAACGACAAGCTATGACCTGGGCAGGGCATGCTCAGAAGGGCAAGCACCAAGACACTGCCCTGTAGGGACAGTCGGGTCACAGACGGCTGCACCAGAGGCCGAGGGGCCAGAGAGAACGCGTCTGCTTCCTGGGACTCGGGCCAGAGCCAGGCCTGCAGTCAGGCTCAGCTGAGACGTGTGTATGTGTAGACTGAAAGCCATGTGACCAGGCACCAAAAATGTCAGTGTTACCGTCTGATAATTTAAAGTAATAATAATAATAAAGATGCATGATGAGCTGGGGGGAGTCTTGCTACCTTTACTACAAACGGCTAACCTGCAAAACCTATCATCAGCTCCTACAAACTGAGAAAGGTAGGCAAAGAATATGAACAAACCATTTGCAGAGAAAGAAATACAGGAAGCTCGTGAGTAAGAGAAACTGAGCTGAACGGATTGAGGGTCATTTCCTCACTTTTCTACTGGAAGAGATATAGAGTGAAAAGAAGAACATTTGGTTGGTGCAGGTCTTGGGGGGCACTCCCACCCTCTGTAGGGATAATGGGCCAGGTCTGCGTCAAAACTGGGAAAGGACACAGCTTTCCCTTCGCACTTCCACTCCTAGGAGCTTACCCAGCAGAGGTGCTCAGGGAGACAGGGAGGCCACTCTGGCTTGCTTGTTGTGATAAAAGCTGGAAGGAGCCCAGGAGTCTGCCAGTGCGCCTTGCTGACCAAGCATGCTGCCCACCAAGTGGGCTGAGAACACTCTCAGGACCAGGGACCGTGGTGAACGGGACTTGACTGGCCAGGAGGCGGGCCCAGACGGGCCTTCCCTCCACCTCGCAGAGGTGTGCCCTTCACGCTGCACCCACTTCGGCTCAGGGCAGAGGGGGCTGACCTCAGGCTGTGGCTCCGAAGGCCACAGGGACACTCGGGGCCCCTGGGAATGACTGCGAGACCCCAAGATCCCAGGCTCGGGCTGTGAGGCAGGAGCACACTTACTTTGCACACAGGTGACGAAAGCTGGGTTCTTTCTGTACGGAGATCCATGTTGATTGATGCATTCTGCAAGACAGGGAGGGGGTGTCACCCCCGACAGACGTGCTCATGCTGACGCGCGCAGGCGCCTCCATTGGGCAGAGCTCTGTCCACGGGCGCCGGCCCCTGTAACCTTGAGGGGGAGGCTCTTGCTATTGCACAGAAGGCTCTCTGGTGGCACTCGGGAGGCTCTCTGACCGTGGCAGAGACCTGAGCTCCATCCCAACCTGACCCTGTTTGGAACAGCGCCCTGGGTTTGATGGGGACCAAGCTCCTCCTCCCTCCTACGCAGTCGACTGGGCCTCCGCACGGGGCCTGGGGCGCGACCACGTGCGTCTGGGCACAACGGAGGCTGAACCACTCCACGGGCCTTCCGGGAGGTTGCTGCTGCTCCAGCAGATGTGGAGGACACGGGCGTGAGCAGTGGGCAGCACCAGAGGCGGCCCAGGGGACCACGGTCACCCTTTCCTGAGGAAGCAAACCCGCACACCCAGAAGCAAGGCCACACGGGGCATGGGCTGGGCTGCTCAGGGCCGACCACGGTCCACTCGGCTTGCCACCAGACGTGTGCCTCAGAGAAGCAGCTCTATGAGGCTGCAAGGCCAGCGGAAAAGTGACCTGAATGCCCTTGACACAACTGGAAGGGAGAGCCCCGAATACCTCTCTCGCTATAAGTACAGACATCCCAACAACCCTCACAACAGCATGAGCAAGGAGCAGTTCTGTGGGGACTTCCAGATCGCCCTGGAGAGACGGGCCACCTTCCTCTCGTTCCCCACCAAAGTCCAGCGGGGCTTTCCAGCCCTCCCTCCCCCCAACCCTCACAGAGACGTCGCTGCTTGACAGCCAAGGCGGCTTGCTTGCACAATTTTGTCGTTCAAGTTAAGCAAAATCATCTCTGATGTTCTCAGCTTTAGTCTCATGGTGTCAATAGCTATAGCCACACAGACAAGAGCTCCCCAGGGTCTTTAGTAACGTCACAGAGGGGAGCCCTGAGACTAAATCAACCGTATCCCCGTTAGCCAGCTAAGCTGGGGGTCAGAGTGGGGCGGAGGCTTGCCAACAGCAGCGCTGGCTGCAGGCGACACTGGCGGTCGCCACGGTGGGTGGGACACAGCCCAGGCTTCGCTCCGTGAGCCCGGGAGGCCCCACCTCACTGTCGCAGAGCTGTGTCCCGGCAGGAACAACTCGGTGATGAGGTCTGAGCAACCTCTCCTCCAACACGTGACATGTCTCCCAACTAAAGGAGGCCGTGACTTCAACTTACCCAAGTACCTTGGATAGAAGTACTCCTGTGGAAAGAGAAAAAGAAAGGCAGCGGTTAACTGGCAGAGTGGCGTCTGAGCACCCCCACGGCCGCTGGGCTAGGAGCCGCCCCCTCCCCCCGGGAGGCAGGTGCTTGTAGAGGGTGAGGGCAAGGACGTCCAGGAATCTGCTTTCTGCCTCTAAGATGGCAGGGAGGGGCAGGGGAGGGGAGGGGAGGGGAGGGCTCCGGGCTCTCCGGCTCCCGTTCTGGAGGGTGCTTGCATGCTGAGACAGACCGGCGCAACCAGCAGCCCAGCGCCACCCACAGCAGCTGTACCAGGCGGGTGAAGTGTCTTTCAGGAGGATGAGAAACGTGCGGAAAGAGCCCAGCCTCAGACTCCGGTGGGAGGACTCCCAGTAGCTACTGTGTAAACCACGCCAGAAGAGGACAGAGGGTGTGAAGGGCACGTCCTTTCAGCGAATCACAAGGTTGGAGCTGGTCTCCGGCTGCCTCGGGGCGGGGTCACAGCAGCCCGCCCCGGCCTCTGCCACCCCTCAGGGCTGCCAGCGGAGCCCTTTGGTCCTAAACCCCCTCCCCAAGGAAACCAAGTGCCCTGATGTCGCCAGCTTGCTGGTGTCTGATCCTCCTGACCACCATCCCAGGAAGGTGGCTCTCATAAGCCCATTATCACAGAGGAGTAAGCTGAGACTCCAGGCCAGCCGCAGCCCTGCTTCCCCATGACTGCGTGTCACCTCCATCAGTGGGCTGGGCCCCTGGGCCTGGGGGCTGGGTGGGGGCGCCCTGGGCAGACGCAGTCAGTTCATGCTGTTAGAAATGGCCTTCTGGTAGGGGCGCTTCTTATAAAAACGTTATTGTAAAAGCAATGATTGGACCAAGTCCAGGGCTTCTGAAGCACTGGGGAAGGTGGGATCCGTGCAAACGTGATAAAGAGGCAGGTGGGGTTGGGGGGAGGGGCCTGCCCCCCCTCGGCTCCCAGGCCTGCTCCCTACAAACTGGGCTGCGTTTTCTCCTCCCAATTTCAGTCCTGCACCAGTGGGCTCTGGGAACAGACAGACAGGCAGGTTTGGGCCCCTGTGATGAGCACTCTCGGGGTCCCCCGGGATCTGTGGGTCACGGCATCTGTCTGGGGTTTGCGGGAGAGCAGAGGGCACCGGGCTTTGTCATGGAGGGAGGGGTTTGATTCCGAAAGAGAAGTCAGGGCGGGGGGGCGAGGAAGCCGGGGGTTGGACCAGGGCTGGGCAGGAGGGAGGCTGCGGGGCGGGTGCCCGCCTCTCCCAGGTGGCCGCGCGGCTGCAGCTTTGCAGAGGGATGCACTCCACTTCCCCAGATCATGACGAGCTGATGGTAACGCGACACGTTTTAATACTGACCCTGCGGCTGTGAAAAGCCTCTCCTGGAGGAGTAAACGCGGGACCACGTGGCCAAAGGCCCTTCCAGGAGCTGACCCAAGGCAGCGGGGCCGCCCAGGTCCGCAGCGGGGCCGCCGTGGCAGCACAGCACACCCGAGCCCCTCCTCTCCCTCTGCTCCTCATGAGCCATCCCCCGAAGGGGAAAGGAGAGCCGTCCACGTCCCCGCGGGGCCCACGGGAGGCTGGGACTCCCGCCCCCACGCAGCCCTCCCTTCCGCCAGCCAGGCATGCTCCCCACCCTGAGCGCAGACAAGCCAGGGACACCCCCCCCGGCTCCGCTGACCTCTGCGGACGCTGCCCTCCAGACACACCGTGTCGGTGGTGCCTGAGCGCTTTTGTCTGGAGTGTCCGGGACCTTTACCTGGGTCACACAACGTGGCAGGACTCTCACTGCAACAAATGCGGCTGTTTCTCAAACAGTGAGCTGAGAGCTCATTGCTTCCTTTAACCCGTAGCTGTCCACAATTTTAGTTCCAAAGATCTCTACTCTTTGTGAAAGCAGGCTGGGTGTCACGATAGTTCGCTTATTGACAGGGCGGACACAGGTGTTCTCCCCGGGAGCCGGGGGGGAAGGCCCGCCAAGGCCCGGCCAGGCCAGCACCCCAGTCTCATCTGGAGGCCACTGCTGCCCAGGTGCTGGGCCCCGAGAGCGTGAAGCTCAGCACAGCCCCTCCTGCAGGCAGGAGCCCAGACTCCCTCGGTGCCCACTGACCCCGCAGGGCTCCACACATCTTCCTGGCAGAGTTCAGACAAAAGCCTTCTTCCCTTCCTTTCCCTAATTCCTCTCCTGAGAGTCTCCCAACTAGGCGCAGAGGACTCTGAGACCGAAGGAAACGCAGACGCCACTCCTCAGGCCCTGGGCCTCCCGGACGCCCTGGGCCCTGCTCTCCTGGAGGACCCCAGGTGGGCCCCCAGGCAACTCGTGTGGGCACTGCGTCCCCTCCATCCTCGGACACTGACGCGCAGGCTGCAGGGAGGCCCTAGAACAAAGCCCTGACGTCACCAGCCAGAGGCACGGGTGGCCCAGGGCCCGCGGCAGCTCCGCACATGTGTGTGTGTGTGTGTGTGTGTGTGTGAGACTGCCAGGGCTGCAACACCCCTCCATCCCCACAGCCACCCTCCCATCCAGCCTGCCCCCACGTGACAGGGGCCGGGAAGGGTTCTCTGGGTCCCGGCCACATCAGTGTCGGGACGGGCTGCCCGGGATGCTGTGCGCAGGGCCTGGGGCAGGTGGCAGTGACCGCTGGGGCATGGAGGTCCCAGCGCCCGTCGCTACTGAGAGCTCTCCAGCAGTCCACTTCTGCTCCCGTCACATCCCTTCGCACCACCCCCTACGAGTCCCCAGGGCCCCGGGGACCCGCAGCGTCCCAGCTGCTGGCAGGTCCGGCGTCAACAGGGCCCTGAGGCAGCTGCGGGCTCCAGTGGATGGGAGACCCGAGGCCCAGGGTGGGGCACGAGCCAGGGACTGGAGGGGGCTGGTCCCTCCCAACACAGGTTGTGAGAGTGCGGCTGAAAGGCCCGCATGCGAGGCGTGTTGTGCAAAGCCTCCTGGCTCAGTACAGTGTCGCCTGCCAGGCACGAAAATACTCTTGGAAATGGACCTCATAAAACAGGTTTGTTTCCAAATACTGCTCCCCCACAGCAGAGATTTGTAGCTGCTGTCCAGCATCCAATTCTCCCTTCATCCCCAGTAACAGAACTCTGGATTCAGTTAGAGCAAGAGTGCAGCCAGCTGCAGGGCTACACCTCGCAGCAACTAGGCGTGGCCGTGTGGCTAAGTCCCGGCCAATGGGACACACAGGGCGCAAGACAGGGTAAAGACAGAGTGTGGTACCTTGGTTCTCTGGCCTCCTTGCTGGAATGCAGATGTGATGGCTGGTTCTCCAGCATCTTGCCCACTGTGCGAGGAGGCCTGGGGGACAAAGGCCATGCACTCGTGCAGTGGAGCACAAACAGATCGTGCAAGTCCCTGGGCCCCCAGCACTGAGCAGCCCTGGGCAGCCTGCCTTCTACCTTTTACATGAGAGAGAAACACACTGTCTTATTTAAACCACTCTAGTCCATCCTAAAGGAGATCAGCCCTGGGTGTTCATTGCAAGGACTGATGCTGAAGCTGAAGCTCCAGTACTTTGGCCACCTGATGCGAAGAGTTGACTCATTGGAAAAGACTCTGATGCTGGGGGGGAGTGGGGGCAGGAGGAGAAGGGGACGACAGAGGGTGAGATGGCTGGATGGCATCACGGACTCAATGGTCGCGAGTCTGAGTGAACTCCGGGGGTTGGTGATGGACAGGGAGGCCTGGCGTGCTGCGATTCATGGGGTCGCAGAGAGTCGGACACGACTGAGCGACTGAACTGAACTGAACAGAATGAGGCCAAAGCACCAGGGTAACTGAACTTGAAAAATGAGTGCAAATAGATGTGTCGCGGCTGCAAAGCAAAGACTTCATGAGTCAGTGAGAACGTTCTGGGGAATGGGCAGCGCGAAGGCCTTTCTTTCTTTCTCCTGTGCTCTGCTGGCAGAGACCTCTCAGGGCTGCCGGCACACCCCTCACGGCACTGGCCGATCATCCACAGCTTTGCTCGGAGATGCCTTTGTTTTCAAGGCCAAATGCAGCTATGAGGCTCAGCTGAGTGGCTGGGGTGCCCACCAGCAGGACAGGAAGCCACTGGGTCCTGAGCTTCTCCGGGCCCTGAGCCTCCCCGGGGGCCGGGCATTGCCACACCCTCTGGTAGCACAGGAGTGACCCCACTGCTGGCCAGGAGCTCTTCCCGGAAGCTGAGGCTATGCTGGCAGGAGTAGAAAAAAGCAGGTGTGGAGCCTCCTGGGGCCCCAGAAGAGCAGCTCCTGCTGACACGTTACAGAGTGACAGAGAACAACGCATCTTCCTCCAACTCTGAGCGACGCTCCTGCCCCTCCGACATGTCCCTGCCCACACATGGTGGCAGGCCTTGGGGAGCTTGGACAGCATGGGACGGGGGCAGGGAGAATGCTGCCCAGCTGCTGCCAACAGAGGCATGCCCACCAGTTCCTGGTGAGCAGGGGGCCTCCACCAGGAGCCAGCAGAGACGGCTGGGCAGGGCTGAGGCCTCGCGGTCTCAGGAGCTGGGCGAGGGCACAGTGCGTGAGGGCTTGGGGGCCATCCCACACCCAACTCCTCCTTAAAAATCACTTTAAAACGTAACGACCTGCACTCTCCCAAGGTCACAATTTCAGGCGCACACGTGTGGGCTGCAGTGAGACCACTGGACTGAAGTCACCACCACAGGGCCAGGAACCCCAGTATCTACAGCAACTCTCAAGCCGCAGCGAAGTCTGCAGCCCAGAAGCGGCTCCGACCTCTGAGCTCAGTGGGCACAGCAGAAGCACACCCCGCGCGCCGGCGGAGTGGGAGCAAAGCCGCAGCCTCGCGGGGCTCACAGCGCCCCAGCCCCGCCACTCAGAGCCTCAGAAACCGGGCTGCGAGCATCAGCTTCTTAAAGGGCATTTTCTCCCTAAGTCCCATAGGCAGCCCTGCAGTGTCCTTCAGAACATCTTCAGGTTTTCCACAGACGCTGAGCCCAGCGATGACGCATCATTTAGGGGCCTGCCCGGTCATTAGGCCGTAGGGCCCAGCTCCACACTGGGCTGACCCCCCGGGAGTAGCGTGTACAAGGGCTCAGGGGCAGCAAACAGGGGTCAGACAGAGCTGTCCCTCCCCCAAGGCCACCGCGGGAGAGGCTGGCCCGCGTGCGGGCCCTGTTTGCCGCCCGTCTAACCAGCAGTCTGCAGGCCTCCAGGTCGTGCGGAGTCAACTCCAGGGAAAATGCAACGGGCCAGACAGCTCAGAGAAGCCGCCCTGCTGGCTTCCAGTGGAGGAAGCCTGGGAGGGACTGGGCCCTGGGGGACGCCTGGCCGCAGTGAGCAGGGGGCTTCCTGGACAGACAGGAGCTGGGGCTGAGCCTGGCCCCATCCTTGATGGACCCTCGGGGGCACAGAGGAGTGCGTCTCAGCATCTGAGTGAGTGACTGTTAGGGGTGGGGCGGGGCGCGGGGGCAGGTGGTCCTTGGTGTCCTGGAGGCCACTGGGGGTGACAAGGTCCCCCATGCCTCCTGCTGGGACCCCATTTCTGTGCCCCCGAGACCCCTTAGGCCACTGCAACAAGGAGAGACTTGAGGGAGGGAAACCCCTCCCTCAGGGTGTCCCCCACAAGCTGTCCCTAAGATGCTGGGATCGTAGGAGACAGGTGTCCTTGGACAGTCAACACAGCTCAAGAGAAGACCAGCAGCCCGCAGGGCTCTGAAACCCATTGCACCCAGAAAACCCTCCTGGTGGGGAACTTCCCCATCACAGAGCCCCTACATCTGAGGGGTAGTCAGGGGTGGAGGCGGGTGGAGAGGGACAGAGACAGACACTGCCAGATGGAGACAGAGAGACGGAGAGACAGAGAGACAGAGGGCCGTGAGGTCAGCAGTCAGGCTCCGGCCGCACCAGGTGCTGGCAGACTCTGGGTGTGACCCTGGGTGAGCTGCGGACGCGCGGGCACCAAGGCTGCGGACGTGTGAGCATCACTGTCTGCGGATGTGTGAGCATAGCTGTCTGCATCTCAAACAAGCAAGGGGATGGAGGACCAAGGCCTGGAGTGGCCCCTGCGCTGGGAGGTGTTTAACCGGGCCTGGGCCACGGGTCAGGCTGGGTGAGCCTTTAGTCCAGAATCCTTTCCTGAAGCCAAGGGTAGTGGTACTGGCTCTGGTGCCCGCTTGCCTTGAAGGACCTAATAGGAAGGTGACTGTGCTGGGCCGGCAAGCTTTCGGGAGAGCTCGGGGAGCCCAGCAGGGCACCCCGCACCCAGAGTCCTCTGAGCAAGACCCCAGGGGGAGGACGTGCGGGAAGACGGAGTAACAGCAGAGGAAACGGGACGAGCAGGGAGTCTGAGCACAGGGCTCCGGGCGGGCCCGAGGCGGGGAGAGCGTGGAGGAGGCCAGTCGTCCCCGGAGGGAAGCCCGGGAGGCCCGGGTGCATCAGGAAGGCCCCGGCTCCTTCCGCTCCAGGGCGCCAGTGCAGGCCGGCTCAGTGCAGTCGCTCAGTCCTGTCCGACGCTCTGCGACCCCATGAATCGCAGCACGCCAGGCCTCCCTGTCCATCACCAACTCCCGGAGTTCACTCACATTCGCGTCCTTCGAGTCCGTGATGCCATCCAGCCGTCTCATCCTCTGTCGTCCCCTTCTCCTGTCCCCAATCCCTCCCAGCATCAGAGGCTTTTCCAATGAGTCAACTCTTCTCATGAGGTGGCCAAAGTATTGGAGTTTCAGCTTTAGCATCATTCCTTCCAAAGAAATCCCAGGGTTGATCTTCAGAATGGACTGGTTGGATCTCCTTGCAGTCCAAGGGACTCTCAAGAGTCTTCTCCAACACCACAGTTCAAAAGCATCAATTCTTCGGCACTCAGCCTTCTTCACAGTCCAACTCTCACATCCATACAGGACCACAGGAAAAACCATAGCCTTGACTAGACGGACCTTAGTCGGCAAAGTAATGTCTCTGCTTTTGAGTATGCAAGCTAGGTTGTTCATAACTTTTCTTCCAAGGAGCAAGCATCTTTTAATTTCATGGCTGCAGCCACCATCTGCAGTGATTTTGGAGCCCCAAACAAATAAAGTCTGACACTGTTTCCACTGTTTCCCCAT
>SJYR01000527.1:232199-291772 GCA_006410655.1 Kobus ellipsiprymnus | reverse complement strand
ACTTCCTACTTTTGCATTCCAGTCCCCTATAATGAGAAGGACGTCTTTTTTGGGTGTTAGTTCTAAAAGGTCTTGTAGGTCTTCATAGAACCGTTCAACTTCAGCTTCTTCAGCGTTACTGGTTGGGGCATAGACTTGGATAACTGTGATATTGAATGGTTTGCCTTGGAGATGAACAGAGATCATCCTGTCGTTTTTCAGATTGCATCCAAGTACTGCATTTTGGACTCTTCTGTTGACCATGGTGGCTACTCCATTTCTTCTAAGGGATTCCTGCCCACAGTAGTAGATATGATGGTCATCTGAGTTAAATTCACCCATTCCAGTCCATTTTAGTTCGCTGATTCCTAGAATGTTGATGTTCACTCTTGCCATCTCTTGTTTGACCACTTCCAGTTTGCCTTGATTCATGGACCTGACATTCCAGGTTCCTATGTAATATTGCTCTTTATAGCATCGGATCTTGCTTCTATCCCCAGTCACATCCACAGCTGGGAATTGTTTTTGCTTTGGCTCCATCCCCTCATTCTTTCTGGCATTATTTCTCCCCTGATCTCCAGTAGCATATTGGGCACCTACTGACCTGGGGAGTTCCTCTTTCAGTATCCTATCATTTTGCCTTTTCCTACTGTTCATGGGGTTCTCAATGCAAGAATACTGAAGGGGTTTGCCGTTCCCTTCTCCAGCGGGCCACGTTCTGTCAGGCCTCTCCACCATGCCCGCCCGTCTGGGGTGGCCCCGCAGGCATGGCTTGGGTTCACTGAGTTAGACGAGGCTGTGGTCCCAGTGTGATCAGATTGACTAGATCGCCCCTGGTTGCTCAGAGATTAAACGTCTGCCTCCAGTGTGGGAGACCTGGGTTTGATCCCTGCGTTGGGAAGATTCCCCTTGAGAAGGAAGTGGTAACCCACTCCAGTATTCTTGCCTGGAGAATCCCATGGACGGAGAAGCCTGGTGGGCTATAGTCCACGGGGTCGCAGAGAGTTGGACACGCCTGAGCGGCTTCACTTTTCACTTTCTATGGTTCCAGTGTGTCTGCCCTCTGATGCCCTCTCGCAACACCTACCATCTTACTTGGGTTTCTCTTACCTCTGGCATGGGGTATCTCTTCACGGCTGCTCCAGCAAAGCACAGCCGCTGCTCCATACCTTGGACGAGGGGTATCTCCCCACCACCGCCCTTCCTGACCTTCAACATGGGGTGGCTCCTCTAGGCCCTCCTGTGCCCGCGCAGCCACCGCTCCTTGGACGTGGGGTTGCTCCTCCTGGCCGCTGCCCCTGGCCTCGGACTCGGGACCTCTCTCAGCCGCTGCCCCTGACCTCGGACGTGGGGTAACTCCTCTTAGCCACTGCCCTTCGGGCATGGGGTCCTCCCGGCTTCTGCCCCTGGCCTCGGGCATGGGGCGGCTCCTCCCAGCCACCGCCCCTGACCTCGGACTTGGGTAGCTCCTCTCAGCCATTCCTGTGCCATCGCAGCCTGGCACTCTCGGCTGCTGCCCCTGGCCTCGGACGTGGGGTAACTCCTTAGCCACTGCCCTTCGGGCATGGGGTACAAACTTAGTTACCTGATTCATTACCTTACCCAGTTGCTTCATCTGCTGTGAAATCTCATCTCCCCTTACCTGAGGCAAATTTTTTGACACCTGTTTTATTATGGGAGGGGGTCTCCCATATACAATTTTGTATGGAGAAGAGCCATGGGACTGTAGGGCCACCGTGAGTCTGAGAAGAGCTGTCAGAAACAAGTCCACCCAGGAACAGTCAGTCTCTAAGATCCACTTGGAGAGTGTCTCTTTAAGTGTCCGGTTGGTTCCTTCCACAGGACTCTGGGCCTATATACTGTATGTAATTTCCACTTGATGTTTAAAGTTTTGCTTACTTGTTATGCTAAATCAGCTATGAAAGCCGGGCCATTGTCCGATCCAATGCTGGTAGGAAATCCAAATCTGGGAACTGTCTCCCTGAGCAGGCACTGGGCTGCTTCTGATGCTCTTTCAGTTCCGGTAGGGAACGCTTCTACCCATCCCGAGAACGTGCATACTATGACCAGCAGGTAACGGTAGTGTCGGCGAGGTTTCATTTCAGTGAAGTCCACTCCCAGGTGTTCAAAGGGCAGCGTGCCTTTTACCTGAGTCCCTGGAGGTTTCTGTCTGTGCTGAGAGGCAGCATTGACTTGTGAGCAGGCAGTGTAGTTCTGAGATTTTGTCCTTTTGACAGCTGGGGGCCTGGATTAGAGCATATAGTTCGGCCTGTTGAGCGGACCAGTGTGACGGCAGAGAGCCAGCCTCAACGATGGTTTCTTCCGTGACTACTGCACATCCCAACAGTCATGGTCCTTGTTTCACTGGGCTGGCGCCATCGGTGCACAGGACCCAGTCTGGGCCTGGGATTGGCTGCTGTCTCAAGTCAGGCCTGCTGGCACATCTTGCAATCATGTGAGGGCCCACCTTCTCCCACAGGAAGGAGAGTGGCCGGATTCAGGGCCCACAAGGCTCAGCAGTAACATGGGGTTCTCACATAACAGTCCCTGGTATTGAGTAGTCCGGGATGTTGACAGCCATTTATGGGGGTCCCCTCGCAGGAGAGTGTTGACCTCAGGCAGGACGTTTATGAACAAATCTTGGCCCAAAGTCAGCTCGGTTGCCTCCCAGACCAGTAAGGCAACTGCAGCATCTGCCCATAAGCGTCCCAGCCTCCCAGTGGCAACGTTGTCCAGCTGATTAGCGATAAGTCACTGGTCTGTCCCATGTCCCCATAGTCTGGGACAACACTCCCATAGCCACCTTGTCCTTTTCAGTCACATAAAGAGTAAACGGCTTAGCAAGGTCTGGCAGGCCCGAGGTGGGTGCTGACGTAACTGTACCGGGTTTGAGTTCTATTACCAGTGGGACATGTTTTGCAAGCCTGGGGGGCGGGGGGTTGTCTTCTGCCCAGACCTCAGGGAATTGTTGAGTTAACTCCCTCTCTTGACTGTTTAGCCGGTCTGGTTTCCTTGCTGGGAGACTGTGCAACCTCCATTCATCTTGAGGGGTTACTGAGGGGAAGAGTAAATAGGTGGTCGAGCCCACTTGAACAGGGGGTCTTTCGTGGGGGGAAAGGTCACTTGTGCCCCCAATTTAGACAGCAAGTTTCTGCCTAACAAAGGTCCTGGGCATTCAGGGATGTATAAAAATTCATGAGTCACTTGGTGTCCCCCCATCTGACATTTTCAGGGTAGGCTGGAGACACAGAGGCTGCGTTTATCACCATCTGAGACCCAGCAGCCTCTGGCTGGGTCTATTGGCGTGTGAAGTCTATCGGCCTCGCAGTCTTCTGCAGAACTCAGAGGGTGATTCACTTTCCCTTTGAATCACTTTCCCTTTGAATCACTTTGGAGGGTTTGTGATACTCATAGCTTTTTGGGCCCCCCTCTTGAGACCTCATAAAATAGTCCCCGGCTAACTCTCCAGGCGGCCCCTCCCTTCCTCTGTGTGGTGGTCCCGGCTGGGCCTCCCTCTCATCGGGGGTGGCTGGTTCTGCCCACCGCCGCGGGTTTGCAGCACCCTCAGGTGCCATTTCTCTTGACCATTTTCTGGCCTCAGGTAGGATCCTGTGTCTCTCCTCAGTGCTGAAAAGGGAGACTAGTAGCTGGATTATGTCATCCTATGTGGGGCGGTGGGTTCGAAAAACAGTCTCCATCAGCCTAATCATGGCTTGTGGCTCTCCCGAGTACGGTGGAGTGTGTCTCTGCCAGTGTAATATAGCCGTAGAGGAAAACGGCTGCTAATAACAGGCTACAGGGGGCTGACGGAAGCGCCCCCTGCGTCCTGAACCGGAGGCTGCTGTAGCTCTCTGAGGGGCAGCTGCAGCGGGGTTCTTTCCCCCTGTCCTTGGCGGAGCGCAGCCTCTGATTGCTGTGTTTTCTTCCCCCTCCCATCAGTACTCACCGGGAGAGGTGGATACAATCTAGAAGGTCCAGCTGAGGTGGGATTCTGGGGCACTGACCAGAGGTCTCCATTGCTGGGACTGGAGCCCGCCGAAACGGCGGCTCTACGAGCTCCGGGAGAGCTGGCGGAGGAGCGGCGGGACTTCCCCGGGCCTGGGTCGGGCGCTAAGGCGGCCCCCGGCCCGGCGGAGCGCGGAGCGGCAGGCGCGCCATTATCCAGTAGCGGGGAGGGGTCAGGTCATCCCCGTCCAAATCCCTAGAATTTCCTTTTTTATCATCAAGTTTTATGCCATTAATATTTTCCCCTTTCCCTTCTGGATACAGAACCTCGCCCAAGGAGGAGGGTCTTGGGCTAACCCTAGCCATGAGTCAGTATGTGGACACGGATCCGGGTGTCCCGGCCCTCCTGTGACTACTGTATAGAGGCTTCCACTGTTCTTAAGTTCACGGTGTTCTCTGGTGGCCATCCTACTCCCACAGGGGGCCGTTTGACCTCACAGAGTACGTGGAGGGGGTTAGGCTTCATCTCCACCCCACAGTCTCCTCCAAATCCCTTCTTTAAATTTTTAATCATGCGCTCCAATACAGTGGCCTTAGATTCACTCCTCCCATCTTGCTTACCTTCTCGGACCTTCTTCTACTTTCCCTTTTTGTTCTCTCTACGAAGTTCTCAGCACCCTATGTACTTCTGATATTTCCACTCAGTGACACTTAAATCGCCATTCTGCCTCCTTCCCAACTGGGGTGAGAAGAGCCTTACCTGCCAGATCCCAGAGGGAGAAGGGGCATCAGCGTGCCTTCACCTGCCGGTCAGCACAGCCGAACCAGAACACCACCTGGTCCAAGACTGTTTCTCCCTTAACTTTAGAAGTCCATTCTGCCTTGGTGGGCTTGATCAGGTGCGGATGAAAACACAGATGGGTTAAATATCCCACGTTCCAGGCCGTCTCTGGAAAAGCCAATTCGTACTCAATTATGTATCCCTCTCCTAGCCTGACAATTCCGAGGGGGTCAAGAATTTCACAGCAGATGGGACACCTCCTTGGTGAGAGCAGAATACGAGCACACAAAAACCAAGTTTCTTCTCCTAAAAATCCCCTGGCAATTGCTTGGTAATAATTTTCCCCAAGACGGCATGGACACCACCTCCTGAATGGCCTTCACAAATTTCCTTCCTAAGCCCTAACAGGCTTGTCAACCTGTGTACCAAGCAATCGTTGCCACCTGCCTATGCTAGGCCCCTGTGGGTCTGTGCCCCTTCTAATCCCTCCCAAGGGGGTGATCAGGCCCCCTCTTTCAACCTGCAGAGTGGGTTCCTCCTCACCTCAGCGCTCAGTTCCCTTGCTGCCGTCCACTACCTGCTAACGTGAAAGGTCCAGGCACTGAGAAGCAGAATCCTTCCAGAAGGGCGAGGCGCCTTCCCGCCTCCAGAAGCTTAGAGCCACAAGGCCTTGGAGTAGTCCCAAATGGGACTTGTCTCCTCAAAGTGAGGAGTTTCCCGGCCCGTGCACCAAATGTTGTAGCCACGCATTCCGGGAAACAAACTCACTCAGAAGGACAACGCAGATAGCGGAGTGCGGATTATTACACCAGCAGGCCCAAGGCAGAGTCTCCTCTTAGCCAAGGACCCCGACCAGTTTTTGTGAAAACCTTATATACCCTAAGTGTACGTGCCCAAACCCACCTCCCCCAGTTCCCTGAAACTAGTCTGAACAAAGGAAAAGAAAGATACAGTCAAAGTTAACCCGTGATTCTATGCCTTAAGCCTAGGTAGTTAACAGTGGACAATTATCAATAGGCGTGTGGGCACACCCCAGTAAGCATAGTAGAATTTATGACTCTATTCAGTTACACAGACAATTAGGGTATTCTTTTAGGCAGCAGAGAGTCGAGGGCATGAGCCCTGGGGTTCCATCCAGGGGGCCTGGTTTTCCAGTTGGTATGTCGTTTCCATAGCTCCTGGGCATAGAGCTCCAAGTCCGCAGTCCGGCCCAAGATGGAGTCCTGCTTTCAAGACGCAGCCTTTTCTGTCTGTTTCCTCCTTCACCAGAACTTGCTAAATGCTCTCTTTTACGTTTCTTCTCTCTGTGTGATTTTGGTATTTTCTGCTGCTGGGCCTTCCAGTCCCCCACTGTCTTCTTTCGCAGCATCATGCCCACCCACCCATGCAGGGTCTTCTTCATCTCCCACATCTGCTTCTGTCTCTGGAGCTTCGCCTGCAGCCTTTTCAGGCAGGAGCAGAGCTAGATGCCCTCCTGCCGCAGCCCCGCGGCGCGGCCCCGGACCAGGGACTCGCCAAAGCCCGTGAGCGGGAGAGTCCCACTCTGGCAGAAGGGACTGGAACCGTCCAGGCCTTGTGAGAACCTCGGGGTTGGCGCCTCTGTGAATTTCAGGTGGCTCTTTCCCAGTCTTGGGAGTCTTCCCGAGATTGTAGCAATTCAGCCACAGAGGTCTCAGAAGCTCCGTCTTTGGGCCGCGGTCTCCTGGGAGAGATCGGGTGGCTGGGGTCTCCTCCATACAGCTGGAGAGGTCTGGGCCCACCTCACCTGTGTTCTGTCCCACAGGCTCACTCTCATTGCCGATGGCATCGTCGGGAATACTGTCATTTCCTAGATTTGCCTGGTTCTGCAGTTGTTTCAGACTCTGCCTGGTAAATCAGACAGAAAGTTGAGTCTGGGCCATGTAACACTGTCTTGTCCAGAACAGAACCCTCCAGACATAGTTTAATGAAGGTTTCTTTTTTCCCCCAAACCATGTTCCCACCCACTGGTGGGTACGTGGGGCTTCCCTGGTGGCTCAGGCGGTAGAGAATCTGCCTGCAACACAGGAGACCTGCGTCCAGGCCCTAGTTTCAGTGTTTTGTTAACCTACAGTTTTTAACGATGTAGGGTAGAAATAGGAAAAGGAGTCTGTCAAGGCTGTATATTGTCACCCTGCTTATTTAACTTCTACGCAGAGTACATCATGAGAAACGCTGGGCTGGAAGAAGCACAAGCTGGACTCAAGATTGCTGGGAGAAATATCAATCACCTCAGATATGCAGATGACACCACCCTTATGGCAGAAAGTGAAGAGGAACTAAAGAGCCTCTTGATGAAAGTGAAAGAGGAGAGTGAAAAAGTTGGTTTAAAGCTCAACATTCAGAAAACGATGATCATGGCATCCAGTTCCATCAGTTCATGGGAAATAGATGGGGAAACAGTGGTACAAAAACCAAGTTTCTTCTCCTAAAAATCCCCTGGCAATTGCTTGGTAATAATTTTCCCCAAGACGGCATGGACACCACCTCCTGAATGGCCTTCACAAATTTCCTTCCTAAGCCCTAACAGGCTTGTCAACCTGTGTACCAAGCAATCGTTGCCACCTGCCTATGCTAGGCCCCTGTGGGTCTGTGCCCCTTCTAATCCCTCCCAAGGGGGTGATCAGGCCCCCTCTTTCAACCTGCAGAGTGGGTTCCTCCTCACCTCAGCGCTCAGTTCCCTTGCTGCCGTCCACTACCTGCTAACGTGAAAGGTCCAGGCACTGAGAAGCAGAATCCTTCCAGAAGGGCGAGGCGCCTTCCCGCCTCCAGAAGCTTAGAGCCACAAGGCCTTGGAGTAGTCCCAAATGGGACTTGTCTCCTCAAAGTGAGGAGTTTCCCGGCCCGTGCACCAAATGTTGTAGCCACGCATTCCGGGAAACAAACTCACTCAGAAGGACAACGCAGATAGCGGAGTGCGGATTATTACACCAGCAGGCCCAAGGCAGAGTCTCCTCTTAGCCAAGGACCCCGACCAGTTTTTGTGAAAACCTTATATACCCTAAGTGTACGTGCCCAAACCCACCTCCCCCAGTTCCCTGAAACTAGTCTGAACAAAGGAAAAGAAAGATACAGTCAAAGTTAACCCGTGATTCTATGCCTTAAGCCTAGGTAGTTAACAGTGGACAATTATCAATAGGCGTGTGGGCACACCCCAGTAAGCATAGTAGAATTTATGACTCTATTCAGTTACACAGACAATTAGGGTATTCTTTTAGGCAGCAGAGAGTCGAGGGCATGAGCCCTGGGGTTCCATCCAGGGGGCCTGGTTTTCCAGTTGGTATGTCGTTTCCATAGCTCCTGGGCATAGAGCTCCAAGTCCGCAGTCCGGCCCAAGATGGAGTCCTGCTTTCAAGACGCAGCCTTTTCTGTCTGTTTCCTCCTTCACCAGAACTTGCTAAATGCTCTCTTTTACGTTTCTTCTCTCTGTGTGATTTTGGTATTTTCTGCTGCTGGGCCTTCCAGTCCCCCACTGTCTTCTTTCGCAGCATCATGCCCACCCACCCATGCAGGGTCTTCTTCATCTCCCACATCTGCTTCTGTCTCTGGAGCTTCGCCTGCAGCCTTTTCAGGCAGGAGCAGAGCTAGATGCCCTCCTGCCGCAGCCCCGCGGCGCGGCCCCGGACCAGGGACTCGCCAAAGCCCGTGAGCGGGAGAGTCCCACTCTGGCAGAAGGGACTGGAACCGTCCAGGCCTTGTGAGAACCTCGGGGTTGGCGCCTCTGTGAATTTCAGGTGGCTCTTTCCCAGTCTTGGGAGTCTTCCCGAGATTGTAGCAATTCAGCCACAGAGGTCTCAGAAGCTCCGTCTTTGGGCCGCGGTCTCCTGGGAGAGATCGGGTGGCTGGGGTCTCCTCCATACAGCTGGAGAGGTCTGGGCCCACCTCACCTGTGTTCTGTCCCACAGGCTCACTCTCATTGCCGATGGCATCGTCGGGAATACTGTCATTTCCTAGATTTGCCTGGTTCTGCAGTTGTTTCAGACTCTGCCTGGTAAATCAGACAGAAAGTTGAGTCTGGGCCATGTAACACTGTCTTGTCCAGAACAGAACCCTCCAGACATAGTTTAATGAAGGTTTCTTTTTTCCCCCAAACCATGTTCCCACCCACTGGTGGGTACGTGGGGCTTCCCTGGTGGCTCAGGCGGTAGAGAATCTGCCTGCAACACAGGAGACCTGCGTCCAGGCCCTAGTTTCAGTGTTTTGTTAACCTACAGTTTTTAACGATGTAGGGTAGAAATAGGAAAAGGAGTCTGTCAAGGCTGTATATTGTCACCCTGCTTATTTAACTTCTACGCAGAGTACATCATGAGAAACGCTGGGCTGGAAGAAGCACAAGCTGGACTCAAGATTGCTGGGAGAAATATCAATCACCTCAGATATGCAGATGACACCACCCTTATGGCAGAAAGTGAAGAGGAACTAAAGAGCCTCTTGATGAAAGTGAAAGAGGAGAGTGAAAAAGTTGGTTTAAAGCTCAACATTCAGAAAACGATGATCATGGCATCCAGTTCCATCAGTTCATGGGAAATAGATGGGGAAACAGTGGAAACAGTGTCAGACTTTATTTGTTTGGGGCTCCAAAATCACTGCAGATGGTGACTGCAGCCATGAAGTTAAAAGACGTTTACTCCTTGGAAGAAAAGTTATGACCAACCTAGATAGTATATTAAAAGGCAGAGAAATTACTTTGCCAACAAAGGTCTGTCTAGTCAAGGCTATGGTTTGTCCAGTCTTCATGTATGGATGTGAGAGTTGGACTGTGAAGAAGGCTGAGCACTGAAAAATTGATGCTTTTAAAGTGTGGTGTTGGAGAAGACTCTTGAGAGTCCCCTAAACTGCAAGGATATCCAACCAGTCTATCCTAAAGGAGACCACTCCTGGATGTTCATTGGAAGGACTGATGCTGAGGCTGAAATTCCAATACTTTGGCCACCTCATGCGAAGAGTTGACTCATTGGAAAAGACCCTGATGCTGGGAGGGATTGGGGGCAGGAGGAGAAGGGGATGACAGAGGATGAGATGGTTAGATGGCATCACCGACTCGATGGACATGAGTTTGTGTGAACTCCGGGAGTTGGTGATGGACAGGGAGGCCTGGCATGCTGCGATTCATGGGGTTGCAAAGAGTTGGACACGACTGAGTGACTGAACTGAACTGAACTGAGGGTAGAGGGTAGCAGTTTTATCAGACGTGAGTTTTTATCTCCACTGTGTTTCTCAGAGTACGTGCTGGATTCTGGTGTAGAATGTGTTGATTGCTGTGGGTTATGGTCCAAAAGTTAGAAAGATGCCGCTTACCATCGTGAGTCAATGTGGCCCGGCTCCACTGAGGTGTAAGTGCTGCTGTGGAAAGTCCTTCAGGGTTTCCCGGGCTGCTCCCAGCTCAGCCCTGGGTCCCAGGACCCCCTCAGCCCAGGCAGACCAGGGTGGTCGCTCCCCCTACTCTGCCCCATTGGGGGTTCCCCGGCAGCCTGTGACTTACAAGTGGTTTTGTGCCAAACTCTGTGTGGTTTCGTGGAATGCTCTAGGGTCTTGCTGGAAACAACAGCCATCCCCAGGCAAGGCTGCTGAAGTAGCCTGGTCAACCCTGCTTGTTGAAACTAGTGCCTCGGCCTGGGGCTGGGCCTGGCGAGGGCCACGGGGGTGGGGGGCTCTGGGCCCAGATGCAGCTCACACCCCCGGGGAGCCTTTGGCGGCCACCTTTCTCCACCCCGTTTCCTTATCTGGGACGCGGCGCGGACAAGGGTCGCGGGGGAGAAGGGGCCGCGGCCTCCTCGTCGGCGCATCTGGCGCGCACTCAGCTCTGGCCCAAGGGCGCGGGGGGTCGCTCTCCAGAGGCGCCCCGTGGGGCCGAGCACGCGGAGGCCGTGGCTCTCGGAGGACGGCCGTGCAGGCGACCGTGCTGCGCTCAGGCAGGAGGCGGCTCCCCGACCCGCAGGCCTCGCGGGCTGGAGCACAGGCTCTGTGCCTGTTTGGGATGCAGCGTGGGCCGGGGTGGCCCCCTGGGCCAGCTGCCGGGACTCCCGGATTCAGAGGCGTGTCCACCAGGGCCAGTGTGGCTGCGTGTGGAGCCCATTGGTTGGGTGACTGAGGAGTCCCGGCTGGTGCCGACCTCGTGCTGTGGCGGTGCCGGATGCCCTGGTGCCAGCTGGTGACATGTCCTCCGGGAGCGGCGAGGCGGTGCTGTCCCGAGACCCGAAGAGCCGCGCGGCTCTAAGGGGCCCGGCCGGAGCCCCAGGGGTGCGTCCACGTGGCCCGAGCAGCCCTGGCACCGTGTGCTGAGCTGGCCCGCAGGCTCGCAGAGCCCCCCGAAAGGGCAAGGTTGCTGGGCAGACGGAATGCCACAGACGCCCCTTGTGTCCGTTCACAGAAGAGCCGTCGTACTGGAGGCTGAGATAAACACGCCGCAACAGGAAGGCTTACATTTTCAGAATTTGCGGGTCACTAGCTTCTGTTCAGAACATTGTTTTTCCTTTCTAGCTGATAAGATGTTCGTTAGAAAGCTATGTAAGCTGGCTTAGACTGCATTCTAAAGATCTGAAGCCCAGATGCAAAGGCTCCCCTTCCCTGCGCGGCCTCCTCGTGAAATCACAGTTCACGGGGCTTCCTTCTCAGGCACTGGCACTGGCAGGGCCATGGGGCTCGGGGGTCAGGGCAGAGCCCCTGCTTGCCACCTCGCAAAGCTCCAGGCGGACTTTTAACCTTACCATTGGGACAAAGACTCGGATTTTGCAAAGCCTGGATGGAAGTCTCCTTTTCATATCTACTCATCTTCCAAGCAGATTTTCTTAGCCAAGTGGGTCTGAACACATGGCAAGCTGATTTTAAGTTGAGGCAGAGCAACCGTGAGAAGACTGTTCCCGGGAGGGTTAGTGGTGGCTTCTTCCGGCGGGAAGCAGCCAGCAGGAAGGGCCTGGACGGGGTAGGAAGGGGCAAGGGAGGCTGGCGTGAGGCTCTAAGAGTCAGCTAAGGACACAGAGCCCCCTCCATCGGGGCTGAGCTGGGGACACAGAGCCCCCTCCATCGAGGCTGAGCTGGGGACACAGAGCCTCCTCCGTCAGGCCTGAGCTGGGGACACAGAGCCCCCTCCATCAGGGCCGAGTCGCGGGCTCTGCGGGGCCCAGGACCCTCCCCGTTGGCCCCCACCTTCTGCTTCTGTGACTCCCCAAGTCCCCGCGTAAGACTGCCCATCAGTTGCCATTCGCTGAAGCATCAAGGCTCCCGCAGCTCTCGGCATGCTGGGCAGCAGGGCTTGGAGCTGACACCTCCCTGGAGAGCGGTGGCGCGTGGAGGCCTGGCCTCCGCTTGCTGCCCGGTCACTGCCCGCACACAGCTGCAGCGGCACGGAGCCCGCTGGTGAGGGCGCCGCCTCCATGGGCCCGCGGGCGGCCACGTGCCTGGGGGCGTGTGGCTGACAGCGGCCACCAGTGGAGGGTGCAGGGGATGGTCCCTTTTACCGTGTTCTTGCATCTCTGCCCCTGTTCTGTCTTTTGCAGCAAGCACGAGTTACTGCTACAACAAGCCCGTGAGTATCGAATGTTGGAGCCCCTGCCGGTGGGGGGGCCTGGGTGCAGAGAGAGGGGCCTCCGCAGATGCAGAAGCCAGGCTGTGAGACCCTCCCAGGCTTCGTGCTTGGAGGAGGCGCCTCCCCTGGTGTCGAGGAGGCTGAGCGTGTAGTGCTGCCTGAGCCGGTGTCTCCGGCCAGCCGCGCCCAGCCTCAGAGGGGCTCGGGGCCTCCCCCGGCCTCAGAGGGGCTCGGGGCCGCGCCCGGCCTCAGAGGGGCTCGGGGCCTCCCCCGGCCTCAGAGGGGCTTGGGGCCGCCCGGCCTCAGAGGGGCTCGGGGCCGCCCGGCCTCAGAGGGGCTCGGGGCCGTGCCCGGCCTCAGAGGGGCTCGGGGCCTCCCCCGGCCTCAGAGGGGCTCGGGGCCGCGCCCGGCCTCAGAGGGGCTCGGGGCCTCCCCCGGCCTCAGAGGGGCTCGGGGCCGCCCCCGGCCTCAGAGGGGCTCGGGGCCTCCCCCGGCCTCAGAGGGGCTCGGGGCCGCGCCCGGCCTCAGAGGGGCTCGGGGCCTCCCCCGGCCTCAGAGGGGCTCGGGGCCGCCCCCGGCCTCAGAGGGGCTCGGGGCCTCCCCCGGCCTCAGAGGGGCTCGGGGCCGCGCCCGGCCTCAGAGGGGCTCGGGGCCTCCCCCGGCCTCAGAGGGGCTCGGGGCCGCCCCCGGCCTCAGAGGGGCTCGGGGCCTCCCCCGGCCTCAGAGGGGCTCGGGGCCGCGCCCGGCCTCAGAGGGGCTCGGGGCCTCCCCCGGCCTCAGAGGGGCTCGGGGCCGCCCCCGGCCTCAGAGGGGCTCGGGGCCTCCCCCGGCCTCAGAGGGGCTCGGGGCCGCGCCCGGCCTCAGAGGGGCTCGGGGCCTCCCCCGGCCTCAGAGGGGCTCGGGGCCGCCCCCGGCCTCAGAGGGGCTCGGGGCCTCCCCCGGCCTCAGAGGCGCTCGGGGCCGCCTGTCTGTTGGGTGAGTCACCGGGTGGTTCTGTCTGTAACAGCCACTGGGCTCTTTGAAGAGTGAACGACCTGGTCTCTGCTGAGCCAGGGGTGGGCGCCCGGCCGGATGCCAGGCCTGCTCTCTCACTGATCATTCAGCTGACAGAAAGGAGGGGCCATGACAGGATGGCAGTGGCGTCCCCTGAGCTCGTCCCCCTCTTTAGTGACGGGTGCCCTCAGTGCCCGGGCGGGTGGGCCAGGCGGGGCTCCGGGTGGCTCCTCCCTGCTGACTGTGTGATGAGCTGCAGCCCGAGCCTCCTCCCGACTCACGCCAGTGGCACCCCTGTGGGGACCCGGGTCGGTCCTTCATGGCCAGAACTCGTGCACCTGTAGGAAGCGGGGAGGGTGACGCTCGGGTGTCTCAGTCTGATCTGCCTTCCAAGGCTCGTCTAACAGCGCCACGGGGGAGGCCGCCTGAGCACCCCGGAGTTGTGTGCAGCCTCAGTTTTGAACCCACCACCTTCTGACAGAAACTGAATCTGGGATTATGAACACAGGTGAGGCGTAAACAAAGGGTTGTTTCCTAGATGAGGTGGTCTGAGCCTTGACCTTTAAACAAACTGATAAACTTTGCTTTAGTTAGCGCAAAAAGCCTGGACCGGTGAGAGCTTGAAGACACCTAGAAATCCTCCTCTTCTGAGGATCAAAAACATTTCCAGCAGCCGTGGGAGCCCCTGGGGTCGACCAGCTGCTTTAACACTTGTGGAGTTGGTTTCAGCTTCAAGGACAGGCCAGGTGAGCGGTGACCTGTGAGGCTGTCCCCGTGCAGCCCAGACACCAGTGTGTGGGCCTGGGCTCATTTCCTGAGGTCAGCAGAGCCAGAAGGCCCACCTCTGCAGGCTCCTGACCCCAGCCTGCCCCCGGTGCAGTGTGTCTCTCTGTGGGCGTGACACAGTGTAGTTTTTAAAATTTCAAAACCTGGCTCTCACGCAGATGCAGAATGAACAAGTGTCAAATATTTATGCTCTCATTAACGAGGGAGCCAGAGAGCTAAGTTGCTCCAAGAGCTCTTTAAGGACCTGGGTGTCCACAGCCACTGAGGGGTATGTGTGCAGGGCTGCAGGGCCGCAGGGCTGGATACAAAGCTGGTGTGTGTCCCTCGGTGTCTTGTGGGAGGAAGGTATTTGCCCTTTTGCCAGTAAAGCTCTGAGCCCACAGTGACTCTGAAGCCCGACTCTGTGACCCACAGGGCGCTGGGCCCAGGTGAAGGCCTGGGCGGCTGGGCAAAGGCTGATGGTGGGGTCTCACCTCACACTCTCTGGCCAGATCTCCAAGTCTGGGGTATTTTTTTCAACACAGATGGTGCTATCCTCTCTGCGAAGAGGCCACTGTACTATCAGACAATGTGGTGTGTCCTCAAGTAGCGTTTAGCCTGCTCTGACTGGTGACTGGAGCTGTGACTCCAGGTAACAGGAAAGCTGGCTCACAGGCCTGATCCCCTCAGGAACCCCCTGGGGTCAGTGCCCACCCAGAGCACCTGGCGGAGTGGGCCTGCGGGTGGCCCCTGAGGACCACCCGTCCTCAGAGGGGGCCTGCTTCCCGAACAGTTCTTTATTTGATGCTTAGTGGAGAGCGAGAAGATTCTTGTTGGAGTTTCTGTTTGGAAGCCAAGACTAGACCCGTAGGTGTTGCACCTCTGAAGCGAATTCCAGGTGGTGCATCTGGCCCCGTTCTTAGACTCCACGGTTCGTGGCGTCCACCTTGGCCGCCCCATCCCTGGCGGGGTGCTGTGGGATTCGCTGGTGTTTGGTGCTCAGGGACCCTCAGACCTGGAGGCGGGCCCTCCCAATCAGGGCAGGCGGGTGCTGGCCGGGGACGTGAGGCTGCACACGCTCCCCCCACCTGTCCTGGCCGTCTGCGAGCAGGAGGGGAGCCTCGTGTCTGCTCCCCTCCCTGAAAGTCACGAGGGTCTTGGGGCTTGGACGTGGGGGTGGCTCCGTGGTACAGGCCAGCCACCCCCGTCTTCACAGGTAGTGCTGTGTCCCCTGAGGAGGCCTGTCTGTCCTCTGTCCTGGGCACGTGTCCCGGGTGACACCCTGGTACTTAGTCACCACCCCCCCACCCCTCGCCGCTGCAACTCGTGAAGCCCAAGGTTGCAAGCAGCCTGTTTGCTTGATGAGGACATTTCCTGGGAGCTGAGCAGGGCCGGGTAACTGGTCTCCAAACAGCCGGCTTCCAGGTGACCGTCCCGGGTGAGTGAGGACCAAGGCTCTGCGCTCAGTGGGGGCGGCACTCACTCCAGAATACGGAGCGGGGCCTTCCTCCCGGCCAGGAGGTTGAGCTCTGGGACGTGTGTGAGTCATGTTCCACGTGAAATCACATCTCCTTCTCCTGCTTTTTATCGAAAGAGGCAAGGGAAACCACCAATTAGTTATGGTTGCTCTTGCTGCCAGACACTCTGTGATCATGGAGGACAGAGCCAAGCAGGGCCTGGACACCCTCCATCCCTCGGCCCCCGAGGCATGGAGGCCGGTGTTCTGGTGCCGAGAATGAGCTCATGCCGTCCAGGGATTTAACAGAGCAGATGACTTGCTGCCCTTGTACTCGATGCGCGTGTGGTTCCCAAGTGTGAGGCGGGCGGCCTGGCACTGCCGTGATGGGGGGGACGCAGAGGCGGACGCGCCCGAGCTGCTGCCCTTCCTCCACCTGGCAGGCTCCCCACGGGAGGCTGGCACCCCCATCTGCTGCCTGCCGGTCAGGGACCACGGCGTTGCAGGGGGACTTCACGGGGGAACAGCCCAGATGGGCTGCAGGGCCTTGTGTGCGGGTCAAGGTCATCTTTGTAAACTGGAGAGGACTTGGTAATCACTGAGCGTTGTGTCGGTGCCAGAAATCCCAGGTCTGTGGTGTCTGAGGCCCGCAGTGTTCCCAGGGGCGGTGGGGGACCCAGCCACCTCTTGAGAGTTGCATTTTGAGCACTTTCCTCACACTATTTTGCTTTCATTCCCGTTTTGCAGACCGGGGTGTGAGGCTCAGAGAGGGTGAGCATCTTGCCCGGTGTCAGAGGCAGAAGCAGTTGAGCTGAGCTGGAATCCGGTTCAGCGTCGTTCCGGTCTCACGGTGACTCCAGGGCTGTGGGGGAGGGCGTGGATGACCTGCTGCCATCTCTCACGTTAGGAGAAATCGCTGTGTCTCTGCTGGGGAGCGTGTCCTGTTCCTGACGGGTCCACGTTGTCCGCTCAGTGTTAAGGTCACCTGTTCTCCATGTGACACCTTCAGGAAAGCAATCGTTCGCCGAGCGTGCAGTCCTGTTTGCGTCTTCTTCAGCTGAGGGACCCCTGGGTTGTGTCTCCTCTGCGGCTGCTATGAGTGATGCTGGTGTGAATGTTGCTGTATTTCTTGTACTCCCTACGTGTTTTTCAGTTATGGTTAATTGTTTTAGAAGTGCATTTTGAAAATATTATCAGTGCCCTTATTTCCATTCCATTAAGTTCAATATGGTTAAATTACATAAATTTTTTTGATATAAATAAAATATTTAAACCTATAATATTGTGAGTTTCAATGTACTTGCTTTTCAATTTTTCAGTATCTTTCTCAAAGACTTCTACTGTTCCAGAAAAACTACTAAACACACACACAAACGTACACGTCCAGAGGTGCCTGTTCTTGCTTCTGTCTCAGGCCCCGATGTGTCCCTGCGGGCTCTCACTGCCTGGTCCTGGGGGCACCGGGGGTTGGAGGAAGCAAAGCGTCATCGTCACCATGGTAATCATCAATAATTGGTTTCTGCCAGGGCCCACGGCATCTTCCTGACTCTGAAGGAAGCGCCTGCAGGAAGCTTGGCCGTGTGAGCCTGGTGCTGGCCCCAGCGGCCTCACGGTGATGCGGGCTATGGGCACCGCGGTGCCATCTCACCCCTCCTCGGGGGCGCCTGCTCGCCCTACGCCTCCGTCCTGTGGCTCAGCTCTCACGCGGTCTCGGCCCGCACAGCCCGGCCCCGCTCGTGGCACTCCAGCCCTGGGCACCCGGCAGCCGCAGGCTGTCCCTGGGGCCTGTGGCCTCCGTCCCCAGCAGTGCTAGAGTCCGGCCACCCCTTCCCAGGCCACTCGGCCTCCTGGGCCCCGAGGCCCTGGGGGCTGCTGTTTACCTGAGGTCTCGCCATTTGGCTGGGGCTTCAGAAACTGGGGTTCTGCCTGACCCGAGTCTCCACCTGACTTCCTGTTTCTGGTTCTGAGATTCGGGCCACAGGCCACAGCGCGAGTGGCTAAGAGACTGTTTGACCCCGCTGACACGTCAGGGACCTGAAAGGAAGCGCTGCAGCGTGCTTACGCGGGAAAGCGGCTGCAGGTCCCACGGCCTGTCTGGCACGTGGCCCAGCCCAGCAGTGACGGAGCCCCGAGGGGTGACAGGCCACCCATGCAGCCCCCGACGCGCCCCCGGCCTTTCTAAGCAAGACCTGAGACTCGTCCCTGGGGCTGGAATGCGGCAGAGGAAACGCTTTTGTGCCGCCCAGCTTATCTAACTTCCCAGCTTGTTGCTCCGTCTTATCAAAACAGGCCACTTCCTGTGTTACACAAGGCGGGGAGGTGTGAGCGGCCCAGGCAGTGGCCGTAGCGAAAGCCCGGTGTCGGAGGAGGTGGCCCTCTGCCCCTGGTCTGGAAGGGACGGGCGGCTTGGGGCTTGGACTGTGAGGACACCGGGTCAGGGACACGGTGGGCTGGGCCAGGGGAGGCCCTTCACCAGCTGGCCTTCCCCTTTGAGCCGCCCGCAGCATGGTGCCCGGTGGGAGATGGGCCTGGAGGGCAGCGGAAGAGGTGGTGTGTGCGTGGCCCGGGTGTGTTCGCCCCAGATCATCGTGAGTGAGCGGCCTCGAGGGCCCCTCATCCACCCAGGTGGAGGCTGCGCACCCTTCCCGAGGGCAGAGCCCGCCCCTCGGCTTCGGTTCAAGCAGCCCCGCAGAGGGACCAGCGCCCAGAGTGGTCCGTGTGGTGGAGGGGGCTCCACAAGCGCTGGGACCGCGCACAGCCAGCCCACCCCCATGGCAAGGACCCGGCCCACCTCCGTCCTTGTTTTGTCTACACCCCACCCACTTCCTCATAGGGTTATTTTAAGCCAGTCCTAGACGTCATATTATTTTATCTGTAAACATTTCAGAAAGTATTTCTCAAAGCTAGATAAGAACTAAGAACACCCCAGGAAACCACAGCTCGTATTTTACAATGAGAATAAGTGACAGTGATCCGTCCCGGTCGTCAGACACCAGTGCAGGTCTCCCCGGCTGTGTCCCCGGCTGTTTGGGGTTCTGCCTGACCCGAGTCTCCACCTGACTTCCTGTTTCTGGTTCTGAGATTCGGGCCACAGGCCACAGCGCGAGTGGCTAAGAGACTGTTTGACCCCGCTGACACGTCAGGGACCTGAAAGGAAGCGCTGCAGCGTGCTTACGCGGGAAAGCGGCTGCAGGTCCCACGGCCTGTCTGGCACGTGGCCCAGCCCAGCAGTGACGGAGCCCCGAGGGGTGACAGGCCACCCATGCAGCCCCCGACGCGCCCCCGGCCTTTCTAAGCAAGACCTGAGACTCGTCCCTGGGGCTGGAATGCGGCAGAGGAAACGCTTTTGTGCCGCCCAGCTTATCTAACTTCCCAGCTTGTTGCTCCGTCTTATCAAAACAGGCCACTTCCTGTGTTACACAAGGCGGGGAGGTGTGAGCGGCCCAGGCAGTGGCCGTAGCGAAAGCCCGGTGTCGGAGGAGGTGGCCCTCTGCCCCTGGTCTGGAAGGGACGGGCGGCTTGGGGCTTGGACTGTGAGGACACCGGGTCAGGGACACGGTGGGCTGGGCCAGGGGAGGCCCTTCACCAGCTGGCCTTCCCCTTTGAGCCGCCCGCAGCATGGTGCCCGGTGGGAGATGGGCCTGGAGGGCAGCGGAAGAGGTGGTGTGTGCGCGGCCCGGGTGTGTTCGCCCCAGATCATCGTGAGTGAGCGGCCTCGAGGGCCCCTCATCCACCCAGGTGGAGGCTGCGCACCCTTCCCGAGGGCAGAGCCCGCCCCTCGGCTTCGGTTCAAGCAGCCCCGCAGAGGGACCAGCGCCCAGAGTGGTCCGTGTGGTGGAGGGGGCTCCACAAGCGCTGGGACCGCGCACAGCCAGCCCACCCCCATGGCAAGGACCCGGCCCACCTCCGTCCTTGTTTTGTCTACACCCCACCCACTTCCTCATAGGGTTATTTTAAGCCAGTCCTAGACGTCATATTATTTTATCTGTAAACATTTCAGAAAGTATTTCTCAAAGCTAGATAAGAACTAAGAACACCCCAGGAAACCACAGCTCGTATTTTACAATGAGAATAAGTGACAGTGATCCGTCCCGGTCGTCAGACACCAGTGCAGGTCTCCCCGGCTGTGTCCCCGGCTGTGTCCCCGGCTGTCTCCCCGGCTGTCTCCCCGGCTGTGTCCCCGGCTGTCTCCCCGGCTGTCTCCCCGGCTGTGTCCCCGGCTGTCTCCCCGGCTGTCTCCCCGGCTGTGTCCCCGGCTGTCTCCCCGGCTGTCTCCCCGGCTGTGTCCCCGGCTGTCTCCCCGGCTGTCTCCCCGGCTGTGTCCCCGGCTGTCTCCCCGGCTGTCTCCCCGGCTGTGTCCCCGGCTGTCTCCCCGGCTGTCTCCCCGGCTGTGTCCCCGGCTGTCTCCCCGGCTGTCTCCCCGGCTGTGTCCCCGGCTGTCTCCCCGGCTGTCTCCCCGGCTGTGTCCCCGGCTGTCTCCCCGGCTGTCTCCCCGGCTGTGTCCCCGGCTGTCTCCCCGGCTGTCTCCCCGGCTGTGTCCCCGGCTGTCTCCCCGGCTGTCTCCCCGGCTGTGTCCCCGGCTGTCTCCCCGGCTGTCTCCCCGGCTGTGTCCCCGGCTGTCTCCCCGGCTGTCTCCCCGGCTGTGTCCCCGGCTGTCTCCCCGGCTGTCTCCCCGGCTGTGTCCCCGGCTGTCTCCCCGGCTGTCTCCCCGGCTGTGTCCCCGGCTGTCTCCCCGGCTGTCTCCCCGGCTGTGTCCCCGGCTGTCTCCCCGGCTGTCTCCCCGGCTGTGTCCCCGGCTGTCTCCCCGGCTGTCTCCCCGGCTGTGTCCCCGGCTGTCTCCCCGGCTGTCTCCCCGGCTGTGTCCCCGGCTGTCTCCCCGGCTGTCTCCCCGGCTGTGTCCCCGGCTGTCTCCCCGGCTGTCTCCCCGGCTGTGTCCCCGGCTGTCTCCCCGGCTGTCTCCCCGGCTGTGTCCCCGGCTGTCTCCCCGGCTGTGTCCCCGGCTGTGTCCCCGGCTGTCTCCCCGGCTGTCTCCCCGGCTGTGTCCCCGGCTGTCTCCCCGGCTGTCTCCCCGGCTTTTCCCCCGTGGTTTCTCCCTGTCTCCGCGGCTCTTTTGCCATCTTCTGGTCCAGGCCAGGCCAGGCTCTGGGCTGGGCCCGGGGAGGGGTCAGGCGTGGCCCCGGGCACCTTGGGGGGCATACCTATGCACTTGGGCCAGAGCATGGGGCCCAAAGCGTCAGGAACTTGGCTGCCCTCTGCCCAGGGAGGTGTCTGCGCCCAAGAGTGGAGGCGGGGTGTGTGGAAGGTGCAGAGGCCAGAAGGAGAGGTGGGCTGGGGCCCCGCACGGGGCCGTGACAGCTCCCCTGGGTGAGCTTGACCGAGGCTACAAGCGCGTGAAGTGTTCATGGGGGCTGGCTGCCCGGAAGCCTTCCTTCCCATGGCTCTGCAGTGACCCCGACCCCCAAGCCCCCTCACCCATCAGCCCACCCGCGGGAGCACCTTGTGTTGGCAGGAAGTCCTGAAGCTCAGCTCTGAACGTGCGCGCGGCTGTGACCGCCATTCTGCCCGAGTCCCCGACCCCCAGGCTCACCGTCCTCGTCTCGGGGGTGAGCTCTGGGCGTCGGTAGCGTCTGCAGTCAGGGTCAGCTCTGAGCCTGCAGCCCTGAGGCCTCCCTGACTCCAACCTGCCTGGCTCCCTCCTTTCCCCGTCAGGACTCTGAGGTCACACTCGCCTGGGGCCATCGGAACCATCGCCCATCTCAGAGCCTCCACGTCCACAGTCCCATCGGCCACAGCGGCACGTTCGCAGATCAGGGGTGGGTTGGGGCAGCGTTACCCCCACCTACACAAACCCCGAACAGCTTTGCCCAAGTGAGCAGATGCCTCCCCAGGGCGCCCTCGGACTCCGGGGCTCCCAGGCTGCATCAGGCAGTCTTGCTGAGATTCTGTACCAGCGTGAGTGGTTTGGGGAGATGCCCTGACAAACAGTTGGGTCATCAGCTGTTGATAAGACGTGCAGCCGTAGTTCTGTGAGAAGTGACCTTTCAGACACAGACATTCATGTGCTGGGGCTGTCCTGCATCCGTGGCCATCTAGTGATGGGATTCTGGGCCCTGGACCCACCTGTGCTCCAGGGCGGGCTGCGCTCGGGGACTTCGGGGCCAGGGTCGTGGTGCAGCCGCCACCGCCTCTCCCTGGGGGATCACGTGTGAGAGGCTCGGGGCCCGTCAGCTGTGCCCCCAAGACCTGCAGCCCCAACCCGTCCTCACCTGGACCCTCTCCCGGGGTTCTCGCATCCATTCACTGAGTTGACGATTATTTACCAAATTCACATCATCGTCCTCCAGGAACCATGGGAGATGTGGAGACGAGAGGCACAAAATACATGAAAAATTTAAATATAGGGCCTTTTGCAAAGAACTCACCTTCTTTAATGGGGCAGATCTTAACCAATAAATCGTCCAGATGATGCACCTGGAGTGTGAGTCCTGACAGTGGTGTGAGAGGTGGCTCTGGGGGAGGCGGCTTCCTCCCACCTGGGGTGGGCCTGGGGGAGGAGATGAGCCTGGGGGCGGGGCTCCAGCTGCAGCCTTCGAGGATGCATGGGACACGTGCCCTGAGTGGGGACTGAGGCCGGGGCTGGAGGCAGGGGTCTGGGGGAGACCTCGGGCGTCTCCAGTGACTTGCCCAAAGGAGCCCCTCTGGCCCCTGAGCGTGACTGGCTTACCCCGTGAGCAGCGGAGCCCAGCCACAGCCCGTGGGCGTGCCCCCCACTCAGTCATGCTGAGAGCTTCGGCTGAGGGCGAAGGGGTCGTCAGCAGGATGAGCTTGCTGCCAGCCGGTTCGCTGACTGGAGGGCCAGTGTGGCCCGCAGGACTCTGCTCACCAAACCCTTTCAGGTTCCAGGGGAAGGGAACTCGTAGGACAAGCACCCACTAGCCAGCCTTTTATCTGCCCTGGACCTGAGGACAGCTAGAAGCGGTGCGTCAGCTTGAGGAGCTGAGACGAATGGGCCATTGACCTTTGGCGTCTGCTGAGATGCTTGTCGTCTTTCTTGAAACATGGCACCAGCTACCCCTCCACCGCGTGCTGGGGAATTAGGGAGCAGTCATCTTGCTTTGTTTCCCATCTGAAGAGAAAGCTGTTGCTGCTTCACTGTAAATGCCCTTTATCAGCTGAAGCCATCATCCTCTATTTCGCTGTGTTCTTCCAATGCGGGTTTATTTAGTTTGCTGGGCTTTAAAACCATGAATGTCGAATTTTGTCAAAGGCTTCCTGTACATGTGTCTCCACACATCACAATGACCGTATGGATTAATTTTTCCTATAATCCTGTAAACAACAGAAATTGATTTTTAATTAAATTTTTAATCTTTGAGGTAATTGAAGATTCAGGTTCAGTTGCAAACAGTAGAGCAGAGAGACTGCTGCGCCCTCTCCTGCATTCCCCTCCAGCGGCAGCGCTGTGGGAGGGTCGCAGCCGGGGTGTGGAGGGCGGCAGAGGCCAGCAGGGGCTGGGGCGCCGGGGGTGGCAGAGCCAGAGAACAGCCCCGTTTTCACAAGGGTCCAGCAGGTGCCTGCCTTCTGTCAGGCTCCGGTACCTGCAGGCACTTGGTTTTATGTTGTGTCTGGAATTCACGCTTGTTACGTTTGCAGAGACGGGTTCATGGGGAGCTCCTGCTCTGAAGTGGAGCCTGCTCTTCTCTGTGCCTTTTATACTTGAAGGAAATGACTGCTCTTTGGTCAAGTGTACAGAAAACTTACCCCGGTTTTCTTTATTATGTTTATTTCAAAAGGCTGTGTGTGAAAGAGTTCTGTCCATACATATAACAAATGTAAATTATTATTGTTGGGCTGTAAGGGCTCCAAAATCACTGCAGATGGTGACTGCAGCCATGAAATTAAAAGATGCTTACTCCTTGGAAGAAAAGTTATGACCAACCTAGCTTGCATATTCAAAAGCAGAGACATTACTTTGCCGACTAAGGTCCGTCTAGTCAAGGCTATGGTTTTTCCTGTGGTCATGTATGGATGTGAGAGTTGGACTGTGAAGAAGGCTGAGTGCTGAAGAATTGATGCGTTTGAACTGTGGTCTTGGAGAAGACTCTTGAGAGTCCCTTGGACTGCAAGGAGATCCAGCCAGTCCATTCTGAAGATCAACCCTGGGATTTCTTTGGAAGGAATGATGCTAAAGCTGAAACTCCAGTACTTTGGCCACCTCATGCGAAGAGTTGACTCATTGGAAAAGACCCTGATGCTGGGAGGGATTAGGGGCAGGAGGAGAAGGGGACGACAGAGGATGAGATGGCTGGATGGCATCACGGACTGGATGGACGCGAGTCTGAGTGAACTCCGGGAGTTGGTGATGGACAGGGAGGCCTGGCGTGCTGCGATTCATGGGGTCGCAGAGAGTCGGACACGACTGAGCGACTGAACTGAGCTGAAGGATGCGTGTGTGTGCGCTAAGTTGCTTCAATCGTGTCTGACTCTGTGGGTCCCAACCGACTCTGCCCCACCAAGCTCCTCTCCTTGGGGTTCCCCAGGTGAGAATGCTGGTGAGGGTTGCCATTCACTTCCCCAGGGGACCTTCCCAGCCCGGGGCTGGGACCCGCGTCTCCTCTGTGTCCTTCATTGGCAGGCAGGCTCTTTCCCACTAGCACCACCTGGGAAGCCCCCGGCTGCAAGGGTATCATCCGACAGAGTTTAAAACAATGCTGCTAATTTTATTAGCCTCTTCTCCAGCTCTCTGGATTTTGTGTCCAGAGAGGTGGCCAGGCTTCCCTCAGGGCAGCCGTTCTTCCTTTCAAGGTTGTGAAGCAGTGAAAACATGTCACAGCAGGAAAATCACGTCTCCTTCTATCGCTTCCCTCTTTCTTCTTTCAGATGTAAGCCCTCGCTTCATCTGAAATGCATTCGAATACATGGGATGAAGAATGAAGAGCAGGCGTTTCCCTTTACCCAGATGGACAGTTTACCGAATGATTCATCACTTAAATACCTTATTGACTCCTCAGTCTTAGCCTTTTCTTTTAAGTGTTGCTATACCTGTTTCACAGGTGAGGTATCTGAGATCAAGTTAAATACGTTATTCAAGGTCTCGGAGCTAAAACTTTGTGAAGCCAGAGTCGAATCAGGCTCCAGGGCCACCCCCGTCCCCTTTTCTAGCTGAAAACCCTGTCTGACGTCAGCGCTCCGCGGGTCCCCTGGACGCCATCTCCTGGGCGACGGGTTGAGGAGAGCCGCTGGCGGCAGACGTCTGCGGTTTCGGGCCTGATCTGCCTTGTAGGAGGCACCGCTCCTTGTGGCCTGAGACAGCTGAACGTCCTTGGATGACCTAAGGCAGGCCATTACCATTCACCAGATTCGGCTTCAGGACACCCTGACAAGACTCTGGAGTTGATTACGGAATCACGTATTACCATCTGAGATGCACCAATTGGATTCAGATGGAAAAGTAGGAAGAAGTAGGAAGACTCCTGCCTCAGAGACAGGTGCAAAGGAGTTGGCTGGCAGCGAGGACGTTCCTTCCCTTTACCCACGCTTTTGTGGTGGGAGAAGGGTGCTGTGCTGAGAGGTAGAGAGCAGTCGGCTCGGCCGATGGGCGGAGCCGGGGGAGCGCTGCTCCTCACAGCGCCGGCACCCCAGAGGGTCAGCATGAGTCGGGTCCCCGTCTGTGGCAGCCGGCTGGCTGTGGTGCCTGACCCAAGCACAAGGCATGAAGCCAACTGGGAGATGCAGGACCACCACCCGGCACGGGAGCAGACAGCTGCCAGCCCACTCATGGATTCCAACACAGCAGACGTGGGAGTGCAGACTCAGCTGCTGTCCTCTCGGTGAGGGACCTGCGAAATGACGCTGGCAGCTCTTTGCTGTGTGGGAGGCGAGCCTGTCAGTTAAGTGGAGCTGGGGTCCAGGCTGGTGGGGCCTGTCCACTGGGACAAAGTCAAAGGCTCCACCCCGACGCACCTCGCGGGGTCTTTGCTGGTGACAGTCTTCAATCGTGCAAACAGCAGTGATCGAAGGTTTAGAAATTTATTTGGCTGGAAAGGTTATTTTCGAGGTTATCAGACATTTTAACTATTAAGAGTTGGGGCAGAAATAAAGCAAAGAGGATGAGGAAGAGGCTGCGTGGAGGGAAATCATCCCAAAGAATAACTGACAATTTGGAACTTTAAGCAGAGTCTCATTTTGGATGAGAGAGCCGACCAGAGAAGAGAATCCAAGCCCTTAGTCAGGTCCTCTTGGGCAGTTTGGTTAAACCCAGTCAGGACACTGCTCCTAGACCGTGCACCCTGATGGGTGTGAAGAATTGGGAGGTAAAACTTGCATATAATGGATTATAAAGCATTGATCGGAGAAGGCAATGGCACCCCACTCCAGTACTCTTGCCTGGAAAATCCCAGGGACGGAGGAGCCTGGTAGGCTGCAGACCATGGGGTCGCTAGGAATCGGACACGACGGAGCGACTTCGCTTTCACTTTTCACTTTCATGCATTGGAGAAGGAAATGGCAACCCACTCCAGTGTTCTTGCCTGGAGAATCCCAGGGACGGTGGAGCCTGGTGGGCTGCCGTCTATGGGGTCGCACAGAGTCAGACACGACTGAAGCAACTTAGCAGCAGCGGCGGCGGCAGCTGCATTGATAAACTGGTCATCCTATGTAGCCTTCATGTTTACCCGATGGTTCAGGGGCACAGAGGCCACCTGTAAATGCAGGAGACTGGGGTTCGATCCCTGGGTGGAGAAGATCCCCTGGAGAAAGAGATGGCAACCCACGCCAGCATTGTTGCCTGGGAAACCCCATGGACAGAGGAGCCTGGAGGGCTACAGTCCCCGGGGTCGCAAAAGAGCCCCACACCACTTAGCGACCAAACCACAGCCGCAAGCTAGTCTTCACCCCTCTCAGTGACTCCCCACAGCCCACTGGGCAGCGAGGGCTCTGCTGCTTCCTTTGCAGGCGGGGGTCTGCTCTGGAACCTGGCAAGTATGGACGCGTACTGGGAAAAGCGTGTACGAAGCAGTGGACAGCTCCTGTTCTGGCTGATAAAGCTTGACGGTGATGTTCCTCTGGAAACCCACATCGCCGGCGCCGTGAAGCACCCCGAGAGCTGACAGAGAACCCGGACGCTCACGCGAGCGTGGCCCCCGCCCGTGGAGTCTCCTCGTCGTCCCGGCTCAGGAGGGAGGGTGCCCTCGGGTGCCGAGCCACCGCCCTCCCCTCTCAGAACTTCTGGGCGGAGACTCTGTGCTTCTGTTGTTGGGCCACGTGTGGATGAGTCCCCGGTTCCCTGGGGGGCTAGGGTGGGGGGACCCCAGCAGTGCTCACCCAAAGGGACAGCAGGTGGTTCCCAGCGAATGCAGAGAACAAGGGACACGTGGGAGCCTCGGGCTTGATCACGAGGTCCACCCACGGCTGGTGGTGACCGGGCTCAGAGTCACCAGCGTCACCATCCAGACAGGCCGGGGTCCCGGGCGGGCTGCAGAAACAGTGCAGATGCTCCGAATCCCCTGGCCGGTCTAGAAGCAGATCGCTGCCGCTGAGAGGCCCTTCTCCCTCCAGCAGGCAGGAGCTTGGATGCTCTGAATTGTCAACACAGCAGAGGCTGTTGGCTCCTGTGGGCCTGAGGCTCTTATTTCAAACTTGAAAGGGTGTGGAGTGAGAATACATCGCTGCTAATTGGACCTCAGGCTCCAACAAAGCAGAAATAAGCTTTATCATAACCTCCCACACACTGAAGGAAGACGAAAGCAGTGCTGAGTTTAGGGGCCACAGGCAGAGCCGCCCTCTCCGGCCGAGGTGGCCCTGACGGTCTCAGCGTCTCCAGTGGCCAGATGCCCGGCTGCCCCCACAGCCTTGTACCCCGCCCTCGGCGGCGGCCTCTCTTTCCTCCTGCCTGTGGAACCTGCAGGGTGGTTTCAGGAAGAAAATATATCAAGCTATGCGGGAAGCAATGAAAAATCAATAATCAGAGCCAAGTTTCCAAGAAAGAGATGAGGATGCTGTCACGTGTCCGGTGAGTGCGTTGTTCTCCATGCGGCGGGAGCTTTTCCCGCCCTAGGACCTCAAGTCTGCAGGCCCCGCCCCTCACCCAGCAGGTGCCTCTTCAGAATGGGTCCCCACCCCCGCTCATGGGCGCCGACTTCCAGGGGAGGACTTCACGTGCACTGAGGACTCCAAGCTTCCTGTGCACATTTTCCAGCACCCGGGATACTGGCTGAAATAGCAGGTGCTGTTTGAATAGGGAAAAAATCGTAACTGTCTTGGTGGACTCTTCTTAAACTCTAGGTAATGCATGCTTTAACAGTTTTTGCACAGCTCCTCAGGGTAGAAAAATAGACTTTTCTCCAAAACTCTCCATCAAAATGCCAGTGTTTCAGTATTTGAATAGATTTTGTTTAATTAAAAACACCAGTTTGGTGTAAGGCCAGTCAAGAAACAGACATCAAAAGTCGTAAAGACATTTATATCTTTGTGCCCCGAGATATTCATCACAGGACAGCATGATGGATAATTGCGAAAAATACAGACAACGAAAGTGCCCAAGTGGGAGGCTGTTGGTCGGCCTTGGTGGGCCCTGCGGATGGGTGAGGGGCAGCAGCGAGCGCTGGTGCCGGTCCAGAGCTACTGGCCTGCTCGTGCACGAGTGACGGGCATGCGTTCTGTGCCACAGTAAGGTTGCACTGTGATGTGTGGGAACAACTATATGTTTCTTGAACTGTGGTGGGCGTCCTTGGTGGCTCAGCAATAAAGAATCCACCTGCCAATGTGGGAGACACCAGTTTGGTCCCAGGATTGGGGAGATCCCCTGGAGGAGGAAATGGCAACCCATTCCTTCATTCTTGCCTGGAGAATCCCATGGACAGAGCAGCCTGGTGGGCTGCAGTCCATGGGGTCGCAAAGAGTCGCACTCGAGTTAGCAGCTAATCAACGACATGATATGAAATCTCTCAAAGAAAACGTGGCAGAAACGTTCACTGCAGTTTCCCAGGTGATTTCTTCCTTTTTCATTTGTGTTTTTTTGCTTTCCCTGTGATGAGCATTTTACCATGGCTTCGTGATTGCTGTTGTGGCCCGTCCCCGCCGCGCGGGAAGTTCCTGGAGCTGACTCGCGGCGGCTTGCGGGGTGGGGTGGGGAGTGCGCGGGGCCTGCGGGCGGCCCGCCCCAGCCCTGTCTCCGGAGCCGACCCCGCCCCCACACCCCAGGCAGATTCGGAAACAGGCGGGAAGGCACGCAGCGCCGGCAGGTCGCGGCCTCCCAGTGCAGCCTTCACGGGGGAATTACTGTGTTCCTGGAAGAGGCGTGAATCATTTCGCTCACAGCTCCATTGTCTCGCCGCATGCCTTCCCTGTGAGGTTGCCGCTGGTGGTCCGGCAGCCTGCCAGGGCCTGGGAGTCTCCAAAGACAGTCTGTCGGAGTGTCTGAGTGTCTGCCTCTCTGGGGAAGTGCACACGTGGCTTTGTGCTCACTTTCCCCAAATAAGTCTCCTGGCAAAGGCAGAGGACCTTTGTTGGTGACTTGGGTTATCAGTGCCTTGTTAGAGCATTTTCTGAAACAGACCCAGGAAAATGGCCAGAAGGAGAGCTAGTCTTGGGAAAATGCTCAGATGAAGCCAGGATAATACCATAAATGTGTGCGTGCGCGCTCATCGCATGTCAGTCGTGTCTGACTCTTTGCCACCCATGGACTGCAGCCCACAAGGCTCTTCTGTCCTCAGGATTTCCTAGCAAGAGTACTGGAGTGGGTTGCTTTTCCTCCTCCAGGGATCTTCCTGACCCAGGGGTCAAACTCAGGTCTCCTTTGTTGCCATGTGGATTCTTTACCACTGAGCCAGCTATGAAACCACCAATAATCATAATAAATAAGTGAAGTCGCTCAGTCGTGTCCAACTCTTTGCGACCCCATGGACAGTAGCCTACCAGGCTCCTCTGTCCATGGGATTTTCCAGGCAAGAGTACTGGAGTGGGTTGCCATTTCCTTCTCCAGGGTATCTTCCTGACCCAGGGATGGAACCCAGGTCTCCAGCACTGCAGGCAGACACTTTACCGTCTGAGCCACCAGAGAAGCCCCAATAATACTACCCCCAATAAAAAACAATGAAAGTCCAGCACGAGACTCTCCAAAACTAATGAGGCATTTGGAGAAAAAGACCATCCCTGTCCAGTTACCAATGCCTGAGGTGGGGGAACCGGAACCTGGGGGAAGGAAGGGAATAATCTTCACGGAGACCACGTGCTGAGCAGGAGGCCTCCAAGCTCGTGCTGTCGCTCAAGCTCTGATGACTTTACACTACTTTAAAGGGAGAGAAAAGTCAAGGTTTGTAAACGTGAGACAGGTCACTGGTATTCAAATACCATGCTTATAATTGCAATAGATGTTTTAAGAGAGCAAGCAAGAATGCAGGTTGGTGATACTCCGGAAGCACTAAGTACAGAAAGGCGATGTCCCCAAAGGGACTGGTAGAACCTGAAGGTTTTCACCTGTAGATCTGAGGGCAGTCGCAGTGGAGGAGCCAGAATAACAAAATGATCGCGACAGTAACTGCTGTCTACAGGATGCGACAACATCCTGTCACATTACTTTGCCGACAAAGGTCCGTCTAGTTAAGGCTATGGTTTTTCCAGGGGTCATGTATGGATGTGAGAGCTGGACTATAAAGAAACCTGAGTGCTGAAGAATTGGTGCTTTTGAACTGTGGTGTTGGAGAAGACTCTTGAGAGTCCCTTGGACTGCAAGGAGATCCAACCAGTCCACCCTAAAGGAAACCAGTCCTGGGTGTTCATCTGAAGGACTGATGCTGAAGCTGAAACTCCAATATTTTGGCCACCTGATGTGAAGAGCTGACTCACTGGAAAAGACCCTGATGCTGGGAAAGATTGGGGGCAGGAGAAGGGGATGACAGAGGATGAGATGGCTGGATGGCATCACTGACTCGATGGACAGGAGTTTGGGTGAGCTCCGGGAGCTGGTGAAGGACAGGGAGCCTGGTGTGCTGCGGTTCATGGGGTCGCAGAGACTCGGACGCGACTGTGCTGAACTGACAGGATGTGATGCCTTCTGTCTTGTTTAAGCCCACAGCAAGCCCCCGGAGAGGCGTCTAGTATCAAGTGTACAAATAAGGAGACGGAGGCATCGAGCAACTGGGTGTCTTGCACAAGATCAGATAGTTAATAAGCAGTCAGATCCACGTGGCAACGCACACATGACTTTCAAGCCCTTACCAGCAACGTGGAAACCGATTCAGAAGCTAGTTCCAGAAACTTTCCGAAAGTAAATCTTGGCAAGGATACTATAGGCAACCTTGCCCAAAAGCAATGTTGAAAGGAAGACTCCACCCCCATCTGCAACCCCAGGCACCTACTTGTCAAATTTTATATTTGAAGAAAGGAGAAAGGATCATAGAAACGCCCATGAGGAAACGAGAGGGGCTGTCTGAGCCCTCACCCCCCACCCCAGACTTCTGAATCGAAAATGCTTGGGGGATGTCAGGTAAGCACTTCCAGAGCGTCCCTCTCCGCCACGGGTCCCTCTCTGCTGCATGTCCCTGGCCGGAGCCTCACAGGGACACGTCTGAGGCATCGCTCTCGCTTCTCCCTGTCAGACCCTCCTGGGCCCTCACCTTCCCCGCTTCTGCCCACAGAGCTCCTCTCAGTCCAGCCTCTCTGGAAAAGGAATTTCTGACTAGAAGTCCCAGTAACCACAAGAGCCGTCCACTTAGACGTGAAGCCGGAGCCAGATGGACCGTTCCCAGGAGCTGGCATCTGGTCAGGAGTAGCCAGAGGCTTGTCCCAGCTCGCCGCGGCCCTTCTACCTCGCAGAGACGCAGCCCACGATCTGCCTGTTTGCATTCCCGGGAACCCACTTATGTTGCTGAGGTGGGGCTTTATTCTGTTTCAGACCAAGCGGTGCATATATAGAAAGCAGTGTGCAAAGGTGTTTCAAGATATTTACAAGCAATGAAAACGCAGATGCAACATAACGGTATTTATGACGCGAGCCCAAGCGTTAGTTCACACATAAGTGTTTCTCTAATTTCAGTGTTTTGCATGCTAATTCCAGAGTTTTGCCATATCTGAGTATCTGCCATATCTAAAAAACAATAATATTTTTAGTATTTACTTCATGCACCTGTAATAGATTAAAATTTTAAATGCATCCAGTGCCCCCTGAAAATATATCTATAAAATCAGCTTCGTGGTACTTGCTGCCGGTTTTTTCTACAAAACACTGAAATAATTAGCAACTTTTAAAATAAAATGTATCCATCTACGGACCATCTCAAACTCCTGGTAGACTTTCTCCACACTCTTGAGACGGGAGGAGATGGGTCACTGCCTTCCTCTGGAAAGGAGAGGTAGGACAGAATGAGAAGAGCGGGGTGCGTGGCCGAGGGCAGTCACAGAGAAAACCCCTGCCCACCTGCCCCCGCCCCCTGGACAGAAACCCCGCTGCAGTATCTCCACGCTGGTGTCATCCTCCTCATTTTGGTGGGAAAATCATCGATCAGAAAAATACAGGCAAGTCCCACTTAAAACCCTGGGGAGGAAGGCTGGCTGTAGTAGGTAATTTCTTATCCCAAGCACATGTTTGCAGTAATAGGGTTCTGATGGGGCACGTCCGCTACGTGGAATGTTGTGCAGTCGCTAAGTTGTGTCCGAATCTTTGTGACCCCGTGGACTCCAACGTGGCTGGATTCTCTGTCCTTCACTGTCTCCCAGAATTTGCTCAAACTCAGGTCCATTGAGCCGGTGATGCCATCCAAATTCATGTGCACTGCACACCATTTGAAAAACACAAGAAAAACACAAACAAGGAAATAAAATCATTGAGAGATCACCACTGTTAAGACTTTCGCTCATACTTGGTGTCTTAACACATATTTAGATACATGAATATGCGTCATAGCAACATACGCACGCTTGTGTGCGTATGTCCTTGTGTGCGTGCTCAGTCATGTCCGATGCTGTGACCCCACGGACTGTAGCCCGCTAGGCTCCTCTGTCCGTGGGATTTTCCAGGCAAGAAGACAGGTGGGTTACCATTTCCTACTGAGGGGATCTTCCCAATCCAGGGCTCAAACCCGCGTCTCCTGCATTGGCAGGGGGATTCTTTACCACTGAGCCACCCAGGAAACCCCATATCAACATATACATTTCGCAAAAAAAGTGTTTGGGCTATCCACTTGATTCTGCAACATGCTTTTTCTACTTTGCAATAATGTTAGCATTTTTCAAGTTTACTAAAAACTCCTCTGAAATATTATCCTAAAGGCTTCATGGTATTTCCGAAGTGGAAATGAGAACCGATCTGGCTAGCACCAGACCATGGGCAGCTACAACTGGGCACCCGTTCACTGCAGGTTTCACGCCAGGCACAGACGCCCGGACACGCATGAGCTGCAGTGCACATTTGGCCAAAACGGAGCATTTGTGGTGGGTTACCACCATCACGGCTCCCTGCTTCCCCCACGCTTTTCACTTATCAGACCAAACATTTCAACCAACGAAAGGGCTCCGAGAGCACGCGGTGCCCCTCCAGATACGCTCTTCCTCTCGCCCTGCGGGGGAGTTCCGCGTTTCCACCTGTTCTGCACACGTGTGCACCGCGGGCTCTCCCGTTTCCGGCGTCTTTCTTTTATCTATGCTCCTGGGCCTGCCATTCCCCGCCTCCGGCCCCGCTCCCGGTGCTGCGTCCGCGTCTCTCGCCGCTCGAGGCTTTCCCTGGCCAGTCCGCTGCTTCCTCAGTGTGAGATGGTCACGTTCCTTGACCTGATTCATCCTGAGGTTTAGCGCACTGTGTTGCTGTTTTGAATGGCTCCTCTGCCCTCAGCATTCCTGGCTAACTGCTTATGTCTGGCATCTGGAAAGGCTACTGGGTTTGTACAGTCGTTTTATTACCCACCACTGCCGTTTCATTTTTGTTCTATTAACTGTGAGTCCCTTCCTTTGGATGTTTGGGAAAGTTTTTGACTTGAAGCTCTGATTCTGGAATCAACCAGACCTGTGTTTACATTCTTAACACACCCTGTGCTGGACCCAGGCCTTTTGCCCCGAGCTCTATTGAGATGTAATTAACGACAGTGTGTAAGTTTACGGTGTACAGCTTGGTGATTCAAGGCATGCAGCTACCGTAAAACGAACACCACGAAGGCCAGCTGACGTGTGCCGCCTCACAGAGTGAGCACGTTGTCCCACCTGCGCTAAGAGCATTTAACATCTACTCTCAGCAGACTTCACATATTCAGCACAGTGTTGTTGACTGCGGGTGCTGCTGTGGGCTGCCCATCAGACCCTCGGAACTTATCCATCTTATAAGGGAAAGCGTGTATCCTGCGACCAACATCTGAAAGCCCAGGCCCTGTGGGGAAGCCGTTCCACTCTCCGCTTCTGCAAGCTGGAGGCTTTAGATCTGTCCGTACCGGGGAGATCACACTGTGCTTTCCTTTCTCTGACTTACTTTACTTGGCGTAATGGTCTCATGGTCTCAGTTTCATCCGTGCTGTAGAAAATGGCAGAGTTTACCTCTTCTTTACGGCTGCATGGTCAGCATCCAGCTTGCTGTTCAGCCACTGAGTTGTGTCCAACTCTTTGCAACCCCGTGGACGGCAGCACGCCAGGCCTCCCTGTCCACCACCAACTCCTGGAGCTTGCTCAGACTCATGTCCATTGAGTCAGTGATGCCGTCCAACCATCTCATCCTCTGTTACCTCCTTGTCCTCCTGCCTTCAATCTTTCCCAGCATCAGGGGCTTTTCCAATGAATCAGCTCTTCGCATCAGGTGGCCAAAGTAACGGAGCTTCAGCGTCAGTCCTTCTCAGATGATGAACAGTCTGCCTGCAGTGGAGACCCAGGTTCAGTCCCTGGGTTGGGAAGATCCCCTGGAGAAGGGAATGGCAACCCACTCCAGTACTTTTGCCTGGAGAATTCCTTGGAGAGAGGAGCCTGGACGGCTACTGTCCATGTGGATGTGACTGATTATCCAGTTTACACATGCGTAGTTATCCAGTATACTTGTGTGTACTGCGACAATCATGGGTAAATAAAACGTGATATGTGTGATAAACGTGTGTGTGCGTGTCACAGTGTATAGCACTTATAGCCGTAATGTGATGCTCACCTATCGACAGATTCCTGAGTTGTTTCCATGTCTTGTCAATGCCATTCCCACCAACAATGCAGGAGGCTTCCCTTTCTCCACATCCTCACCAACACTTGTTACTTGCCTTTTCCACGATAACCATTCTGACAGTGTGAGGAGATATCTTTCTGTGGTTTTGACTGGCATTTCACTGAGGAGTAATGGTGCTGAGCCTCTTTCCATGTGCCTGTTGACCATTGGACAATGCCCATTTTTACATTAAATTGTTTGCTTTGGACAATGTGTATTTAGGTCCTTTGTCCATTTTAACGTTAAATTGTTGGCTTTGCTGTTGAGTTGCATGAGTTCCTTACAGCAATACCCCTTACCAGGCACATGATTGGCAAGCACTTCCCCCACTCTGCGGGCTGCCTTTTTGTCTCGCTGACCATCTCCTCTGCCGGCAGGAGCTCTCCCTCTGATGTCACCTGATTCATTTTTGCTTCTGTCACCTGTGCTTTGGGTATCAGATCCCAAAACCCTTGCCAGGACCGGCGTCGAGCTTGCCCTCTGTGCTTCTTCTAGGAGTTCTAGGTTTTTATCCAGCTCGGGTTCACTCTGGTGTATGACAGGGGTCCAGTCTCATTCTTCTGCATGCGGATATTCAGCTATCCCGGTGCCACTCATTACCTTCGGAAAGCCTTGGCTCCTTGTCTGTACAATGTTAGGGGTCAGAGCCGCCTCCCAGGGCCCCGACAGTGCGTGTGAAACCGTGATCAGACATTCTTAGAGACGCCACATGGAAGTGATGACAGCTTTGCTTCCTTTCTCCACCCCTGCCTTCGTCTTCCGGTGTCCCAGCGCTTACTTATTTCTGCTTTGGTCTTACTGCATCAGGTGGGACTTCTAGACTGCTGAGTACAGTGGACACAGAGAGGCTTCCGGCCAGCGCCCTGATGACACTGGGAAAGTGCGCTTCACCCAGAGACCCCGCTCCGCCCCTGCTGCATCTCCCATCAGGAGCCCCTCCAAGTCCACAGTCACCTCCTGTCCTGGACTCGAAATCCGAGCTGCTTTAGTACGCACGCGCCACAGTCTGGGAGCCCGACTTGGGCTTGGTGCCCTGTGGATCGGATGTTCAGTAGTAAGCCCCTCAATGCAAGCTTGCTCAGCACAAGCCCAGAGTGGTCTCCAGGACCAGCTGGGCTCAGGGTCTGGGACTCCTGTCTGGGTCCATCCTGCGCGTTACCCCTCTCTGCCTGGGGGTCTCCACCTCTCCCCGCCTCCCTCCACCCACCCACCCCAGTGGAAGGATTTGCCCTGGGCAGTTAGCCCAGTGATGCAGTAAGACTTTCCGCCCCACCCCCTTCTCTTTGCTTATCTCTAATTCTAGAGAAATGTTGAAATGTGTTGGGCAAAAACATCTGGGCAGCTTCCAGGTAGAGGCAGGCTTGTCTTCATGGAGAGGATTTATGAGTTCAGATGTGCAGCCAAGAGAAGAGAATAAACCTGGCAAGTAGCACACGTTCAGGAGACTTTCCCACCAAAGTAAAAGGAGGAACATGCTCAGGGTGTTTCCTTTTATTTCCCGTTGTCAACATTTCTTCATCAGATAGTGTTGCTAAATCACATCAATGCCTTTTCAGGGTAGGGGAAAAAACAAATATTCCTTCTCTGATCTACTTCCTTTTTGTTTCCTTAATGTTGCTTTTCCAAAGGCACAGGTGTTGAAATTTTAGTGAAGCCCAGTTTATCAAGAGTCTTTCATGGCCCGTGCATTTAGGATCCAAAGAGATCTTTGTGTAAACCCGAACTATGCGTTTTTCTCCTGGAAATCCTGCATAGGTTTTCATTTAATGTTTAGGGCTAAGATCCATTTTGAGTTAATTTTTGCGTGCAGTGTGGTAAGGGTCAGTGCTGATTTATTTTTTCTTTCCACGTGAATATCCAGCTGTCGTAGCAACAGTTGCTGAAAGGTATTCCTGTCTTCAATCAGTTATCTTGGCACCTTTGTTGAAAATGACTTGACCATATACGTGTAGGTGTATTTCTACTGATACATAAAGACAGTTGACTTTTTTATGTTGGGCTTGACTCATGCCACCCTGCCCAATTCATGATGTTTCTCCTGGTACTTGTCTTGTCATGCATGAATAGGTGCCGATTTTTGTCAAATGGTTTTCTGTGTGTGTCCCCTACCGATAGGACCATGTAATTTTTCTTCTTTGGTCCGTTAATACGGTGAACTGCACTGGATGATTTAAAAACACTGAAACAGCTTCGCATCCCGAGAGTGAACTTCAGTTATTCCTGGCGTAACATGTCCCGCGTGTTGCTGGACTCTGTGCTAATGCTTGTGAAGGGTTTCTGCATCGTGTCTTCTTAGCCTCCCCTCAGCTGAGATGGTCTGATCTCCCCTCAACCTGAAGCCGTTGTTGCGAATACAGGCCTCTAGGCCGACCCTTCCTTTAGTGTCTGAAAATGCCAGGCTCTGTCCTTTAGGCTTTCTTGCTTTCTCATGAGACAATGTTGTAATGTGAGTGGTTTTCTGAATTTGTTGATTTAAATGCGTAAAACGTCATTTCATTTTGTCTTCAGCTTTCAGAAGTTTGACTTTGCTGTTTTTTTGGTGTGGATTTCCCCTTTTTGGAATTTTTTTTCAGCTTAATTTTGTGGGTTTAAGGCCTTTTGCAGAATCTCAGCTGTTCCTGTCCTTATTCATGTTTTCTGTAGCATTTCCAGCTCTGTCTTCACGCTCGTCTCCTCCAGGATCCTGCAAGGTGAAGCCATGGCCCTGCGGTCCCTAGCATTCTGAGAGGTTTGGTTTTGGGTCTGATTTATCTCTGTTGCTCAGACTTCGTGGTTCTTATCGGCTCAGCTTTCCGGTCACTGATTCTTCCCTCTGTCTCCTCCATTTTTCTGAGCCAGTCCATTCGGATTTTTCTTATTTCAGTCCCTCCTTCCAGGAGAGCCATCTGCCCAGCTGGTCTGAATGCCAATTGGGTGCCGTCTCTCTGGGCCCCAGGGAGCAGGTCTCAGGGCCCAGGGAGCATGGTCAGATGTCGGGAGGACGGGATGAGTTCGGCCCAGCCACCTGCGCCAGGATCAGGCAGGCGTTCGGGGGGACTGGGTCGTCACGGGACCACAGATGCCCGCCTGGCACACTGTCCCTGCTTCCCTGGATGCAGACAGGCTGCCAGCCAGCCCTGGGGTGGCGGTCGGTCCCCTGATGTCTGCTCAGGTTCACAGGACTCTCTCTACGTGGCTTCATTTCTCAGACTCAGGCTGTTCCTGGGATGACCGGGACACACACAGTGGCGGAGGCGACAGGCACCCGACGACCCACATGTGTCCCCCCGGAGCGCGTGCATGGATGAGGAAACACCCACAATGGCCTCACCTGAGCTTGTGTTCTGATGAGGGCTGGGCGCAGGAGCCGTGGGGCCAGCCTGTCTGCGGCCCAGGCCTCAGTGCTGCGCTCCGTGCCCCCAGCCAGCGGAGGCCTTGAGACGCCTCGGGCCCTGCTCTGCCCGGCAGGGATGCGGCCACGGGCGGCGGGCGGGTGGGACAGCAGGTCAGCCTTCCTTTCCCGCCAGCCTGGGACTCCTGGCGCACAGAGGGCCAAAGGCGTCCCCTCCGGACCCACGTAAGCACAGCGTGTTTTCTTAATGCCTCTCACTGTGTCTGTACCTGGGTCTGTGTGGTGTGTTCAGTGGAAGGAGAGCTCATGCTTGGCTCAAGCAGACGCTGAAGTTGGAAAGAATGCTGTCCTGCGGTGGGTGAAGGAGCCGGAGGGAAGGCTGGAGGGGGCAGGGGCGGCAGGGGCGGCCGCCCGCGGGACCCTTTCGCGTGGGCTGAACTTCGGTGATGCCCACCGATGCCTGGCGGTGCCAGTGGCATCTGGAGTGCATTATGCGTGCCCTGCAGACCGTGATTTCCTGGCTGATTAGAAGGCAGTTCCTTATTATGGCTGCATCTCGGGAGCTGTCTGCCTGAGTCCCTCCGTGATCAGAGGCCCCGCTCCCGTGAAAGCACAGCTCAGAACATCTCTGCTCAGAGCGGGTCCCGTGTCCTAATCACACTTTCAGTCCTGGCCCGGTTTAGAGTGCCACAAAGCTGGCCGTGCAGAGCGACAGCTGCACGTCCCCACCACTCTGTCCTTCTCAGACTGTTCAGACGGATGTTGACACTTTGGCCCGTGACTGGCTTGCAGAAAACTACAAGAGGATTTTAGAAGAGCAGTGTGTCCTTGGCAAGCAAATTAGATAATCCTGCTGTGTTTCTGTGACTTTCCTCTGCAATTGTGGTTCCAAATCATGGACAGCGGTTTCCTAGGAAGTAAAACCCCAGGAGACGGAAGGCTGTGGGGGCTGCCGGTGGGTAGATGTGGGTGGGGGCCACCGTCCGGAAGTTTCATTCCCCCTGGAGCTCTGAAGCAGGTACTGGAGGGGTGGTGATGCCGCACGGCCGGCTCTCTCAACACCCTCCTGACGGTGCAGACAGTGCCCGTGAAACCTGGACGCCGCGCAGCAGAGCTCACAGCCGCGTCGTCACTCTCGGAACGACTCTGGAGGGCAGAGCCAGGCAGGCGGCAGGACTATGTCCCCCGGGGAGGGCTTCCGGACGGGCACGCCTGAGGCCGCCCGAGCCTGGTGGTTTCGAATCCAGGCTTTGCTTCCTCCGCCTCTGGACGCAGTCACCAAAAAGCGTCTCAACCGTCACTGCGTGCTTGGTCGCTCAGGCATGTCCGACTCTTGCGACCCCATGGACTGCCGCCCGCCAGGCGCCTCTGGCCATGGGATTCTCCAGGTAAGAGTACTGGGGCGGGCTGCCATCTCCGTCTCCGGGGGACCTTCCCAGCCCGGGATCCCTCACCTGTGTCTGCTGCGTTGCAGGAGGACTCGACCCACTGAGCCCCCGGGGAAGCCCTCACTCACTGAGTGAGCACGATGGCCTGAGGCCGTGTTGTTCCTGAGACAGGAATCGAGAGGCCGCTGCGCTCCGACCTGAGGGCAGGGGACACGGCCGCTCCATCTGTTGCCTCTAGAGGCGCGGTGGCCAAGGCTGACCCTGGTTCTGTCTCTCCACCTCGCTGCCCCAGGAACCAGATGGCCGCGTGGACCCCACCCTGCAGTGATGCCCCAGTGTGTGGGGTGAAAGAGGAGAAGGAAAGGGAGCCCAGCAAGATGCGAGACTGGAGGGGCAGCATGGGCCAGAGCCCCCGGTCTGGTGGGCATCGTCCCGCCACCTGGGGGACAAGTAAGTGTGGGCATCACCCACAGGTGGTCCTGAGGAGGTTCTCCCCAAGGAAGCAGCTTGGGCCAGCGCAGCAGCTGCCGACCGTCTCTGCAGAAGCCACCTTAGCCGGTACTGGGGGTGTGACCGCATGCATGGCCCTGGGGCCCGGCAGGGCGGGGAGAGGGCCCAGTCGATACAGCTCGGATTCAGGCAGGAAACGGGCTCTGAACGCAGGAGGGTCCCGAAATCACAGTGGTGAGAACCTTCCACCCAGAGTGTCCTGAGGACAGAAGCTCTGCAGAAGCCCGTCCTAGGAAAGCACGTGGAAGGAAGTTCTCGGCCCCAGGCTGGAGGAGACTGGCTTTTGCCCAGAGGCCCAGCTGCCAGGGCCTCAGCGCGGGGCTCCCAGGCGTGTGGGGTCCGGCCCACTGCCTGTCACGCGGACGGGCACTCCCACTGGCACCTGCTGGTTCAGGCTGGGCTGCCTTGTCATGAACCCTCGCGTGGACCTTCAAGGGCCCCCCTGACGTGCCTGAGCTCGCTCCTTCTCCTCCTAGAGGGTCATCTCTGAGCCCTAAGAGACGACGGCCCCCAGGCCACCCGGTCAGCACCCACTTTGGCTGTGGCTTGGAGGGCACGTCCGGACCTCCTGAGTTCTGCAGGGTCCTTGTCAGCTCACTCTTTCGTGACCAGGGCGGGCGGAGGATGCGCCCTGGCCTCCTGAGCGCTGCGGGTCGTTGTGGCCCAGCAGAGCAGCGCGTGGAACGTGTTTATTTAGTTCCTGGCTCGCAGCAAGCGCTTGATAGGTTTCAGAGATCGTCCCAAATATTCCTAGCGCCACCGAGGCCGGGTGCTTGAAACTGCACCTGGCTCGCCTTAGAGCCTCTGCAGCCAGTCCCAGCTCCACCTTGGTTTAAGCTTGGGCCTGGGAGCTGACCCCTGTAGGTCAGAGAACCCCTTTCCACCTGTCATGGGGAGGCCTGGAGTCTCTGGCCGAGCTGCGAGCAGCCTGCAGTGGTGGATGGGCGACCAGACCGAAACCGCCCAGCTGGTGAGCGCCTGTGTCCAGGCCTTGACTGAGGCTGGCCTTGCGCCTGCTGCAGAAGGCTCTAGAGAGTCCCTGGGGCAGCAAGGAGATCCAGCCAGTCCATCCTAAAGGAGACCAGTCCTGAACATTCATTGGAAGGACTGATGCTGAAGCTGAAACTCCAGTACTCTGGCCACCTGATGTGAAGAGCTGACTCACTGGAAAGGACCCTGATGCTGGGAGGGATTGAGGGCAGGAGGAGAAGGGGACGGCAGAGGATGAGATGGCTGGATGGCATCACCGACTCAGTGGACATGAGTTTCGGTGGATTCTGGGAGTTGGTGATGGACAGGGAGGCCTGGAGTGCTGCAATTCACGGGGTCGCAGAGTCGGACGCTACCGAGCGACTGACCTGACTGGCCCTCCGCCCGACGGCGGCCGAGCCGGTGCCCTCCTGCCTGGAAGCCGTGTTGCTGCGTTCGCCCCACACCCCCTCTGGCCCCAGGTGAGCAGATTGGAGGCCTGTGCTTTTGCTCACTGTGGGGCACCCCGTCCCCACAGGGCGCCCTGTCCCCTGCTTCTCCTTCGCTCCCCTTCGTCGCCGCGCTCACCCCCCACTCCCCCGCCCCGCCCCGCCCTACTCCAAAGGGCGGAGCTGCGCAGTCCCAGCTTAGTAAAGGCTTTATCTGATTAAACTTTAAAGTGCGGACATGAGAGATTTTCTCCTTTACTTTTTACTGCTTTGAAAAAAAAATACCCCAAATGCAATGTGAGTCTCCCCCTCAACTGTCTCAGCCACCTCCTCCAGGAAGCCCCACGGGCTCCTCCTGGAGAAGCCGGGCCCTGCCTCCTCTGCAGCTCTGCTGGGACTGCCTCCTTCACAGTCACTGTCTGTCAAGGTCCCTGTGTGCCTGCTTTTGTGTGACTACCAGCTCTCGGGGCCAGTGGTCAGCCAGCCTGCAAATGGCGTTCACCAAGAGAGGCTCAGCCTGGAGTTGTCACTGTCCTTATTCTTGAGTGAATGTGGAATTTCACCCACCGATACATGCTGACCGACTACTCGATGGTAGCAGGGTGCTGGCTTTCCCTCTCCTGCAAGGGAGATGGGGGTGATGCAGGCATGGGATCAGAGAGAGACAGAAGGAGCAGGGGCCTCTGTCCACAGGCAGCACCCTGTGCACCCAGCTGTCCACCCAGCTGTCCACCCCATCCACTCCCCGTCCACTCCTGCCCACCCACCTGTTCGCTCATGTCCACCCGGCTGCCCACTCTGTCCACTCCCCGTCCACTTCTGTCCACCCACCTGTCCACTCTGCCCGCCCAGTTGTCCACCTCATCCACCCTTGCCCCTGCCATCCACCCAGCTGTCCACCCTCGACCACCCGCCTGTCCACTCCTGCCCACCCACCCGTCCACCTGTCCACTCACCTGTCCACTCTGCCCGCCCACCTGTCCACCCCTGTCCACACACTTGTCCACCTTGTTCACCCAGCTGTCCACTCCCCTGTCCACCTCGTCCGCCCACCTGTCCCTCCCCTGTTTTGGGGTGTGACTCTGCTGCAAAGAGGCCGGGGCATGGAGGCCCTGTGGCTAGAAGCGGCCGCACCTGCAGCCTCGCCCCGCTGGGCGTCTTCCTCTTCCCCACACAGGCTCTGGTCCGCGAGGGTGCCACAGGTAGGCTCAGCCGCTGCCGCAGGAGGGGGCGCTCTGTGCCCGTTGCTAGGGGCGCGGGAGGCTTAAACGAGCAGAGCCTGGCCTCAGCCCGGGGAGTGCAGACGGCGTGCTTTCTGTGCTTGGTGAGCCGATCAAGGCGCTGAATCACAGACGTGAGTTTTCACTCTGGCTCATTCATCTGTGGTCTGAGGGACACATTTCCTCTTCTAAAAAATGGGATTATTGGCTAGATGAAGTGAACGCTGGCTTTAACCTTGTAAGTCAATAAAAAAGATAATTTTATTTTATTATGAAAATATTGACAGGCACAGTGTCGCTTACCTTTTAAAGCCAGCCTTCCCTATTTTGGGCGCTCCTTGTTTCTCGCACACTTAACCACACGTGCACACACACCTACACAATTTCAGCCTTGCTCATACACAAGTGTTCTGACTTTCTTCAGATAAGGTATTTCGCACATATCTTTACAAATGTACGTGTTACCAGTTGTCAGTGACAATGAGCCATAAAATGATGAGCCTTGAACTACCTGTAGCTAGACATTTTGGGTGGTTTTCTGTTTGCAAACGTACAGCTTTATTATTTGTCCTCTTGTCACTTCCTTATGGGGTTTGATGTGTCGAGAGGCACTGAGCTTTCACATCCCTCCTCACATCTTGCCAGCTTGCCTTCCCAGAGCGGGAAGGAGGCCCACTCTCCCAGCATCTCCTGCCGCATGCTGCCCCTCAGTTCCTGGCCCCAGGGGCCCCGAGTCCTCGCTTTAAACGGTTGACCGGAAGTAGAGCAGTGCCGGTCTCCTGTACGTTTCCGGGGTTGTTGGCAACAATCCCAAGCTCATCGTGGGTTCCTCTGTAGGACCTGCTGTGAGCGCCCCTGGGATTTTTCATGTCAGCCCTTTGTGATCAGGGGTGACCCAGCACCCTCCCCGCAGTGTGGGCTTGCCAGGCTGGCGCAAGACCTACCTTCTGGGTGAGGACGCCACCGACAGGGCACCTGGGAAGTGTGGCACCATCTTCTGTAACCTAATTACGGCATTCGCGCGTTAGTTATTCACTGGTGTCAGGCTCTTTGCGACCCCGTGGACTAGCGCACCAGGCTTTTCTGTCCATGGGATTCTCCAGGCAAGAACACTGGAGTGGGTAACCATTTTCTTCTCCAGGGGATCTTCCCAACCCAGGGATCAAGCCTGGGTCTCCCACGTGACAGGCAGATTCTTCACTACTCGAGCCACCAGGAAAGCAGAATTATCTCATCACGTTTTTAGCTAAAATAGTCGTATACACAGGACACAGCACAGCGCAAAAGGCAGCAGGACCGGAAGCTCGCTCGGAGCCGCTCGCGTGCCGGCTCTCCCTGGCTCCTGGATGGGACTCTGCGTCACTCCTCGCGGCTGGTCCTGCTGGCCGCTGGCCGGGGACGGCAGCGAGGGCCGGCGCCGTCCCGCGCCGGGTGCTGCGCCCAGCCCCTGCGGAGACGGCTCTGGGCTTGTGCTGGAGCTGCTCCGTGTCGCCTCGTACACAGAGCTGTGCCCAGCAGATTTCCTTCTAGAGCTCTTAAAACGGGCTTGGAGGCTTTTCTTGTTTGTCTGGAAACAAGCATGTAATTTCAGCCTGTGTTTCGCAGCCAGGGTTGGAACATCTTATCAGACTTGCTCTGAGGGTTGCTAGCTGGGTTCTCCAGAGGCGAGTCGCTAAGCGTGCGGGAACAAGGGCCTTCTTTCATGGCCCGTGTGGCCCCCCCTGTGAGCAGCGAAGGGCTAATTCCCAGGTGGATGTGGCAGGATTAGGCCTCCTAATTCCCTCGGGACACTGGGCCCCTTGTCCCTGTGGCTGCACCGCGGTCGTGAGCCACACACCCTGACCCTGAGCGGCCCCGCAGCCACACCCGCCGTCTACCCTGGAGCGGCGGTGCAGGAGGCGCGGCGGGGCCGGAGGCCGGGGCATACTGCCCTCCCGCAGCTGGGCCCGGCTGGGGGCACCAAGGTGGGCCCAGGTCCGTCCCGGCGCCGCTGATCAGGAACCGAGGAGGCAGCAGCTGGCTGTCCAGGGAGAGGCGCGACGGGCTCTGCGTCGGTGGAGAGGACGCCGCCAGCAGTGACCCTCCTGATCACGGCTCTGGCGCCTCAAGCCCCCAGCAAGTGGCACTGCTTCCGGTGAAGCTGCTGTCGCCAGGGAGCCTGCGGTCATCACGACGTGCTCCTTCTGCCTGTTCTTGTCCTCTCCCCCGGGAGATGTGCCTAACCCCGGAATAGAGGGGAACCGCAGGCCTCGGCAAAGCTCCCTGTCCCCCGAGCTTCCCTTCAGCAGCACAGCTGCCCTCTGTCCCCAGTGTGGACCCGTCCTTGACGTCCATGTAGACTGTCCGCCGTCAGCTCAGGGCCAGCTCTCAGCTGAATCTGCTCCCGACCATAAGGGAGCCCTTGTTGGGTTCGAAAGATCCTTAAACTTGCAGTGTTGGTCACTGGCGCGTCTCACAACCCTTAGGACCTTGTGCCTTGTGGTACGGCTACCAGTGGACAGGTCATCTCTACTGGCTGGCCTGAGCCCCAGGCCATCTGTTTTTGTATTTCGTGCACACTATATTGTGGGTAACAGGCATTGTTACGTAGATGAATCAATAGTTGCTCTCTGAATGTTGCATTGACCATACATGTGACTCACTGTGAATTCATTTGCTGAATTGATAACTGTTTGATGAACAACATTTGTTAAATAGATGAAGAGTATTATTCACTTTCAATAACAGAAGGAACACTGGAAAGAGGATCAAGAAAGAAACAGAGGACTTTGACTGCACTTTCAACCAGCTGGACCAGACAACAGGAGCCCTCAGAGAACGAGCAGATGCACAGGCCGCAGGTGAGACGGTCCCCAGGAGAGACGCGGGCCGCAGGTGAGACGGTCCCCAGGAGAGACGCGGGCCGCAGGTGAGACGGTCCCCAGGAGAGACGCGGGCCACAGGTTGAGACGGTCCCCAGGAGTGACATTGTCAGGCCCCAAGACGATTCTCAGGACATTTTAAAAACCTGAACGCATACACACTACCTTCTCTGGTCACAATGGAAAGAAACTGTAAGTCAACAACAGAAGGAAAAGAGGAATATTTGCAAATACACAGAAAGTAAATAACATAAACAGCCGATGCATCAAAGAAGAAATCATGAGGGAAACTGGAAAATTCCTCTGAGAAGGCCCTTGTTGCTCAGTCGCTCAGTTGTGTCAACCATTTGCAACCCCATGGGCTGCAGCACGCCAAGCTTCCCTGTCCTTCATTATCTCCTGGAGTTTCTCAAACTCATGTCCACCGAGTCAGTGATGCTATCCAACCATCTCATCTTCTTTCACCCCCTTCTCCTCCTGCCCTCAACCTTTCCCAGCGTCAGGGTCTTTTCCAAGGTGTCAGCTTTTTGCATCAGGTGGCCAAAGTATTGGAAAGGAAATACTTAGAGAAGAATGGAAAGGGAAACACAATAGATCAGAACTTAAGGGGCACAGCAGTGATAGTGCTCAGACGGAAATTCATCAGCTGCAAACACCTACAGTGAAAAAGTGAAACTATTTCAAAAGAAACCCCATGTTAATTGACATGTATTTAAAACACCCAACACATGAAAACAATTTAAATGCTTTTCATTAGATGGATGGATAAAGGAATGCATTCTATGTGTGTGTGTGTATTTAGATACACACAGCTGTTCCTTGACTTACAGTGGGGATTGTGTCCCAGTAAACCTATCGTGAGCGAAAATATTTAAGTCAAAAATGCATTTAATACACCTAACCTACTTGGTGGCTTAGCCTGGCCTACCTCAAACAAGCTCAGGACACTAAAGTCTATTTCATAACGAAGTGTTAAGAGTTCACGTGATTTATTGAACACTGTACTGAAAGTGGAAATCAGAGTGGCCTCAAGCGTGCAGGCCATTTGCCCTTGTGACCTTGGGGAAATGGGGCGTCCGCCCCTGCCCAGCATAAGAGCGCATCATCACCGGCCCAGAGAAGGTCAAAATTCAAAACTCAAAGTACAGTTTCCATTGAACATACAAACAGTGCCGCTGTATGAACCCTCAGTGAGAGGGTTTAGACACGAACGTCCACAAGGTGTAAGCTTCCTCTTACGTGAAATGTCCAGAGACGGAAAGACCTTAGAGGCGGACGCAGCCCGGTGGTCCCTGGGGCTGACAAGTGGGAGGGGCAGGGGTTACTTAATGGTTTGGGGGTATTTTTCTGGGGTGAACATTTTGAAAACTTTTTAGAACTAGAGAGAAGTGGTGGTTATAGACATCGTAAATGCACTAAATGCCACTGGACTGTGGGCAGCAAGGAGGCCCAGCCCTTCCACCCTAGAGGAGGCCAGCCCTGGGTGTTCATTGCAAGGAATGATGGTAAAGCTGAAGCTCCAGTACTTTGGCCACCTCATGCAAAGAGCTGACTCATTGGAAAAGACCCTGATGCTGGGAGGGATTCGGGGCAGGAGGAGAAGGGGATGACAGAGGATGAGTTGGCTGAGTGGCATCACCGACTCAATGGACATGAGTTCGAGTGAACTCCGGGAGTTGGTGATGGACAGGGAGGCCTGGCGTGCTGCGATTCATGGGGTCGCAAAGAGTCGGACACGACTGAGCGACTGAACTGAACTGAACTGATACACTTTAAAGTAGTTAACTGTGTGCTAGGCACATTTTACATCAGTAAAATACACATAAAAGACAGAGTTGATTTTCTGAGCAAGCCCATCCTCACCCTGTGGCAGTTACTGAGGTTTTCGGTTAATAGGTGAAGTCCCTCGCTCTCGTTTTGCTGCCATGTCAGGGTCTTTGGGGACCAGATCGGCCCAGAGGCTGACGCTCTTGCAGATGCTCCCTGTGGAATCTGCTCCTACAAGTCTGAAGGCCACCTGGGTTCTCCCCAGGAGTTGCCGCTGAGCCTCCGGCCTCCTGGGACACGGTCAGAGCAAGGCCAGAGCTCGCTCTGCTTCACCTGGCCGTCCTGGCTGATGACTGCTGCACGCTGCGCCTGTGGGGCGACCGTCCCTTGGGGCTTCACTCAAGAAGGGGGCCCTTGAGTCCTTGAGTGGGCCTCAGAGGCATCACGGGCAGCCTGCCCTCCAGGCCAAAGGGTGGAGCGAGGGCTCTGGCCAACCAGAGGATTGGCAGGAAACCACCAGCTCTCTCCAGACCCCAGTCCCTCCACTCCACCTGTCTGCACCCTTCCCTTCCTTTCCCGTCCCTTCCCAGGGTTGGGTTTCTTGAATCTGGACTTAAGCTCCAGGACAAGGGCTGGGCATTCTCTCCCAGACCCCCTCCTACTCCACCCCCAGGAGTCCAGCTTGGAGGAAGCCCTCCATCCTGCCACAGGTGGCCCTCCTATGCAGGGTGGTCGCCCGCTCGTTGGGGGTGCACTCGTACCGGGGAGCACTCATTGGTGGGGAGCACTCATGCTGGGGAGCACTCATGCTGGGGAGCACTCATGCTGGGCTGCACTTGTTGTGGGGGAGCACTCATTGGGGGAGCACTCGTGCTTGGGAGCAGTCATGCTGGGGAGCACTTGTTGGGGGAGCACTCGTGCCCGGTGGCTGTCCCTGCTCCAGCGAGACCGCAGCACTATGGGATGACTAAGGAGATTCAGTCACGTCTGCGTTTGCCAGAGTTTCCAGTCCCTGAGGCCAAGCTCAGCACCACATGCTGACCCCAGCAAAGCAGACCTGGGCACCAGCCCTTGGCCCTCTGTCCTCATTTCTGGTGGGCAGTGGCCTTCCACACCCAACATGCAGCCACTTCCAAGCCCAGCTCTGTCAGCATCCCAGGCTGGGTCCCCAACGAGCATCCCGGAGACTGACCCCTGGCCTGGGCGGCCCCTGGCACGTCCACACAGACCCCCTCTTCCTGGTAAAAGGATGTCTGACTGCGGTAAAACCCACAAGACCTTGGAGGTCTCGGAACAGGAGGCACTGCGTCCCTCCAGCTGTTGTGAAACCCTCGCTCCGAATGTGGCCCAGCAGTCAGAGTAGAAGTGGAATTTCTGTGTGTCCTCTTACTTGCTGACCATGTGTCTCGTCTTCCCGGCCAGAAGGCCTCATGGAGCGGCATCCCGGGCAGACCACAGGGAGGAGGGTCACATCCCTGACGTGTGTGTGGGGCTTCCACGGGCTTGTTCAAGGGGCTGAGCCGGGGAGGGGGGGGTCATCATGCAGGGGGCGTGGCCTGGGCCAGGGTGCCGTCCATCTGGGGGTGGGGGTCCAGCTGAGTGAGAACAGAGGCCGGAGCTGAGGGCGGAGCCTGGAGCCAAGTCCCAAGGAGGAGGGGGACCGGGGGGCGGAGGCCAGGGGGACCAGGCAGGCTCCTGGCCTCCTCGCCTGTGACGGACACGGAGGGCCTGTGCACCCCCAAGGGTCGTGACCCCAAGATGTGATTATGAGCCCCCCTCCCACCTTCCTTGGGAGCCCCAGCGCCCAGCTGCCCCCCGAGGGTCCCAGGTCCACTTCGCTGTGGGCCTCCGGTGCTGGTGCTGACCGTCACACCCCTGGGTCACTGTGCCCCTCTGTTCTGTCCAGGAAGGAAAAGGGCCCGAGGCCAAGGGGATGGCTGTGTTTGATTAGGGAGATGTCCAGAGCTCTACCTTGGGAGGCTGGGGTTTGGGCCAAGGTCAGAAGAATCTAAGCCCTGGCCGCACTGGTTGGGTGGAGGGGCTCCAGCAGGCGGGCTAGCAGCAGCGTCTCAGCCAAGAGAGAAGTTCAGCCCTCCTGGACCGCAGAGACGCTTGGGGCCTGGCCTGCAGCCCTGCTCCCCTAATCAGTGGTCAAGCTAAAAAAGGTGGAAAATTTTATCTGAGCCAGCCTGAGGGTTAGAACTCAGCAGACAGGCTTTCAGAACCTCTGAGGACATCTGCCTCAGAGGTGAGAGTACAGCCAGATAAGCGAGACAAAGGGTCTTGTGTCAAAGTCACGTATTAACGACTCACATCGTCCAGCAAGGCGAGTGGTGGGTCGTTGCGACTCCTTACGGGATTGGGAAAGGAGTCGTCTCCTAAAGAGTCACCTCACGAATGCCCGGAGACCTGCTTTCTTTCCTGGCGGCAGGCAGGCACTTTTGCATCTCCACCTCACTGTCCGCATCCTGTCCGCCCCGCCGTCCGCCTCCCCATCTGCATCCTGTCCGCCTCCCGTCCACCCCGCCATCCCCTCTAGGAAATTTGTTAATTTCATGTGAATTTTTGTATTATATTTTTTTGGAATGAGGCAGGAGTTTTAAGGGATTTTCTTTGTTTTGTTGCAGAGGAACATCCAGGTGACCCAGAGTCATTTCTGGAAAGAGTACTTTTTCCCCCTTGAATTGCATCAGCACCTTTGTCGAGCCAGCTGACTGCATCCGAGCAGGTCTGTTTCTGGACTCTGCTCTCCCCAGTTCATCTGTCGGTCTGTTATAACCATGATCTATCACTCTTGATCAGCATTACTTAGAATAGTCTTGGAATCATGCAAAATAAAGTCTCCATCCTTGTTTGGTTTCATGCTTGCTCTGGATAAGTCCTGTCCATTTCTATACGAATTTTAGAATTAGCTTGAATGTTAATTTCTACTAAAAACATGTTAGGGCTTTGATTGGGACTGTGCTGATTCTGCAGATTAATTTGAGGAGATTGGCCTCTTGATGATTCTGACCATATTGAGTCTTCCACTCCATGACCTCAACGTTTCTTTATTTATTTGGGTCTTATTTAATTTCTCTCAGCAACGTTTTTATATTCTAAGCCTATGGGTCTTGTGTATAACTTTTGTCAGATTTATTTCTAAGTATTGATGTTTCTAGTTTTGTCTTTTGAATGAATTACCGCTTCATAAGAAGTTGCGCAATGGTACCGAGAGGTCCCACATACCCACTGCTGGGTTTCCACAGATGGTGGAAACTTACATGACAAGAGTAAATGTTGAAAACCAGGAGCTTTATGTAGTTAACAATGTTAACTAGACTAGTTAGTACAAGTAACACCAGTAACTATACTAGTTAACACCATTAACTAGACTAGTTAGCACGGGTAGCACCTTTAACTGGACTAGTTAGCACAGGCAACACCATTAAGTAGACTAGTCAACACCGTTACTAGGCTATTTAGGACAGTTAACACCATTAACTAGACTAGCTAGCACAGCCAACGCTGGTTGCCAGTCTTGGCGGGTTTGCGCACTCCTTTGGGGTGTCTCGTGCAGGGATCCCACGACGTGTAGACCCTGAAGCCGTGTTCAGGACGTGAAGCTTCCACCCCCACAGAGGACTCCTTCATGTTGTTCCTCCCCAGCCCTTGGCTTCCTCCCCATCACGATAATTTGTCGCTTCAGGAGCATCACGTAATTGCAGTGCACTGGCTCCAGGATGGGCCAGGGCTTGTTTAACCATGGAAGGACACGTAGCTGTTTCTGGGCTTTGGCTGTCACAGGTAAGGCTGCTGTGAACATTTGAGTATAGACTTTTTTGTGAATGCAAATGTTTGTTTCTCCAGGATAACCCCGGAGAGCAGTTGTGGGTTGTATGGTAGATATATATTTAACTTTTTAAGGAAACTTTGAGACAAACAGAATGGATGGAGGTGAGTTAAATGTGGCAGAGGGGAAGATGTAGGACCAAATTTAGAAAAAAGAGTCTTGGAATTTTCCTTTCAAAAATCCATATTTAAAAAGAAATAGACCTACTATATATGGTAAATCAATTTTCAACAACGGTGCCAAGACAATGCAAAGGGAAAAAAAGCTTTTTCAACAAATACTGTTGGATCCCCTGAATGTCCTTATAGGGAGAAGAACATGTCCTTTGTCTCATGCAACACACACGCGCACACAGCTCAGATGGGTTATGCATAAACGTAGATTTTAAGACCATGAGCCTTCTGCAAGGAAACACAGGAGGCAGGCAAAGATTTCTTAGAACACAGAAAGCATGAAATAATCTTAAAAATCGATCAGTTGGACTTCGTTGCAATTAAAAACTCCTCCTATTAAGAAAAAGACAAATGACAGGAACCTACGCAGCCCTTCCACCCAACCATCCCACCCTTTGATGTTTACTCAGGAAACAAAACTTGTGTCCACACCAAGGTGTGAACAAGAAGCTTCCTTTGGAATCACTGAAGCCGTGAACAGACCACATGTCTCTCATCTGGTGACATGTCTGCCTCACGGAGCACAGGGCTGCTCAGAATAAAAAGGGAAGAAACACGTGTAAGGACAGGTGAGTCTGTTTCAGTGTTTCGGCTCACTTTCTTCGGCCCGACTTCTCTCGGGTGCACACACCAAGGCTAACATGTTTTAAACGTCGGTGCCCGTCTGTCGACCGAAGACCCTACAGGACCTCTCCACACTGCCTGTGTCACTCCAAAGACCTAAGTTTGCGTGTGGGTTTGGATTAATGTGTGAAGTCCGTGTAAGTCGAGTAACGAGAAACCAAAATTAAACTATTAGAATGTGGTTACTTTTTTTATGAAATTTTTTGCACTCATCCATGGTTGTTTCCAGGCATGTCAGTTTGACCGAAAAGATCACCAACATATCTACACTCTCAACCTGATATTTCTTCCGACTCACGACCTCTTGACTACGAAAGGTTGACACCACGACCTCTTCTGAGAACTCTCAGCGAACCTGACGTTCCTCTAGTTCCATCAGTTAGGTTTTCCTTTAGTTGGGACTTATAAGTGACCCTCCTGACTACGACTTCGAGGTTATGAGACCGGTGGACTACGTTTCTCGGTTCAGTAACCTTTTCTGGAACTACGACACTTTCTAACTTGGGTCCTCCTTTTCTCCCGCTGTCTCCTGCTCTACCAACCTACCGTAGGGGCTGAGTTACCTGTACTCAAACCCACTTGAGGCCCTCCACCACTTCCTGTCCCTTCGGACCGCACGACGTCGGGTACCCCAGCGTTCCTCCACCTGTGCTGAATCGTTCATTTGTCGTCGGCTGCCGAGTCCCGGTCTGGGCGGACGGGCGGAACAAGACGCCCAGACGGACCTGTCCTCGTAGGGGCGTCCCGGCAACCGTCGGTGGACCTGCACACGACCTGAGACAGGAGTCTGCAGACGTGTGGTGGGTGAGGTGGGGGGGGGGGGGTGCGTCCGTGGGGAGGCTTCCTCCTGCTTGGATCCTGGCTTCTGGGAACCTCCTGCTTCCCCTGGTGTGGAACCTGGGGCCAACCTGGCCTTTCAGCCCAATCTTTTCAGCTCCCTGGGGTCTCGGCCCGGCCGCCTCTGGCTGCAGTGTCCAGGCTTGGGTCCTCACCCGTCACAGCACCTGGGCAGCCCTCACAAGATCCTGGGGGCTGTGGCCTGTGCCTCTGGGTGGTGGCCCTGCCTCAGACGGCCTGGTCAAGCTCACGGCTCCGATAGGCCACTTGTGAAGTGCTGGCTGCTTGGTGCCGTGGTGCTCCTGGCCAGGCACCTTGGTGGAGGGCCTCCTGCAGCCAGCCGGAGCGAAGGTATGAGAAGAGGCCCACCATCTGCTGCAGGAGGGGGCTGCTGGGTCTGGGCAGGTGAAGGCCGTGGAGGAGCATCCCAGGAGGGCCCGGCACCCAGCTCCCCTCTCCGCCTGCTCACAGAAGTCAGCGGGCCTCCCTCTCCCCTGACCCAAATGCCCAGCCTTGCCCAGGGTCCTAGTATGGGAAAGCCTGTCCTTGCCTCCCTGGGGTCTCAACTCCAGGTCAGGACTCAGTCCTCAGGCACAATGCCTCCGGGAGCCTCCGCCCCAGGACCTCCAGCTGCTTGGAGGAAAAGTGGAAAACAGCTCCCAAAAGCCGCCTTTGGCCCCGGGCCCCTGTTTTCTCTCCTAGCAAACTTGGCCCCCATGTGCTGTTTGACCAGTAAAGGTTTGGCCGCTGTCTGCCTGCTGCGAAGCGCAGCCTGACCGAGGCCAGAACAAACAGAGCCTTGGGGGGCTGGCTTCTGGCCCAGCAGCCCGCCTCTTTCCGCAGCCCTTGCTTTTGTTGGATTTCAGACTGTCCTCTTAAATCTCTCCCAGAAGATCCAGCTTCTTCCCCTTTAGCGAGGAAAGGGGTGGTAGCCTGATCCCCCAGACATCTGTCTCTCAGCAGCCAAACTGGGGGTGCTGTTGGCCCCGCCATCTGCTTTCTGTTGCTGTGGCAACTGCTGTTTGCGGTAAACTGCACTCAGGAGGCTCAGGGCTCCTTTTGGCTGTGAGCTGCTGGAGGCCTGGACGTGCGTTTGTTTTTACATCTTCTCTTTGCTCCCCCGGAAAAGTGCCTGGCACGGAGGGGCTACGCCTCAGCTTCACAAGCGTGCACAGCTGTGGAGTGCCCTCTCCACACCAGGCCCAGTGCCAAAGGTCAGCTGAAACTCAGCAACTTTGCAAACTGTGATCACAATCGGAAAAGCCCCTTGCTGCATGGAATTTGCACAAATGACTAGCTTCCTAAAACCCAAAAGGGCTGGGTAGGGCTGAGCTGGTGAAGGCAGGACTGCAACCAGCGTGAAGCTCCTTAGTGCTGTGGAGAAACCGCAATAGGTTCCACCAGGTTCAGAGGGTCTTTCAAGAGCCCAGAGCTGGAAAACACAGACACAAGTGCCAGGAAGTGTGGATCCGTCAGAGACCAGCCCTCACTAGGGGGTGGGGAGTGGGGGGAGGGCGGTGAGCGGGGAGGGAAGCAGGATTCATGGTAGGGACTCCCTGTCCTGCGCTCAGCCCCCACTGCTTGCAGAGCCCATGTTTGTCCAGGCCAGAGTCCAGTGTGTCTCAGCCCTGAGCCGCCAGGCAGGCTTCAGAGTCCTGGCTTGGACTGCGGCCCTGGACTCTGCATTCTCCTCGTAGCCGGCCAGGCCCCAGGATGACGGCTCAGCCCCAAGGGAGCAGCTCTGGCTGATCACAGGCTCCACAGCTCAAGACCCCATCGACTCAGTGCCTGCCCGTCAGTAGCTGGGGGTCAGTCGCGGCTGTGCTGGGCTCCAAGAGCTCCAGGGCCACCTCCGGGGATCCTCTCTTCCCAGCACGGGTGGCCTGACCTCGGGGCCCAAACCCAGCAGCACCACACCTCCAGCCCCGCCTGCCTCCGAGCCCAGCCTTCCCTTACCTTCCTTTGACCTAGCTGGTACAGTGGCCCACTTCCACAGAACAGGAGTCCCACCTTAATCCCACCTGCCAAGTCCTTGTCCCCGGTGAGGTGATGTCCCCCTTGGTCCAGGAGTTCAGACACAGGTGCCTTGGGGGAGGAGTCTCCACATGGCCCACCTTGACGCTCTCTCCAGGAATGCAGTCTCCCCTCCTATCTATCTCTGCCCTGGCTCAGCCAGCCCCGTGGCCAGGACCTTCCTGGTGGCCCTCACCTGCCACCCCGTCCCTTCTGGACGCTCAGCTGCCCCACAGCAGAGCCTTCCTGAACACAGCACCAGCCTCGGCCTTGCACCTGTGTGCCCAAGACGGGGTGACCTCCCAGAGCGGGGCGGGGTGACCCCTGAGGGAGGCCTGGTGAGAGGCCTGGAGGCTGTCTCAGTTTCCCGAGCTGTGAACGGGCACAAGGACAGGAGGCAGGGTCAGGCCCTGACCGACCTCCCAGCTGCTGGCCAGCTTGTGTGCTGCGTGGCCCCGGCCAGCATGCTGACCTCTCTGTGGCCCCGGCCGTGGACAGCACAGAGCGAATAACATTGCCTGTTCCAGGAGCGCCACACAGGCACCGAGTGGGTCGCCACGAGGAGCTGGTGAGTGCTGGGTGAGAGTCACCGTGGGGAGGCCAGAGTCTCAAGGAGCAGGTGTCAGGCGGGGAGGCCAGGCAGGGGAGGCCAGGTATGGAAGGCCAGGTATAGGAGGCCAGGTGGGGGGAGCCAGGTGTGAGAGGCCAGGTGGGGGAGGCCAGGTGTGGGAGGCCAGGTGGGGGAGGCCAGGTGTGGGAGGCCAGGTATAGGAGGCCAGGTGTGGGAGGCCAGGTGGGGGAAGCCAGGCAGGGGAGGCCAGGTATGGAAGGCCAGGTATAGGAGGTCAGGTGTGGGAGGCCAGGTGGGGGAAGCCAGGCAGGGGAGGCCAGGTATGGAAGGCCAGGTATAGGAGGTCAGGTGTGGGAGGCCAGGTGGGGGAAGCCAGGCAGGGGAGGCCAGGTATGGAAGGCCAGGTATAGGAGGTCAGGTGTGGGAGGCCAGGTGGGGGAAGCCAGGCAGGGGAGGCCAGGTATGGAAGGCCAGGTATAGGAGGTCAGGTGTGGGAGGCCAGGTGGGGGAAGCCAGGCAGGGGAGGCCAGGTATGGAAGGCCAGGTATAGGAGGTCAGGTGTGGGAGGCCAGGTGGGGGAAGCCAGGCAGGGGAGGCCAGGTATGGAAGGCCAGGTATAGGAGGTCAGGTGTGGGAGGCCAGGTGGGGGAAGCCAGGCAGGGGAGGCCAGGTATGGAAGGCCAGGTATAGGAGGTCAGGTGTGGGAGGCCAGGTGGGGGAAGCCAGGCAGGGGAGGCCAGGTATGGAAGGCCAGGTATAGGAGGTCAGGTGTGGGAGGCCAGGTGGGGGAAGCCAGGCAGGGGAGGCCAGGTATGGAAGGCCAGGTATAGGAGGTCAGGTGTGGGAGGCCAGGTGGGGGAAGCCAGGCAGGGGAGGCCAGGTATGGAAGGCCAGGTATAGGAGGTCAGGTGTGGGAGGCCAGGTGGGGGAAGCCAGGCAGGGGAGGCCAGGTATGGAAGGCCAGGTATAGGAGGTCAGGTGTGGGAGGCCAGGTGGGGGAAGCCAGGCAGGGGAGGCCAGGTATGGAAGGCCAGGTATAGGAGGTCAGGTGTGGGAGGCCAGGTGGGGGAAGCCAGGCAGGGGAGGCCAGGTATGGAAGGCCAGGTATAGGAGGTCAGGTGTGGGAGGCCAGGTGGGGGAAGCCAGGCAGGGGAGGCCAGGTATGGAAGGCCAGGTATAGGAGGTCAGGTGTGGGAGGCCAGGTGGGGGAAGCCAGGCAGGGGAGGCCAGGTATGGAAGGCCAGGTATAGGAGGTCAGGTGTGGGAGGCCAGGTGGGGGAAGCCAGGCAGGGGAGGCCAGGTATGGNCAGGTGTGGGAGGCCAGGCGGGGGAGGCCAGGTATGGAAGGCCAGGTGGGGAAAGCCAGGTGTGGGAGGCCAGGTGTGGGAGGCCAGGTGGGGGAAGCCAGGCAGGGGAGGCCAGATATGGGAGAAGCCAGGTGTGGGAGGCCAGGCAGAGGAGGCCAGGTGTGGGGGGCCAGGTGTGGGAGGCCAGGCGGGGGAGGCCAGGTATGGAAGGCCAGGTGGGGAAAGCCAGGTGTGGGAGGCCAGGTGTGGGAGGCCAGGTGGGGGAAGCCAGGCAGGGGAGGCCAGATATGGGAGAAGCCAGGTGTGGGAGGCCAGGCAGAGGAGGCCAGGTGTGGGGTGCCAGGTGTGGGGAGCCAGGTGTGGGAGGCCAGGCAGAGGAGGCCAGGTATGGGAGGCCAGGTGTGGGAGGCCAGGTGTGAGAAGGCAGGTATGGGAGGCCAGGTATGAGAGGCTAGGCATGGGAGGCCAGGTACGGGAGGCCAGCCTGAGTTTCTCAGGAAGAACGTTTTCAGGCTCTAGGGGGAGGACCGCCTTCCAGGCAAGTGACTGTATGTTCTGGACTCTCCCAGGGCACCCATGAGCTGAGGACGCCGCAGACATGGGATACAGGGCCTGCTGCCCACCTGCTCCCCATGTGAGGGGAAGACTCAGCTGGAGCCTCAGGCCCCTGGAAGCTTGCCTGCCCTTCCTTCCTTCCTTGGGGTCACAGTGGTGTCCCCCACCTGGACACGCAGCTGCCCTGCTGGCTGGCCTGGAGGCCCCCGGCTCCTCCCTGGGGAGAGGGTGCCCTTGCTCTCGACCATGATATCAATGTTCCTATAGAACACCTTTTCAGCTTTCTCAGTGATGCCTGGAATCTCCCCTGTGAGCTCTCATTTTTGAATGGGTGCCCCCAACCTGTCCCTCTCCCCACTGGGTCAGGGAAAACACAAGCTGAGCCTGGAATATCTTGTGGGACCAGAAAGCCAGGAAATGTTCCCCAATTTAATTAATTAGGAAAGTAAGAGCTTGTAGCAGACGCAGGGCACACCCTGGGAGTGCTGCCAGCAGCCACAGGCAGACTCAGGCTGGCGTATTGTTACCCAGAGTGACACGTGTGTGCGAGCCGGGCCGGTGGAAACAGTCTCCTGTGTGAACAAGCGAACAGGGACGAGGTCAGTGCTGCTTTCAGGAAACCGTCTCTCGACAAGTGACAGGGAAAGAGGGAAAGAGAAGGTCGTCTGTGTGCGCTCACTCCAGCTGCGGAGGCTCACGGAGAGGGAGGACAGATGTCCGTAGGCACGCAGAGCCCTGCGCGCCTCTCTGGAGTCACCTCATAGCGTCGCTGTGGCTCCACGGCTCCGTCTTCATCCACAGTGCAGCCAGCTTGTTCTCCACGGGGTGGGGTGGGGGGTGAGGGTGGGTGTCTGAGCGTGCTGGGGGCTGCCCAAGGGCTGTCCCTGTGACAAGCAGAACCCTCACCCAGGGAGCCAGCCGCTGGTCTAGAGGGACTGGGCAAATGGGCAGCTGGGCAGCTGGTGAGCTGGGTCGGTAGTCCGCTGGGCTGAGTAGTTCGAAGGGCTAGGTAGTAGGTACCGAACGTGGTCAGCTGGGTCGGCAGCTAGCTGGACTGAGAAGTAAGGTGGGTTAGCTTATTAGCGGGGTCAGGCAGTCAGCTGAGTCAGCTCCAGGTTAAGTGAGCACCCCTGCAGGGGCCGCGGCGTCTGAGCAGCCCTGCTTCGTCCTGTCCTGTCCTGTCGGGGCGGAGGCGTGACTGGGCCAGGACTGCGTGTGCCAGCCGCTGCGCTGCAGGCTATCCTGGGGCTTGTCAGACTGATGGCCAGAGCCCCCTCCGCCTGCCACTCAGCGGCCCGGGTGATGCTAGAGCCGCCCCGGCAGGACCCTCAGCTGTTGCGATGAAAACAGAGGAGCCAGGGCTGGTGTCCAGGCCAGGGGGGTCCCTGGTTTGGGGGGCACAGACCAGGCTAGAGGTCCCCAGGCCAGTGGACGCTGACTGGCTCACACATCCCCAGAAGCCCCGGGAAATGAGGTCAGAGCTCCACGCTTGGAGGAGGGTCTGGGTGAGACCCTCTCGTTCCAGGAGAGCTGGGAGGCAGGCCTGCTTCTCGGGCTGGGGCCGGTGGTGGACCCTGAGCAGGGCTCGCACACGGGCTGGGGTGGGGACCGGCGGCGCAGCACCGGGGTGGCGGGCAGTACTGGTCACTGAAGAAGCCGGGGTCTTACTCCTGACCCACGTGGTCGCCAGGCTCCTTGGGAAGCAGGGGTCCAGGTCTGAGGGCCCTGTTTGCTCTCCGAAGGGCATGGAGTCCGGGATATGCGAGGGTGAGGACTGAGGCGAGGGCAGCTGCCTGTAGCCAGGGAGGGCCTGGGAGCAGCCGGCAGGGGCCGGGCCTGGACAAGCTGGAGGCTGCAGCTCTCTGCCTCAGCACCCCGCACCTGTGGGCCCAGGACGTACCGCGTCTCTGGCCATCCACGACCCCGACCCACAAGTGAGGCTCTGGCTCCCGCGTCTCGGGCCCGTGGAGGGTGTTTGTGGCTGAGAGGAGTGGCCCCTGGGTGGGCAGATGGGCAGGCAGGTGGTGCTGTTGCCCTGGGGGTCTTGGGTCTGTCTTCCCCTGCCCTGCACAGCCCCTTGGGGACCGCGCTTGCCCCGCTTTCTGCCTGAGGAGGGGCAGGTGGGGACACTTTGTGTTTTCCTGGCCCACTCCCTGGCCCGCACTGACCGCTGTTCTGCCCTGTCCAGGAACCCACGTCAGGCCTTGGGACCCGGGATGCCCCAGAAAGCGGCCTCAGCCCTGGGCCGGGCTTCGAGCGCTCCATGCGAGGCCTTGGTGGAGCCCTCGGGCTGTGCTCGGGGAAAGACAACTCACGGACAGAAGCGATTCTTGCCCTCGCGTGGCCTGGGCTGCTGCTCCCCACCACCTCTGAGGGTTGCCCCGGGGGCCTGTTGGCCCTGACGAGCCCCTCACCTCCCAAGGCCTCAGTAGCGCCCCACTGCAGGCAGGCTGGCCTTCCTCAGCTCCATGCTCGTCCCAGACGGGCCCTCCACCAGATGTGTATAAGAGACAGCCCCAGGAGACACGCGGGCCGCAGGTGA
>SJYR01000527.1:218635-229106 GCA_006410655.1 Kobus ellipsiprymnus | reverse complement strand
CCCAGCCCACCCCCCGCAAGTCCTCCTGATCTGTCAGCCTGGTGGCAGGTGGAGCACCGCTTTCCAGGAGATGCAGCCGATGTCTGCTGGGCGACGAGCAGTAAGTCAGGACGCGCTGGGCGTCCACGCTTCTCTCCCCCCAGACTGGAGGCTCAGTAAGTCAGGACGTGCTTGGCGTCCACCCTTGTCTCCCCCCAGACTGGAGGCGATGTCTGCTGGGCGACGAGCAGTAAGTCAGGATGCGCTGGGCGTCCACGTGTGTCTCCCCCCAAGACTGGAGGCTTGAGAGGCCAGGGTTTGTTCAACCACCATGTTTCTCAGGAGTATCACCTGGCACAAGGCAGGCTTTCAGCAAACACTGACCGACGATAGAGGGCAAGTGTTTATGAGGATAAAAGGAAAAATTGTAAACAAAACAAAAAAATAAACACACCCAAAACTAGTGCGACGTGCTGTCAGCCCTGTGAACAGCTGCCCCCTCTCCGTGTGCAGCTCTCTCTGACGTGCTGTCAGCCCTGTGAACAGCTGCCCCCTCTCTCCGTGTGCAGCTCTCTCTGACGTGCTGTCAGCCCTGTGAACAGCTGCCCCCTCTCCGTGTGCAGCTCTCTCTACACGTTTGAGGCAGAAGCCGATGTCCTGCCAGTGGTGGTGTGCAGGCCGCAAGGGGACAGGCCACACGCCTGCTGCCAGTGCCCACACAGCCCACAGCGAAAGCGCACGTGGGATTCGGGGGAGACTAGCAATGCTGGGAGGAACAGGCTGGCAGCAGGGACAGGCCTCGGGGGTGGGGGGCTGTGTCCACCAGAGCCACTGGGCTGGGCCTGTCCTGGAGGCCCTGCGGCCTCGAATTCACTGGTCTGAGCAGCTATGGGCCTGCATGGGCTGGGGAGGGAGCCGGGTCAGGCCAAGGGGCCAGCCTCGCAGGCTAAGTCGGGGACCCTGAGGACTGGGGCCCTCCTGGGGGTAAGTGCCCCCTCCTGCCTGCAGTCTGCAAGGGCTGGGCTCCAAGCACCGAGATGGACAGACAGGTCCACAGCCCCTGGGGCGGCGAGGGTTGGGGCCCAGCCTCCCTCCTGCTCGGGGGTGAGCGGTCTCGCCGCCAGCAGTGGCCTTAGGGCTCGCTCTTGTCAGGGTGTCAGCTCTTCGTGCCCTGCAGGCCCGGGTCACGGTGTTGTCTCCGCTGGCTGTGGCCCGGCTCCCCAGGTAGGGGCCTCTCTGTGGCCTCAGTGGGCCTGGGGGCCAGATCGAAGGCTCCCAGGCTGCGTCCACCTGCCTTTCTAGAGCCTGGCCCGTGGGCTCTACCACTCCCACCCCCACACCGTCTGCCGGCTCTCACGGGCTGCCCCGACTGGCTCCCTGCAGGCACCCCGCTGGCCCGGGGGGTGAAGGCTGCCCTCCACTGGGCCCTTCCGTGGCTCTGAACTAGGCCAGCTGCCTGCGGTGGCCAGGGATGCACAGGAAGGGTACTGGCGGGGGACCAGTCACACTCCTGGCCTGTGGCCTCCTCTGGCCAATTCTCTGGAAGCTTCTCTCAGTGGCCATCTTGGTGGCTGGGTGCCAGGACAGGGAGCTGCCACCCAGGGTCAGGGACGAGGGGACACTTGCTTGGGAGGCTGTGCCTACTGGTGGAGGCCGTGGACACGTCCTCAGGAGGCACTGTGACGCCGCGTCCTCAGGAGGCACTGTGATGCCGCGTCCTCAGTCTTGGGCTGAGTCAGACGCATGGCCGGAGGCGGGCTGCCAAGCCCAGCTGGTTGGACAAAGGAGCCACAGGCCTCGCGGGGTCTCCCTGGGGGGCCTTCCTCCAGGTCCTGCCTCCCTCCGCCCGCAGGCAGCGACTCCCTGTGGCTCCCTCCGTGTGGGCCTCCGTGTGGGCCTCCGGAGGCGTCCTGTGGGGACGCCTGCCCCATGGTCTTCAGGGACCAGTGCCCAGGCCCTTCAGTGTTCTGGTGGCAGCTGTGGTTGGGGCCAGGCCCCTGGGGGTCTGTGGCTAAGTGAGGTGCTGCATGACCATGTGACCTGGGAGGGGAGGTGTGACCACGTGACCTGGGAGGGGAGGTGTGACCACGTGACTGGGAGGTGTGACCACGTGGCCTGGGAGGGGAGGTGTGACCACGTGACCTGGGAGGGGAGGTGTGACCACGTGGCCTGGGAGATAAGTCCCTGAGCTGCCTGTCCTCCCTGATGTACATTTTGTGGGACAAGATTTGTGGCAAGAAGGGATGGGGCCTTGAGAGGTGCAGCGTCTTTCATGCGCTTTTTATTGCGTGCTTAAAAGATGGCCTCATCGCTTCCCAGGCGGAGCATCGTGTGTGGAGCAGTCATGGCGCCTCTGAAGCAGGCTCCTCCGGTGTCTCAGGACAGCTGTCTGCGTCCTCGCCCCTCCCTGGCTGGCCCAGGAGCCAAGTGGGGGCCCAGTTAATGGCCAGAGGGGCAGGTCTGGGGCAGGACCCGGGAGGCAGCCTGCCCTCTGCCCGCCCCATGCCATGCTCTGCCCCTCCCTCAGCCCGGTCCCTCCCCGAGCCTGAGTTACCTTCTCCAGGCTACACGCTTTGCTTCACCTTCTTTCTGGTGGAGTACGGGATGCAGCACACCCAGGTGGTCCTGGACCTGGAGGCCAAGGGAAGGGGTGAGAGGCACCTTACCCCCCCACCAGCTCAGTGTGGGCCCTGGTCCTGGACCTGGAGGCCAAGAGAGGGGGTGAGAGGCACCCTACCCCCCACCAGCTCAGTGTGGGCCCTGGTCCTGGACCTGGAGGCCAAGGGAGGGGGTGAGAGGCACCCTACCCCCCACCAGCTCAGTGTGGGCCCTGGTCCTGGACCTGGAGGCCAAGGGAGGGGGTGAGAGGCACCCTACCCCCCACCAGCTCAGTGTGGGCCCTGGTCCTGGACCTGGAGGCCAAGGGAGGGGGTGAGAGGCACCTTACCCCCCACCAGCTCAGTGTGGATAAGCTCGCCAGCCAGAGACGGCTCCCAGGCCCCTCTAAGGCCCTCCCCTCTCTTGTCTCGGCTTCTCCATCCCAACAGGAGCCCCTTGAGCCCGAGAGGCCTTGCAGGCCCGCTGAGCGTGATGCCCCGTCCATCCACAGCCCAGCTGTGAAGAGGCGTCGCAGGTGGACAGTGTCCACCCCAGCCCAGTCACTGTTTCCAGAGCACTGTGGCCTGTGCCTGTTCCTGCTGGGGGGGACTCTGGGGGTTCCACTTCCAACCAAGGCTGTCTCTGGGGTCAGATGGCACTCCTCTTCACAGGGACCTCCATGGCTCTGGGCCAGAGTGTCCCAGTGGGCCCCTAATGGGCACCTGGGTGCCTGAGGGGGCCGACTGGACGGACTGAGGCTGCAGGTGAGCAGGCAGGTGACCCCGCCTCCCTGGCACGTATCCAGGCACCCCCCACGAGCAGACCCTGTCCTGTCGGCCAAGCAGTTGCCAGCCGCCGAGACCTGGTTCCTAGGCCCGGCCCATCCACAGGTTCTCTGGGGCAGCTGAGCAGAGTGTGGGAGCCAGACCCAGAGGCTGAGAGGGGGGCCTGGGCCGGCCTGGCCTGGGGCAGAAAAGGAGCTGCCAGGCTGTGTCCAGGGTGACCAAGTCCATCACCGCGTCCAGTAAGAAACGACAGGAAAAGCAGACACTAGTGTGAGGGAGACTCCCGGTGAGCCTGGATCCAGGGCTGCGCCAGGCAGTCCTGACCCCGTGGTAGAAGCTGTGTGCCTGGGCGTTTGAGCAGAGGTCAGCACGGGCTTGGGGGTGACGCTCCTCACAGGGACACTGTCCCCCCGGAGCCCAGCCCGGGGAGAGGCAGTAACAGCCACCGCCAAGTCGCAAAGGGCCGGCACGCTGCGGCCAAGCGCGTCTGGAAGCACAGGAGCGTGGCCGGGCGGCCCCCTGCCCCCAGCTCACCCGTGCTCCCGCCTCTGCTCCTGGCCCCTCGGGGCCCAGGCTCCCGACGCCCCCACTGTTCCCAGTTGGCGGCACGTGGGTGTTTTAACCTTCCCTCTCTGCTGCGCTGATTCATGCGGCTTCATTTACTTTAAATGACTATCAGTTTACAAGGTGAATAGAGAGACTTTTCTTTTTAAAACTGTGCAAGCAAACCAGCCAAGACAGTAACACGGTTAATTCAGGTGAAAAGTGGATGAACTGCTATTTTCTTCTGTCTCATTTAAAATGCGACTGACCCACAGCCCCCGGGCGCGTGTCGCACCTCCTCCTGGCTTCAGAGCCTCACCATCTCTGCCCCGGAGGGTGGAGGCGTTGGCACAAACACCCTCTGTCCCCCAGACCCCGAGTGGACACCTCACTCACTCGTCCTCTGACACATCCCCCATGTCCTTCTGGGACCGCTTCTCTTCTTTCGTGACGCACGTGACCACCTGTGGGGCGGGAGGCGTTAGGGACCGCGGCCGGACCTGCTAGGCCCGCGGAGAACAAGACAGGGCGTGGAGATGGCCCCGAGCATCCTCCCACGCGGCGGGGCTCTGTCAGGTGGGGGTTTCTAACTGGGGAACCCAGACCAAGGAGCTGTGCCCTTGACCCTGGAATGCAAGTCAGAAGGCCTGGTCCCTCAGTCCAGCTCTGCCCTGGCTGAACCTTCTTGAGTCCTTGAACCCCGTCCCCTCGGTAACCTTGGGATGAGTCAGTAACCAACTCTCTTCACCATGCATCATGTTCTGGGGGCAAAGAGCTAGGAAGTACCATCTGGAAAGGAGCAGCCCTGAGGCAGGGGCTTACTTTTGCCAAGAGAGAATTAGAGAAAGCTTCCAAAGAGACGGCTACTCACTACAACAGAAAGAGAATATTTGTGTTGGAAAGGCCCAATCAGGCCACTGGGTCAACCACTTCCAGTTACAGAGTGGTGCTGAAATTGTGGTGGTGTTGGAGGTGGTGGCGGCGATGCTGACGCTGATGGAGACAGTGAGTGGGGTGGTAGTTTGATGATGGTGGAGACAGGGACAATGGCGGCGGTGGTGAAGGTAGTACCCGATGCTGGGGCTCTCCGGGCACCAGGCAGTGTACTGAGGGCGCGACAGAACAACGCTGGGCTGCGGTATTAAGAGTTCCATTTTGCAGATGATAAAACTGAGGCATGGAAAGGCATGGTGACTTGTGTGAGCCTTCCCTGCATGTGGAGACTAAGTCTTCTGGCTCCTGGCTTGGACCCGCTCACCACCCCAGCACATCCCACAAGAGGTTCTTGCCCCCGGGCCCCTCGAGGGTTGACCCAGGCCCTGGGGTCTCTGGTGGCGCAGGAATGTGTGTGGGTTGGCGTGAGGGACTGAGAAAGAGGCCAGGCGCCCTCTGGTCCCCAGGCCAGTCCTCAGAGCCCGGGCCCCGTCCCTCCTCAGCGGCCAGCACACCCGGCTCGGGCGGGGTCCCGGGACCGCTGCGGGCCCTGAGCACGCCGCTCCCTGTGGGTGGCTGGGCTTTCTCGGCTCTGGCAGCTTACCTCCTCGGCACGGTCTCCCAGGTCAATCTCCACAAACACAGACGGTTTCTGTGGAGGGAAATCAGAGACGCTTGGATGACGGGCGTGGCTGAGCAGGGGGAGTGCAGCTTCCTGGGAGGGGCGTGGGCTCGAGCCCCGCGGTGCTCAGGTCTGGGTATTCGTCACCCCGGTGTCTCCGTCCCTGGCTGTGCGTGGTGGGAGCTGCTGGCAATGGGGCTGGCGAGGCCTCCACGGCAGCCCTGGCAGAGGGCGGGGAGGTCTGGCCTCCCCCGCACCCTTGGGCACCTTGTATCGGGCCCCGAGGACCCAGAGGGGCCCCCACCTTTACCTGCTGAGAACCAGAGCCTGGGTGAGCAGGTGCACCGAGATCTGGGCGGCTGCTGCAGGCCCACACGTGCCCCTGGGGCCCCGCTGCCGGCGCCCCTCCGCCCGGTGCACAGACGCACACGCGGCCAGAGGCCTGGGGGCTGTGTGGCGGCTGCCCCACGTCTCTGCCCCTCAGGCACCTTGGCTCAGCCCCGAAAGTGCTTTCTGTGGTAGCGCCTTGGTTGGCGCCGGGAGAAGTGTTCCTGGGAGTGGAGGGAAACCCAGAACCCCCGGACGCAGACCCAGGGCCTCCGGTGTAAACCCTGGCATGACCGCGCAGCTCCTCTCCACCCCCATGAGCATGGGGGGAAGGAAGGCCCCTCCTGGGGCCTGCAGATCCCGGGGGCAGGCGGGGTCCAGGGAGGGCTGTACCCCAGGCTGCGGGCCGGGCTGGGCCTCCCCGTCACGGCTGAGCTGCGGGCGCCTCGGTCAGGACCCCTGCGCCCTGGCCCCTGAGCACAGTGCTGCTTTGGGAGCTGGGGTTAAGGCGCCCCAGGGCAGAGCACAGGCCCGGTGCCCAGGGAGCTAGGGGCAGGCACAGCCCACAAGCCCAGCTCCGGCGGGGGACCGACCGGTGTCCACAGCCGAACCGCGCCCCGCAGCCTCCCCGCCTGATTCTGCCACTGCAGCAAGACTCTCTTGCCTCTTTCTCCAGGAGGTCGTCTAGCTTGGTGGACTCAGGCTCCTGTTCCTGTAAGGAGGAGGCAGGACAGACTGGGTGAACGGGGCAGGGCTGAGCCGGGGCGTGGCCGCGCGGGCCGGGGGCCAGCCCACCTCGTCCTCCAGGGCGGACCCGTCCCCGCCCTCCCCTCCGGCTGGCTGCTCGTGGCGGGTGCTGGCCTCCTCCACCTTCGCGTCCTCCGGCGCCTGCCCGCGGGCATCCTGGGCCCCGTCCTGCTTGTCCTCCAGGCTGGCCTGGCTGCAGGGCGTGGAGAGAGTTGGGAGACGGCTTCGTGCTAACCCTGACCCTGGGAGCCCGTGCGGTGCCCCTGCGTCGGCAGAGGGGCGAGGGCAGTGGGCAAGGCAGGCCCCGGGGGAGAGGAGGTGCAGAGGCACGAGGGACGCGGGGCTCTGAGGGGCCATTCCGACCCAGACCTGCCCAGCGTGAGGGTTGCCCAGCAGCCTCCCGGCAGCAAGCTTCCCTCCGAGGTCCTGGGAAGGACTGCAGAGACCGGTGCCAGGGCCGAGGTGCTGGGCCCGGCCAAGCTGCGCTGCCGTTTGATGGGTGACCAGCCCCTCTGAGCCTCCCTGGACCCCGTCCCCTCCGTCAGGGCCTCCAGGCCTCACTCCCGGCCCGCCTCCCACGTCCCTGCACCGCTGCCTCCGCTTTGCCGAGGCTGCTCACCAGCCGGCATCTTCTGCTTCGCTCCTGACGTCCTTCCCCGGCTCTTCAGACTCTGAGGAGGGGCAGCAGGGCTGAGGTCAGCCTGCGAGGACGCTGATGGCCGCCCGTGGGGAGCCCAGCCCTGCCGCCCCCGTGTGCACCCAAGTCCCCTGGCACCCTGACGTCCCTATCAGTACTTTGCAGGCTAGCGAGGGGCCCTGAGGGATCGTAGCTGGGCCAAGGGGGTCCCCACGGGGCCTCGCCCCCTCAGTGGAACTTGGGGGGGCCTCGCCCCCTCAGTGGAACTTGGGGGGGCCGCGGTGTTGCTGCGTTCTCCTGGAGGCAGTGGAGTGGGGGCAGGGGACACTCGGCCTGCGGCCAGTGGGCCGCACCAACCCCTGGAGGTGGCATCCGAGCCGCAGTGGCCCAGGGGCGCTTCAGGGGCGGGTTCTTGACTGGGGGGGGATCTCTCCGTGAGCAGAGCACGGTGCCTCACACACGGGGAGCAGGGGGGCCGAGTCTCAGGGCCTCATGGGGCAGCATGAGTCCTGAGTTCCGAGTGGGAGGCCGTGGCTTCCTGGTGAGATGCAGGCTACTCACTCCAGAGCTCGGAGCTCACAGTGGGGGTTCCCACAGGCCGTGGGGCCCCAGAGGACCCTCACAAGGGCCCCAAGTTTGCCATGCTCCAGCCCCACAACCTTGCAGCCCCCTTGAGCCTGAGCTGCCCCTTGGCCGCTCCGGAGCCCCCCAAGTGGCCTGGTTCCCACCCCCAGCCCGACACACACCCTGGGCCCTGGCCCTGCAGCCGGCGCAGCCTCGGGAGGCCCCAGCTTTAAAGAACACTTTTGGCAGGATGCCCGGCAGGACGCCTCTGGCGGCCATGGTCCTGGAGGGTTTCTTACAGAATCTGGTGGCCAGATCAGCTGCTCAGGGTCTTTCAGCTTGCAGGCCTCAGGCATGGGGGCACTGCCAGGGAGGGGCTCAGGGCCAGCCCCTCGTGGGCACCCTGCCAGCTGCACCGCTTCGTTCGCTGTCCCTCCCCCAGCCCAGAGGCTGTGTCCCCGGCTCCTGACATCCTCCAGCGCCATCCTTCACTGGGCCCCCTGCCTGGGGTTAAGTGACCTTCCACAGAGGGAGTTTTCTGCCAGGCACCCTGGGCTGGGTCATTCCCTCGCCCCAGGCTGGGTTCCCTGCAGGTGAGAACTGGGTGCTGAGCGTCCTCCTCCATTTCCAGCACCCGCATGGGCTCCAGGGCACCTGCTGACCTGGGCTGTGCTGTCCCCAGGCAGTCCCTGTGCACCCAGAGACAGTGTTCTGAAGGATAAGGGTGTAGACGCAGCGGGCCTTCAGAGAACGTTTCGGAGCTTGACTGCTCTCAGCAGGAAGGGCCTGGAGGGTCAGGAGCCGCAGTTTGCAGGCAGTGCTCCAAAGTGACTTCTGGAAAATCTTCAGCAGCCCCTAGCCTGCATGCACACATGTGTGCCTGTGTGCTGGTGCATGGGTCTGTGTGTGCACAAGTTTGCACACGTGTGTGCTGGCACGTGTGCTTGTGTGTGAGCATGTGCTGGTGCACATGTCTGTGTGTGCACAAGTTTGCACATGTGTGTGTTGGCACATGTGCCTGTGTGTGAGCATGTGCTGGTGCACGTCTGTGTGTGCACAAGTTTGCACATGTGTGTGTTGGCACGTGTGCCTGTGTGTGAGCATGTGCTGGTGCACATGTCTGTGTGTGCACAAGTTTGCACGTGTGTGTTGGCACATGTGCCTGTGTGTGAGCACGTGCTGGTGCACGTCTATGGGGGTGCAAGCGTGTGCACATGTGTGTGTCAGCACACGTGTCCCTGTGTATGTGTGCGTGCAGCGTGTGTGCTAGCGCCCTAACCCTATGTGTGTGAGTATGTGCACACGTGTCTGTGCACAGGCTGGCCCACGTGCTCTCCGCTGCTCCCTCCTCCTGCGTGGACTGATGGGGGTTAGGGTGTGGGTGTGTGCACACGTGTCTGTGCATGGGCTGGCCCACGTGCTCTCCGCTGCTCCCTTCTCCTGCGTGGACTGACGGGAGGGAGCATCAGCTTCCAGGACACTCCAGGCTGGTGTGTCCGTTGCCCCCTCTGTGACCGCGTGGTCTCAGCAGCCGCTGGTCAGGCAGCACCAGCCTCCTCCCTTGTGAGCCCTGTGTGCGAGCGTCGAGGCTGGGAGGGTCTCTAGCGCTCCCTTGGGGGGCCATGTCTTGTTCCATTTGACCATGTGGACAGCGAGGCCTGCTCTGTGTTCCAGCCCCTCTGTGCTGCCCGGGGACTCCTGGGCCTGGGGCCTCGGGGCGGGTGGGCACAGGGCAGGACGAGGCTCGCTCAGTGCTCCCGGCCATCCAGCCTTGGGAAACTCCACAGTGCTGGACGGGAAGGTCTGAGGCCAGCGTCAGCGGGTAGATGCCACGGCCACCTGAAGTGTTTCTGAGCAGGTTACGGGTTGGTTTCCTCTTGGGGACTCAGCCTCCTGAGAGCCTGACATGTGCTCAGATGTTAACGGTGGGAGGTGGGGGAGACAGAGCAGAGTGGCCTCCGTGCTGTGACCTCCTCCTCCGACACAGCTTTGGATTTTTCAGCTGGGAAAACAAGTATTTATACACCACGACCTCTTAAAGGCACTCCCAGGGCTTGACAAGAAAATAGCATTCCTGTTCACTGTTTCTTTTCCTTGGCCTGAATGATGGTCTTGGCAAAGGGTGCTTGCTGGCGTGGCCTTCTTAGGAGAACCACAGCCTAGGAGTCCCGCCGACGAGTGGCGGCCCGCCCGTCTCTCCACCAGCTCAGGGCCTGCTGCCCCGGGGCGGCTGACCCGTGAGGGGCAGGTCCACATCAGCACCAGTGTGTTTCGAGCGCTCATCCCCACCTTGGGCACACCACTGCCCACTTGCAGGGTTAGAAACATGCTGGAGTGGGAAACACAGCCAACACAATATGCAAACGTGCAGTTTACAACGTAAAAGCCTCATTTGTGCCATGCGTGGCGGGCGGAATCGAGGCTCGCCCTGGGGCCTCACTATGAACCCGACACTTTCCGCACCACCTCAAGAGCCAGAGGTGTTCCCACAGTCCTTGACGCCTTCACAGGCCACAGGCCCAGGTCTCTGTTACCCCTTTCCCCAGCGCTTACAGCAGCCCCACCAGAGCCCTGGGCCAGCCCCCAGGATGGGCCCCAAAGCCCCCAGGCCCCCAGGATGGGCCCCCGAAGCCCCCAGGCCCCCAGGATGGGCTCCCGAAGCCCCCAGGCCCTTAGGATGGGCCCCCGAAGCCCCCAGGCCCTTAGGATGGGCCCCCGAAGCCCCCTGGCCCCCAG
>SJYR01000527.1:197719-214015 GCA_006410655.1 Kobus ellipsiprymnus | reverse complement strand
GAAGGAAGGGGGGGCGGGGGGGGTGGGTGGGCCCACGCCAGGCGTGTGCTGGGTGAGCTCTGCATGGGTCTGTGGGCTCCAACTGCTCATGGACTCTCACCACCCCACACTCAGAGCAGGAGGACAGGGACCCTTGGCTGAGACGCCTGCAGCCAGGGGCACGGAGCGCAGGTGGCTGGGTCTGTCTGCGTCTCTGCCATCCGTCCCTCCCAGGACGTGGGGTGGGGTCCACGGCCAGCCTGGGGAGAGGCTGGGATGCCTCCTGGAGGCAGGGAGCCTGGAGGTTTGAGGGTCTGGGGGTGGGGGTAGAAGGCGCTGTTCCAGGACACAGTCCATAGGGACGTGCTCTGAAGGAGGCAGCAAGCTGGCCCGAGGCCGTCCCCCCGGCTTCCCGCGCCGCCGAGGCCCCACACTCACTGGCTTCCATACTTGGTCCTCCTGAACTTGTCCCTTTTGTACTGGGCATGCTCCTGCTCCAGGGCCCCGACCCCGGCGATGACCTGCTTCAGCGTCTTATAGGTCTCCTGGGGGTCGTCGATGATGAATGTAGAGTACTCCTCCTGCTCTGGCCCGTCATACACGGATCTGCTTCCGCAGGCCTCTGCAGCGCCAGGGAGGGCTGAGGTCAGTGTGGGGGGCCCAGACAGGCCGCCCCGGAGCACGCCAGGAAGGACCAACCGCTAGTGCAAATGCGTACAAAACAGAAGCCACTAAGGGTCAGGCCACCCCTGAACTGCAGAGACGCCCGTGAGGCTGGAAGCCGCCAGGCACCTCAGCGTGGGGGCCCGACGCTGAGCATGGGGCCCCAGACCCTCCTAGAGCCTGGGTCAGGCAGGGTCAGTCAGCCTGGGGAGCTGTGCTCAGCGAAAACCCCCCTGAGAAGGGGCGCTGGGACCATCCACTTTCATGGGCGCCCTGCAAGGGGCGCGCACAGGGCACAGCGAGGTCAGGAAAGCCTTCTGCTGGCCAGGCCGGCCTGGCAGCTTTCCAGCACACACGGCCTCCCCTGCGCAGCAGGCGTCTGCTCCGGAAACCACCTCGCTGTTGCTGGAGACCACACTATGGCCTCCAGGACCCCATCTGACCCCAGGCCCCTGAGCCAAGCCCTGCGCTCCTGGTGCCTGGCCCAGGTGGCCCAGCATCAGGCCCCTCACCCTGGTCTGTCATGCAGAGCATCACCATCACCACCATCATCACCAGTGATATCACCTCATAAACCTCACCATCAGCACCACCACCATCATCACCGTCATCACCACCACCACCACCATCACCAGTGATATCACCTCATAAACCTCGTCGTCAGCACCACCCCATCACCTCCATCGCACCACCCTTGATATCACCATCATTGCCTCACCACCATCACCACCATCACCTCCATCACCTCCATCACCTCCATCACCTCCATCACCATTTTGTCACAGAAAGCTTCACTGCCTTTACTAACTCAGAAAGAATCTCCTAATTCTTACTGAAAAACCGCGAGTCTGTGCAAAGAGAAACTGAGAAGATTTGAAATTTCAAGGGGAAAGGGCGCGTGGTGTGAGGAGGATGAGGTCCCACACGTAAGGGATAAAGAGGCAGAGGCCTGGGGGCGCCAGTCGGGGGACACACCGGCCACGCGCCTGCCCGGCTGGGCCGGCACCCCCTCCCCAAAGCCCTGCTGTCCCAGCTGCTCGGCCTTGAGCAAGTCACGGGAGTGCCGAGCCTCAGTGAGCCCTGCTGGGGGATGGGGCTGCTGAGAGCAGGGTGCGAAGCACGGAAGGGCCACACTGGGGAGATGGACGGGGGTGGGCACAGGACACAGGCAGGGAGGCCCGGGCCGCCTTAGGATGGGGGCTGCATGAACCGCCCCCCAGGGGGACTTTATGCAGCCCCTGGAGCAGCCTAGTCGGTGCGGCTGGTCCTGGAGGCAGAAGTCGGCGCTGCACGGTGGGTGGCGTGCCGGTTAGTCTCACCGGGGACACCGGCATGGCTCTGAATTAAGGTCTGTGCATCGGGGCCCCCTGGTGGCTCAGTGATGAAGAGCCCGCCTGCAATGCAGAAGACCCAGGTCCGGCCTCGGGTCAGGAAGATCCCCTGGAGGGCATGGCAGCCTAGGCAAGTGTTCTTGCCTGGAGAACCCCACTGACAGAGGGTCCTGGCGGGCTGCAGTCCGTAGGGCCGCCCAGAGTTGGACCTGACTTGAGTGCCTGAGCAGCAGCAACACTGTGCCGCCCCAGGGGGACGGGGGCGCGGCCAGGGTGACGGGAGGATGCGGGGAGAGGCTGCAAGGAGGCCCCAAGACTAGGCTGGGGGAGCAGGTCTTAATTCTGAGCCCAGCGTCAGACACAAGACTCGTGACTGGACCGAAAACAGACCCCGAGCATCTGGAGGCTGGGGAGCTCACCCGCTCCTCTTTAACAGGCTCCCAAAACTGAGCCTGGCAGCGCTGGACTGTGTGCTGAGGCCCGCCTGTGGCAGGCATGGTTTTATGAAACAGCTCCAGGAACGAGGAGAAGCACAGGGCAGGCGTGGGACAGGCCAACAGGCAGACCTGTCGACAGGCCAGCCACATCCCGAGGCCCAGAGGCGGCGAGGTGGACTCTGCCAGGTGACAATGGGGGTCACAGACTCAAAGTCGGGAGGACACCCAACGGCCAGGTGGCGCAGGACACACAGACCCACAGGCCCGGCCAGGGGCAGTGTCTGCGCCCCGAGATGGAAGGTCAGGCCCGCCCTGGTCTCTGGGTGGACGGCGGCCCTGGGCCTGCGGGCAGCGCTGCTTTGTGTCTGGAGTCACCCGGAGCCCTCCCAGGCCCCGATGACCGGGTCTGTGCCTGGGGCACAGCAGGGGCAGCCGGTCAATATCACCAGGACCCCGGCTGCGCGGCTCTGCCCAGCAGCCGGGGCCCCACGCCAGCCCCTCAGCAGGGATCCTGCCAGCCCTGCGCTGGGCCTGCTGCCCGAGGCGCCAGCTGCACCATCACTGAGCCCCAGGGGAGCGCCACCTGGGGTCCGCGCTGTGAGGCGGACGGGTGACCGTGATGCAGCCACCTCCAAGCCCCGAGGGCTGCTTCTCCAGGGCAGCGGCCTTGGAACGTCACGAGCCCAGAGGCTGAGTGCTCAGGGCAGTCTGGCGAACACAGACAAGGTCCCAAAGGGATGAGAGCCTCTGAAGGCAGACTATTGGCCTCAAGAAAGCGCCGAGGTTCCAGGCAGAGGCCTGAAGCTAGTGGAAAGTGACTCAGTGCTTCGGTGCCTGCATGAAGTGGGGGGCAGGGTCCCTGATCCTACTGACATCCTGTGAACCCCACTTGTCAAGATCAGTGCTGCCCAGGAGGGAGGCGGGGTGCTCAAGACCCCCTTCCATCTGACCATCCATCCATCCATCTGTCCAGCAAACAGGTACCGAGCGCCTCCTGTGTGCCGGGCACGGGGTTGAGGCACACCAGCCTCTCTTCTCAAGGCGCACGTGCATCACAGGTGAAGTGCTCTGGGACGACTCTCATCGAAGAGATAGAGACGAGCACGGGCTGTCGGGGGAGGGGAGCCCACAGGCCATGGGGGTGTTAGACTGGGGGTGCGTCGGGGGCAAGGGCGCGGGGGTCTGCAGTGTGGTGCTGGGCACAAAGGGAGGCGGGCCTGAGAACAGCGGGCGGAGCTCAAGGACAGGCAGCTGCATGCCTGTCAAAGCAGGGTAAGGCCCCCTCCAGGCCTCGGGCCACACGGACACTTCCGGGCCGGATCAGGGGACGAGAAGGAAGAGTCTGACAGCCTTGTTCCCAGGCTCCTTCCGGGGCCCCAGGGCCTACTGCAGACTGTCTGACACCAGCTCTGAGAGCGCCGGCCCCAGGGCACAGCTGGGGGACCAGTCCTGCATCTGCCTCTTGTGATGCAATCCAACCAAGCCCCCAGGCCTCCTGACTTGTCCCTCCTACACCGCTTAGTTCAGTAGGGCAAGAAGAGCAATGAGCACCCAGAAAGACAAGCTGCATCGACACGCCTGGAGCTGCTGGGCAGGCACACACGCTCACACATGGGTCCACACTTGTGCACACACACTCACACGGGTCCACACTCATGCACACACACTCACACATGGGTCCACACTCATGCACACAACATACAAGGTCCACACTCACGCACACACACTCACACGGGTCCACACTCATGCACACATGCTCACACGGGTCCACACCAATGCACACATGCTCACACGGGTCCACACCAATGCACACACACTCACATGGTTCCACACTCATGCACACAACATACAAGGTCCACACTCACGCACAGACACTCACACAGTTCCACACTCAGGCACACACGGGTCCACACTCATGCACACATGCTCACACGGGTCCACACTCATGCACACACACTCACACGGGTCCACACAGATGCACACACGGGTCCACACTCATGGACACATGCTCACATGGGTCCACACACATGCACACACGGGTCCACACTCATGCACACACGGGTCCACACTCATGCACACACACTCACACGGGTCCACACACATGTACACAACATACAAGGTCCACATTCATGCACACACACTCACACACGGGTCCACACTCATGCACACATGCTCACACGGGTCCACATGCACACACACATGCTCACACATGGGTCCACACGCACGCACACATGCTCACACACAGGTCCATGCACACACACTCATACACACACACATACCAGTCCACACTCATTCACATACACTCACATATGGGTCTACACTCATACACATACGCACAAGGATCCACACTCATGCACACAACATACAAGGTCCACACACATGCACACACATATATACAGGTACACTCTCATGCACACATGCTCACACGGGTCCACACACGTACACATTCACTCACAAGTGTCCACACTCATGTACATATACACTCACACAGGTCCACACTCACACACGCTCATGCACGGGTCCACACTCATGCACACACACTCACAAAGGTCCACACACACGCTCACGGCTCCCTGGAAAACACAGAAGAATGAAGTCCTCTGGGGGTGTGGGAGTTACTAAGACAGGCTCTTCTCAAGAATTTGGCAGTTCAGAGGCTGCAGGCTAAATGCCATCTTAAAATTACCCACAGAAACTGTTACTAAAGTAACTCCCCCAGAACACCACCCAGCTTGCAGAAGCCTCCTCCGCTCTGGCGTTGTGGCCCTGGCTCCCCAGCCCCGCCTCACCTTGCATCTTTTCCAGTTTGCTCATGTATGAGCTGAAGAGAGAGTAGATGCGCTCCGTCTCCCGGTCCCCGTCGATGTCCAGCTGGATGTTTGCCGGGAGGCCGCTGCCGAGAGCCGGGGGGAGGAGGAGGGTCAGTTGTGACGCTGGTCATTTCGCGGCCCCTCGGGATGGAGGGCCCGGCCCCTCACTGATCCCTGCCGGGGCTGGGCAGCAGGCGGCCACGACCTACCCAGTGCAGGGGGAGCACCCAGCGGCCGTGTCCGAGGAGGCCCTGCAGCACAGCCAGTGGCCGTTCAGGTAGGCGGACGGGTGGTAGACGGCCAGGCGCTTCTGGTTGCGCTGGCTCACCTTGGTGAGGATGTCGGTCCAGGCTTTGGCTTCCACGCAGTTGTTGGCCTGGATGTACAGCGCCCGCTCGGGCTGGATGACCTGGAACATCTGAGAGCAAGGAGGGCTCAGTGGGGCGCACGGCAGAGCCCCCGCCTGGACCGCGAGGGCCCAGGCCGGCCGTGCCAACCTGCCCGGGCCGCGTGGAGCAAGGTGAGGCGGCGAGGCTTGGCTGGCTCCGCCCTGCTCAGCAGGGCCAGGCGCTGCCTTTCCTGGGCCCCAGGTGCACTGCCGGCCTGCCCTCGGGACGGCCGAAGTGGATGTGGCTGTCACACGAGAGCCCAGCTCCCTGGGCCGCCGCCGCCCTTGAGTGAGACGCTTCGTGCAAGACGCGCCCCAGCAGACTTGTCCACCCCCCATCGGCGCCCCCAGCCCGGCTTCAGGGCCGGCGCCCAAGCTGATGTCCATCTGAGAGGTGCCCCTCCCAGCCTGCCACTCTAGGGGCGCCTCCTCCGCCCTCCAGGCAGATGTCATGCCCCGCTGAGGCTTCTCAGAGCTTCCGCTGCCTTTCCTGTTTATGATTCACTCAACAAACAATCCTAAGCCCAAGGCATTGTCCAAAGTTCTGGGGACTCAGTGGCCCAAACGGCGTTTCTGCTCTTGTGAACATCTAGCCAGCCCGAAAGACAAGAGTGAACTTGGAGCACCTGGGTTGCATGGAGGAGGCCCAGCGAGAGTCAGGAGAGACCCTCCGGGTAAACGGTCCTCCAGCTGTGATCGGACGGGCCACCTGGAGTTAACTGAGCTGAGTGGGGACAGCGAGCGGCACCCAGCAGTCACAGCCATGCTGCCCAAAGAAGGGCAGGGAGGTCGGCAGGCTTGACCCTGGGAGGTCAGTCAGGCTGGACTTGTCAGGGGGCACAGGGGGCCAAGAGTTAGGATATCAAAGTTCAAGGTGGCCTTTGCAAGGTGGGGAGGTGTGCCCAGTGAGGAAGACACAGCAGGGTTTGAAGGGTTCCCGGAGGAGCTGGAGTTCAGGTTCCTGAGTGAACAGCCAAGGCTCCTCTGGCCGGCCTGCCCACACAAGCACCGCTGCACAGGCCGCAGACTGCAGTCTGCACACAGCTCCATCCCCGACAGAGGCAACGCCCTGGAGGGAGGCACTCTGTTCCGATCGTCCTCAGAGGCTGGACCCTCCGACAGGGCCTGCACACCACAAGCCTTCGAAAACGTCTCTCAAATGGAGGCGGACGTTGGCCTATAGTTAGCCCATGGGAACCACCTCTGTGGAGGCAGCAGGAGAAAGGGACTCTGAAGTTAGGAATTTCCTCTAATACTTCTCATAGTTCTTCTAATTATTATCATTAAGGAATCACCCTACACCTGACGGAATGAGTGGCTCCGGCTGCTTCGGGGCGCGGCTCCACACTGCGTCCCTCCTGGACGCTGGGAGCGGGCTGTCCCCAGCCCCATCCTGGGGGGCCTGTCACCGGCCTGGGAGGGGCCGCAATGCTGTGCACACACACCCAGCAGGACCAGGGCGCTGCCCTCCCTCAGGCCCACAAACACCCTCGCACCTGCCACAAGGCCACCTCCCTGCCCAAGAAATCACCTCAGATCGCCCTGGGGGCGGGGCGGAAGCCCAGGTGAGGAGCCAGCGCAGGGCGAGGGCAGCTGCCCCTGACCATCTGTCTGCTGCTGCTGCTGCTAAGTCGCTTCAGTCGTGTCCGACTCTGTGCGACCCCATAGACGGTAGCCCACCAGGCTCCCCCGCCCCTGGGATTCTCCAGGCAAGAACACTGGAGTGGGCTGCCATTTCCTTCTCCAATGCATGAAAGTGAGAAGTGAAAGTGAAGTCACTCAGTCCGACTCTTCACCACCCCACGGACTGCAGCCTACCAGGCTCCTCCGCCCATGGGATTTCCCAGGCAAGAGTACTGGAGTGGGGTGCCATTGCCTTCTCCGGACCATCCGTCTAGCCAGCAACTAACCCTCTGCAGCCATGGGGTCAGCCTCAGACCAGACAGAGGCCAGGCAGACCCGCCCTGTTCGGCTGGATGCAGCTATGCAAGCCAGCCTTCCTGCAGGGGCCCAGTGCGGACAGATGCAGGGTGGGCGGGCCAGACTTGGCTGGGGTCTGCGAGCCGGGAAACGGACTGGTGGACACCGGACGCTTGGCCTGGAGGGGCTTACGGCAGCAGCTCGGGGCAGTGGTGTGAAGATGGGGAGGCAGGTCTGGGGCCCCACAGGTGGCCCAAGCCGGCGCCGCCCCCACCTGAGGGGGTGAGCTCCCGGCCAGATCCAGACCCTCTTCCTTGGGATGGTCATGGGGGAGTGGTCTTGAGACACGAGGGCGCTCAGTGACCTCGGAGGATGCAGATGCCTAGAGCCTAGAGGGCACCCCACTGAGCCCACCGAGGCCCCAGCAGTGACCCCAAGGGCACGGGAGGCAACTTGTCTGAACACTGAAATGGAGCCTCTCCTCACAGGAGTGTCCTTTGTGCAAAGGGCTCCAGGTGACCATCCTTGGTCAGGACTCCTCGGGGTCCTGCTCAGCCAGACCGTCCCCTGAACCATAAGGCATGACGACGCAACAAATAAGGTGCAGCCGACTGCGTGCAGCCCCCTGCTGAGCTCCGCCTGCCATTTGCTTGGCCCGTGACCACCCTGAGGATGACCATCGTCTGCAGAGGAGGACGCAGGTGCTGACCGCCCGGCCAGGTGGTCCCTGCCCGCTCCATCCTCCTGATGAAGGGGCGTCCCGGCCACTACCTTCCTCAGGGAGACCCCAGTGGGGCCGCCTCTCCATTCACCCAGCCCTTGGGACGCGGAGACAAGCCTCAGAGGAGAGAGGCTCAGGCTGGGCCGCCGAGCAGGTGCCCGCACTCTCGAGGGGCTTTGCCCCCTGACGGCTGGATGGCGGGGCCCACGCTGTCCGCCACCCTCCTGGTCACAGTCAGGGTCTCTTAGGAAGATCAGCGGATCGTGTGTAGGATTCCAAGTTTTATCTATTAGTATTTATACCCCATCTGCCTTCAGAAAAGACTGCACACGACTTACACAAAATGCATCTAATGAAACTGAAAAAATAGAAAAAGTATTTTAAAAATTAGGAACAGAATTAGAGAAGAGAAATGGCAGCAGACTTAGGATAAACAGGACCTAAGCGCGCAGATTTTCTGAGGAAAACAGACAACCCAGAAAAGCCCTCGGATCAGGCTCTGGGAAGACAGCTGAGGGAGGTGGGACTCAGGGCCAGGACCCCACGGCTTGCATGGAGCTGCAGGGACCTGCCCCCCGGAGACAAGCTTCTCGGAGAGCGGGTTGTCCTGGCACCCAGTGTGGACCCTGTGCCCCCCTCGGTGCCTCGCGGGGGGACAGGAGGGACGTGGTGGCCATGCGGCCGGGGTGGGCACGTGTTTCCTCCTCCCCAGCGTGTGGAGGTGCTCACCAGGCAGAACTTGGCACTATCCCCCACCCCCATGGTCCCCACGGTGTCGGGGGGGGGAAGGCAAAGCAGGGGTCCCCAAGCTGTTTGCCAGCGTCCGGATGCTCAGCAGAGGCGGACCTGCGGGAGGTCCATCAGGATGGGGGGCCCCACAGCTTCCACCCAAAGCTGACCTTGAGGGAAACCCCTCAGGTCCTGGCCAACCCGACAGGCAGGATGGGCTCTCTGCTTCACAGGTCCAGGAGCAGACCAGGACCCGGGGCAGGGGGTCGGGCGGGGTAGGTAGGGGCTGGGACTCACGTTCTTCATCTTGAAGGACTCCTCCTCCAGCGGCTCCACGGCCAGGATGTTCTCGATGGGGATACTGTAGAGAGGCGGGTCCCCTGTGGCAGAGCACGCCGTGAGCGCCAGGAGGGGCTGGCCTCCCTGCGGGTCTCCCCACAGGCCCCTCCGGGCCTTGAGTCCCCCGGGGATGCCCTCCATCCAGACCAGGCCACCCACACGGGACAAGAGTGTCCGCCCCGAGACCCCAACCCCCAGGCTCCCCACGCCTGTCTCTCGGCCAGGATGTTCTCGATGGGGATACTGTAGAGAGGCGGGTCCCCTGTGGCAGAGCACGCCGTGAGCGCCAGGAGGGGCTGGCCTCCCTGCGGGTCTCCCCACAGGCCCCTCCGGGCCTTGAGTCCCCCGGGGATGCCCTCCATCCAGACCAGGCCACCCACACGGGACAAGAGTGTCCGCCCCGAGACCCCAACCCCCAGGCTCCCCACGCTCCCCATGCCACCCAGGCCACCCTCTTGGAGCCCCTGCCTCCGTGTAAGGAAGTGCTCACCCCAAAAGCAACCTGGACCTCAAGGGGCCCAAGATGAGGCTCTGGTCCCTTGGAATAAACTATGTGAAAACAAGTAAAAAGTGACCTTTTCTTCTTACCTTTGCTTTTCTGGTAGGTAAATTCATGGTTTGTCAGGCGGAACCATCTTTTCTTAAAATTCTTCATCCCAAATCGTTTTCTCCCTTGTGCCCTCTTAATCATGAACCTGTCGTGAACAGGACAGTCTGGTGGGTGAGCGGCCGAGGGCTGGGGCCAGGGCACCTGCCTGCCCGCCCCCACAGGCCAAAGTCACAAAATCAGAACAGCCCACCACTTCCACTCCTGTGCCATTAAATGCAGACTACGGGGTTTCAGAGTCTTATTTCCAAGGGACAGGATTTAAGAATCGAGAGATGAAAGCCTCTACTTTTGACAAGTTTAGCCCCTGTGCTGGTGTCAACTGCCAGTCCCAGGCTGCGAGTTACTGCCAACCCTGGTCTAGCAGAGCTCCAACAGGCAGCCCCCACCTCAGCCCTGAGTCGTGGACTGAAGGTGCTCCCAGAGCCAGTGCGGCAGGAGGTCCCGGCCCCGCAACCACGTTCTGGAGGCAAAGACAGCAGAAAGCCAGCTGCTCTGGGCTGCGTCCTGTGCTCTGAGCCCCGGCGGGGGACGCCCCTGCCTGGGGGCTGATGGAGGGCAGGGCTCTCAGACTCTGGTGAGGGAGCCACCGGGCAGAAGCCTCTGACTACTCCGGGGCCGTTCAGTCCCCCCCCCGCCCCCTGCCCGCAGACGGGCATTCTCTGCCTCGCAGCCTCAGCAGAGAACAAGCGCAGGGGAGCAGCCCTGAGGCGTCTCAGAGCCACAGACCAAGGCCCCAGGCGGCTCTGGGCGCCCCTGGCTCCGTGGGCAGGCCCTCTGGCCCCGAGCCTCTCTCCCGCCACCTCACCCTTCCTTAAGCAGGATGGGCTGCTGCACGCTCTTGGGGTCTCTCCTCCCGGAGGATGAGATCAAATCCAGGAACTGAAGTGGGACAGAAAGCAGATAGTTAAGGGGCGATGTGAGAACCACCCGGGGGCCCTGCGTCTCCTCCTGCAGCCAGAGAAGAGGCGGGTCTGAGAGCGGGTGCAGGCAGAGCCCCTCAGGGAGCCACGGAGGCCGGCCCCCCGAGCCCGCCCCTCCCGGGAAGGCCTCTACACCCAGAGCTGCTGCTGCTCCTGAGAGCCGCCGGGCCACAGGTGGCTCGGGGAGGTTCCCTCCACCTCTCCCGGAGCTCGAAGCTGCCCCGGCTCCCTCCCACCCTGCTCAGTTCAGCCTCCCACGAGTCACCCACCTTGGCCTCTAAGTCTGGGTAACTGATGCTGAAGTCGCTCAGTCGTGTCCGACTCTTCGCGACCCCATGGACTGTAGCCTACAAGGCTCCTCTGTCCATGGGATATTCCAGGCAATAGTCCTGGAGTGGATTGCCATTTCCTTCTCCAGGGGATCTTCCCAACCCAGGGATTGAACCCAGGTCTCCCGCAGTGTAGACAGACACTTTACCGTCTGAGCCACCAAGGGAAGTCTAGTCAACGGCAGGAGGAACCTGGGGGCCTCTGTCCACACAAGTCACTTTATTATAAGGGGGTCTATGCGGACCTCAGCCCAGCAGGGGCCCACTCATTGCTTCAGCTGACAGATGCTGGGCTGAGGGACGGACGGATTGATGCTGAGACTTACATTTTTCACCGCGTCAGCGTACTTCTGCTCGTTGAAGAATTCATAGAATGCAGCCATGTAGGACTCCTTAAAACTGGCCTAAGAAAGAAAAGGTCACTTAAATGAAGCCTGAGGTCGCTTGGCCCAAACGTGAAAGACCTGGAGCGTGGCTGCGACAAGCCTCAGCTTGGGGCTGACCACAAGAGGCTTCGGCTGACAGATGCTGGGCTGAGGGTCGGACAGAGTGTGGGGCTTCAGTCTGCTTCTGTGTGTGTCACTTAGGTTCCCAGAAAGGGGCTGCGGGGTTCCCTGCAGGGGCTGCTGTCTGCAGGGCCAGAGGCTGGGGGCACGCGGGGCCGTGAACTCAGGAGAAGGGCAGGGCTGCTGTCTGAAGGGCTGGGGGCCGGGAGCATGCAGGGCCGTGAACTCAGGAGAATGGCAGGGGCTGCTGTCTGCAGGCTGTCTCTTATACACATCTTGTTCCTTTCCCTGCTTCGTCTGCTGTCTGCAGGGCCAGAGGCTGGGGGCACGCGGGGCCGTGAACTCAGGAGAAGGGCAGGGCTGCTGTCTGAAGGGCTGGGGGCCGGGAGCATGCAGGGCCGTGAACTCAGGAGAATGGCAGGGGCTGCTGTCTGCAGGGCCTGGGGCGGGGGTGGGGTACGTGGGGCTGTGGGCACAGGAGAAGGGCAGGGCTGCTGTCTGCAGGGCTGGGGGCACGCAGGGTCATGAACTCAGTAGAAGGGCAGGGGCAGAGGCCCTGTGAGTCGCGGCTCAACCCTTCCCCAGCAGAGCCCAACGGGTCCGCCTCTGAGAAGCGGCCACGCCACCGGCCCCCACACCGCTGCCCTCACGTACAGACTTCCCGGCCCCTCATGCCAGTCTCGAGGGAGCCCCGTGAAAGGGAGACGGGTGAGCTTGGGCCTAGGGAAGGAGCGGCTGTCTCTAGCTGTGCGTAGGCAAGGCTTTGGTCACTGGGCGGCACCCCAGCTTCCCTAACACGCTCAGGCTGAGAACGCCCAGCTGTGCAGTGGGGCTGGGCAGTGTCTGTGCCAAGGGCACACGTCTGCGGATCCACATACAGCAGTAGAAGTGCCAGCCACTTACAGGGGACAGTCACCCCGTACGGGTGATGTCACCGCCCACAGGGACATCACCACCTGCAGGACAGTCATCCTGTACGGGTGATGTCACCACCCATGGGGAACATCACCACCTGCAGGACAGTCATCATGCACAGGTGACGTCACCACCCATGGGGGACATCACCACCTGCAGGACAGTCATCCTGTACGGGTGATGTCACCGCCCATGGGGAACATCACCACCTGCAGGACAGTCATCATGCACAGGTGACGTCACCACCCATGGGGGACATCACCACCTGCAGGACAGTCATCCTGTACGGGTGATGTCACCACCCATGGGGAACATCACCACCTGCAGGACAGTCATCATGCACAGGTGACGTCACCACCCATGGGGGACATCACCACCTGCAGGACAGTCATCCTGTACGGGTGATGTCACCACCCACGGGGGACATCACCACCTGCAGGACAGTCATCCTGTACGGGTGATGTCACCACCCATGGGGAACATCACCACCTGCAGGACAGTCATCACGCACAGGTGACGTCACCACCCATGGGGGACATCACCACCTGCAGGACAGTCATCCTGTACGGGTGATGTCACCACCCATGGGGAACATCACCACCTGCAGGACAGTCATCATGCACAGGTGACGTCACCACCCATGGGGGACATCACCACCTGCAGGACAGTCATCCTGTACGGGTGATGTCACCACCCACGGGGAACATCACCACCTGCAGGACAGTCATCATGCACAGGTGACGTCACCACCCATGGGGGACATCACCACCTGCAGGACAGTCATCCTGTACGGGTGATGTCACCGCCCACGGGGGACATCACCACCTGCAGGACAGTCATCCTGTACGGGTGATGTCACCACCCATGGGGAACATCACCACCTGCAGGACAGTCATCACGCACAGGTGACGTCACCACCCATGGGGGACATCACCACCTGCAGGACAGTCATCCCGTACGGGTGATGTCACCACCCATGGGGAACATCACCACCTGCAGGACAGTCATCACGCACAGGTGACGTCACCACCCATGGGGGACATCACCACCTGCAGGACAGTCATCCCGTACGGGTGATGTCACCACCCATGGGGAACATCACCACCTGCAGGACAGTCATCACGCACAGGTGACGTCACCACCCATGGGGGACATCACCACCTGCAGGACAGTCATCCCGTACGGGTGACGTCACCGCCCACGGGGAACGTCACCATCTGCAGGACAGTCACCACGCACAGGTGATGTCACCACCCATGGGGATGTCACCACCTGCAGGACAGTCACCACGCACAGGTGACATCACCACCCACGGGGACGTCACCACCTGCAGGACAGTCATCCTGTATGGGTGACATCACCGCCCACGGGGGACATCACCACCTGCAGGACAGTCACCACACACAGGTGACGTAACCACCCACGGGGGACGTCACCACCTGCAGGACAGTGACTACACACAGGTGACGTCACCACCCACGGGGGACGTCACCACCTGCAGGACAGTCACCACGCACAGGTGACGTCACCACCCACAGGGATGTCACCACCTGCAGGACAGTCACCACGCACAAGTGACGTCACCACCCACAGGGACGTCACCACCTGCAGGACAGTCATCCCGTACGGGTGACGTCACCGCCCATGGGGAACGTCACCATCTGCAGGACAGTCACCACGCACAGGTGACGTCACCGCCCACGGGGGACGTTACCACCTGCAGGGATGGTCACCACACACAGGTGACGTCACCACCCACGGGGATGTCACCACCTGCAGGACAGTCACCACGCACAGGTAATGTCACCACCCACGGGGATGTCACCACCTGCAGGACAGTCACAACACACAGGTGACATCACCGCCCATGGGGACATCACCACCTGCAGGACAGTCACCACGCACAGGTGATGTCACCACTCACAGGGACGTCACCACCTGCAGGACAGTCACCACGCACAGGTGATGTCACAGCCCACGGGGACGTCACCACTTGCAGGACAGTCACCACACACGGGTGACAACGCTGCCCAAAGGGATGTCACCGCCTGTAGGACAGTCATCACACACAGGTGACATCACAGCCCATGGGGGATGTCACCACCTGCAGGACAGTCACCACGCACAGGTGACGTCACAGCCCACGGGGATGTCACCACCTGCAGGATGGTCACCACGCACAGGTGACATCACAGCCCACGGGAGACGTCACCACCTGCAGGACAGTCACCACGCACAGGTGACGTCACAGCCCACAGGGACGTCACCACCTGCAGGACAGTCACTGTGCACAGGTGATGTCACAGTCCACGGGGGATGTCACCACCTGCAAGACGGTCACCACGCACAGGTGACATCACAGCCCACGGGAGATGTCACCACATGCAGGATGGTCACCACACACAGGTGACAATGCTACCCAAAGGGATGTCACCGCCTGTAGGACAGTCACCACGCACAGGTGACGTCACAGCCCACGGGGACGTCACCACCTGCAGGACAGTCACCGTGCACAGGTGATGTCACAGCCCACGGGGACGTCACCACCTGCAGGATGGTCACCATGCACAGGTGAACTCCCTGCCCAACGGGACGGTCACTGTGTATAGGTGACGTTACTTCACTGCCCACAGGGACGTCACACCTTCAGGGGATGCCACTGCCACCTGCTGTTACCCCGTTCCTCCCAAGGGCGCTCTTACAGCCTTATATTGGGAGGCCAGGCTGCGACTCTCCTCACCCTATTACTCCATGCCCTCTTTTGTGCTGGAAAGAGAATTAAAGTCAGTGACTCACAGACTTGGACTTGGACAGACTGCCTAGAGTCTGAATGGTCTTCGAAACAAGTGTCAGCGTCCTCGATGTCTGTGGGTCCTGCCAGAGACGAGAAAGTGACAGTCTCTCAGACGAGTTGTGACTGAGCCCAGAACTGCCACCAACGAAAGGAAAGAAGGAACGTCGCTCAGTCGTGTCCGACTCTTTGCGACCCCATGGACTGTAGCCTACCAGGCTCCTCTGTCGGTGGGATTTTCCAGGCAATAGTCCTGGAGTGGGGTGCCATTTACGAAAGGAAGGACACCCCTAAACGCTGTCCCGTCGCGAGTGTCATCCGTGGGAGCAGCTAAGCCCAGAAGAGCTAAACCCAGGTCCACGTGGACCCTCCGCCTGTCTGGTCTGGGAACTGTTGAAGAGGCGGGCCCTTGGGCCACCCACACCCAGTGCTGCCAGCCAAGGGGATCTCTGGCCACGTTTCCCAGGACCCTGCCCAGGGGCCCCTTGCCCGTGACACTGCTCACAGGCTGGACTCAAACCCAGGAATGGGCCATCACCCTGGGCTTTCCACCAACCGTGGGGGCCGCCTGGCACTTCGTCCATGAGGGCTTGGGCCTCGCTCACGGTCATGGAGGGAGTTCAAAAGTCCATGCTGACCACCCAAGGTCAGGGACACTCTGTCTTCCCATGGGGGGTGGGGTGGTGTCAGCCCTCAGCTGAAGCCCTGGTCACACCATCCAACGGTTTTAATGACATGACTTAGATCAGAATGTCTCAGCACCTCCCCGAGATACGGACCTGAGGGCCTGTGGCTCATCCAGAACCCAGTCATCACATGGAGCTGCCTCTGCACCTTCCCTACTCGGCTAGCAGCACCTTCACCTTCCCTAACCGGCTGATCCAGGGGGCGGGGCGGGGCAGGCGGGT
>SJYR01000527.1:160926-197215 GCA_006410655.1 Kobus ellipsiprymnus | reverse complement strand
CAGGGCGGCGGGGCGGGGCCGGAGGGAGGACCTGGCCTGAGGGCTGGCAGGTTCTGGTTGACTAGTTCTCGCGTGGTGCGTTTGAGGCTCACTCACCGTGTGATGGGGCGTGAGCTGGAAGAGGTTGGGGGACAGGATGGCTGGAGCGAAGAACCGCAGGAAAATGAAGCTGCTCACAGCTGTGTATCGCACGTCCAGGTCATCTGTGGTGGAGACACAGACTCTTCTGGCTTCCGGAGCCACAGGGAGAAACCAAGCCCGGGAAGAAGACGGGAGCCACTGGGACAAAGCTCGGCTGCGAGCTGTGATTCCCCAGGCAGGGCTGGGGCCTGGCTCCCCCAGGGGAGTGTACACGGGGGGAGGGGCAGACAGGGAGCCCTCCATGCTGGTGGCTGAGCCCTCCTAGCAGCGACGGCTGGAGCCCTAACCCTGATGGGACCTGCGAGTCCTCAGCGGCCTGGAGGCCTCTCCACAAGGGGCCCACGGGCACTCACCCTGGAAGCGCTTGGCGGCCGCCTCCCGCAGGGAGAAGAAGATGTCACACATGACGGTGGGGCAGCTCACCCCCGACTTCGTGATGACGCTGAACACGCGGTCCACAAACTGCCTCAGGTTCTCCTGCAAAGGCGGAGGGCAGTGCCGGCTGCACCCAGCCGTGCCGGGGCTGTGGAGCCGGCAGCCCACCCAGGGCCCTCGGGCAAGACTTCCCAGCACGGGTCAGGACCAGCATGCTGTGGAGTCCAGACCCCGCGCCCAACCAGGGCGGGCGGAGGGGCGCCCCTGCCAACCAAAGGCCCATCGCTGGCACCACGGGATGTGACCTCGGAAGGCCAGGACCCCTCTGGGCTCTTTGGAGGCACAGACAGTGTGACTCGCCTGAGCCGAGTGTGGGGGCTGGTGCAGTTCATGTGCCCGGGGTCCCACAGCCCTGCGCGTCCCGAGCGCCCGGCAGGGCGCGTGGGTCTCACCATGTTGCTCTCCAGGCTCTCACCGTCCTTCAGCCTCACGGGGTCGATCTCACAGGACTTGTGACTCTGGCAAATCTACAAAGAGCGTTCGGGACAAGCCACACGTGAGCTGAACTGGGGCCCCGGAGGGCGCAGGTCCTGGGAGCTTCCACGGGTTCACCCACGGAACACCTCAGGGCTCGATTCACAGAGCAAACCGGAAGTTAGCCGCAGCCCTCTCGACTGCAAGGCCCCGCTCCTTGTGGAGCTGTTCTGAGGAAACGCCCCTCCCAGAAAGGGGATCCGGAGGAGCGGCCTCCAGGACCGGGAAGGGAGGTGTCCTCCCTGGGCCCTCCTGTCTGAGTGGAACAACGGACTTTCTGAAGTAGTTTTCTGATCTGAAAAATGAGGGAGACTCTGGGATGCTCGGAGGCCCCCTCGGGAGGCTGGGGAGGCGGCGACAGCTCTGGTTCCAGGGGTGCCCGGTCTCCCCTCCTGCGGGCCCTCACCTCCTCTATGGTGGGTTTCAGGGTGACGTGTAGGTACTGCATGCCTGCCAGCTTCATCGTCTCATCGATGCACTTGGAGGTCAGCGAGTTCCCTCGGAAGATCGTGTTGGGGTCCCTAGAAAACAGCACGGATAGGGAGGCATCCAGGGAGTGGGGGGCTGCCCTGACCAGCCAACGCCTCGCAGCAGCCAGGGGTCCAGGCCTGCCTGCTGCAGAACTAACCCCACCACTACGGCCACCACGGGGCCCCCAGGGCCCTGCACTTCAAGAGCCGCATCTGGTCTTCAGGACTCAGGACAGCCCCGGGGCAAAGGGTGGCCTTGCTGCATCTCCACAGACTCATATGGATCTTTCTGAGCTGTTGGTCCCAGCAGAGCCCACCTCCGAGAACAGTGGCAGCCCCTGGGGAGCAGGGACCCGGCCCCCGATGCCGGCTTCTTGCTGACCCCGCAGCCCCGACCTCGGAATCGAGCTGCCCCCAGGCACCCAGCTCCCTGCTCGCCCGCCACCCACCTCGTTTCCAGGAGGAAAGGCACAGTTGTGAAAGAGCCAGCGTGCTGGTGAAGTCCGTGTGGCTCCCTCCAACTGCCTGGGCCCCCGCCCAGCCCCCGGCAGGCCAGGACCCCAGAGGGTCTTGGGCCCAGCTGGCACTCACTGGGTCCTGCGGACCTCGGCGCTGGCAATGGCACTGATGAAGGGCACCACCCGGCCGTAGTGCAGGAAGAGACGCACCAGCGGGATGGCTGCCTCCTGCTTCTCCCTGCAGACCTCGCCGAGGATGTGGGCCGCCGATGCGGAGACGGGCTGGGGCGGGGCGCGGGAAGTGAGCCCGGGCCTGCGGCCGCTCCAGGAGCCACGCCCACCACCCGCACGCAGCCCCCGCCGCTCTGCAGAGGGCCCGCGCACCGCTCTGGGGTCCCAGAGCAACCGCAAGTGCCGGGCCCACTGGGTTCCTATGGCTCTGGCGTGGAGGGTGGGGTTCCCGTGTCTCTCCCGTGTGGCGTGTGGGGTTCCCGTGGCTCCCGTGTGGGGTGTGGGGGTTCCCGTGGCTCCCGAGTGGGGTGTGGGGGTTCCCGTGGCTCCCGTGTGGGGTGTGGGGGTTCCCGTGGCTCCCGTGTGGAGTGTGGGGTTCCCGTTTCTCTCCCGTGTGGGGTGTGGGGGTTCCTGTGACTTTCGTGTGGGGTGTGGGGTTCCCGTGTCTCCCGTGTGGGGTGTGGGGGTTCCCGTGTCTCCCGTGTGGGGTGTGGGGTTACCGTGTCTCTCTCGCGTGGGGTGTGGGGTTCCCGTGTCTCTCTCGTGTGGGGTGTGGGGTCCCCGTGTCTCTCTCGTGTGGGGTGTGGGGTGCCCGTGGCTCTCGTGTGGGGTGTGGGGGTTCCCGTGTCTCTCTCGTGTGGGGTTCCCGTGTCTCCCGTGTGGGGTGTGGGGTCCCCGTGTCTCTCTCGTGTGGGGTGTGGGGTCCCCGTGTCTCTCTCGTGTGGGGTGTGGGGTCCCTGTGTCTCTCTCGTGTGGGGTGTGGGGTCCCCGTGTCTCTCTCGTGTGGGGTGTGGGGTTCCCGTGTCTCTCTCGTGTGGGGTGTGGGGTGCCTGTGGCTCTCGTGTGGGTTGTGTGGTGCCCGTGGCTCTCGTGTGGGCTGTGGGGTCTCCACCCCCAGTAAAGGGAGACACAGATGGTCCCGAGCACTAGGCAGGCTGGGAGGTCCAGGCTGAGGGGCAGGGGTCGGGGGAGGCTGCCAGGTGCCGGTGGAGGTGGGCAGGGCCGTGGGGGAGCCCACGCAGGTACCTCCACGTCCGCCGACCTCAGCAGCAGGTCCCGCAGGGGGCTGTAGTAGTCGGAGGAGAAAACGTGGTCTTCCGTGTAGACGACATTCAAGCGCAGGGCGCCCAGATCCCCTGGCTTCAAGCTCTTGCTGCCGTTGTCCCGAGGCTGGAGGAAGTACCTGGTGCAGGACCCACGGACAGGCGGCATGAGGCCGCCGCTCCCCAGGGACCCTGCTGCAGCGGTCCTCCTGACACGGGCTGGTCAGCGTCTGAGGCGAGGGGACTCGTGGACACTCTGCAGGACACCCCCTGCACATCCCCACCCTTTCGTGGCCGTCCCCTGACCCCGCCCGCAGAGTCCCTGCTCCTGGAGGGTCCCCCACCTGGTGCCCCCACAGAGTCTGCGGGGGGGCAGCCCCCACGGTCGCTCACTCTGGGCTGATCACAGAGCCGCAGAGTGTGGGAGCGGGAGGAGCAGGCAGGGGCATGCGAAAACCATTTACTCTGGAGGCTGACCCCAGACGGCGGCCATCACTGAGCAGCCCCGGGTGGAAAGACCCTCAGAAGTGGACATTAGTGGGGAGGGAGGGCTCATACTACGGGCTGGGCGGCCCCAGGCACAGGGGCACCCAGCGGTGCTCCTGACGGATACCCTTGTTCTCCCAGCCCACCCAGGGCCTTGCAGCACCCAGCTGCCCTGAGTACCCCTGCCACGCAGCCTGAGGTATGAAGACGCTGAGGCACTGACCACCTGCAGGCCTCCCGTCCAGCCCTGTCCCAAGGCCAGGCTGCTGGTCAAGCAGGGCCGCCTGGGAACAGAGACAGGAATTCCAGTTTCCTGGGACGGCCGCTCCCTGGGGCACAGCACTGTCTGCCCGCATGTTTGCAAGTGAGTGGGCTCTGGGGTGAGGCGTGAAGCCCCCAGCCCAGAGGTGGGTCAGGGTGGTGAAGCCACTGTCGGGGCTGCTGGGCCGTGGGGGCCTCACCAGGCTTCGTGGGGGCTGGACTGCCGCAGCACCTTCAGTGGGACCCTCAGCTCCCCCAGGAACTCGTCCCCGAACTTCAGGTTGCTGGCGTTCCACAGGTCCACCCTGGAAGGCAGAAGGCATGGGGCCTCTTACCAGGTGGCCAGGCAACAGGGGCCTCGAAGCCCAGAGCTGGGGCAGGACAGGCCCACAGGCCACTCTGAGCACAGCTGAAGCCTGAGGTCCAAGCGCTCAGGCCCTCGGAGGGAGAGTGGCTCGCCCAGAGCTCCAGCCCACGGCCTGTCTCTACGCGGAGGCTGGGCTTGCAGGACCCCAGCCTGCCCCGAACTGAGTGTCAGAACCTCAGGCTTCAAGGAAAATCCTGACCCACAGGGAAGCAAACTGAAACGGTGTCAAATCTGGAGAAGCCAGGTTCTCACGAGCATGGTGGTCAGACCCACTGTGGCTACCCCAGACTCAGGCTTACAATCTGTCCCCAGACACAGTGGGTGGAGCTTCAGCCAGGGAGGCAGGAGGGCTGGCGAGGCCCAGAGGGATGCCGGCCCTTGCTAGAGGCACCACCGCGGGGCCCTGAAGCAGTGGAACCGTGTCCCAGGCCAGGCCTCACACACAGAGGGGCTTGGAACCTTTGCACTGCACCCGGGAAGACACTGCAAAGTGGCCTCTAGCCACCTCCCAGCATCCTTGTGCTAAAATGATCCAGAAAACTGATGTTCCTGTCTGTAGATGAGACAGTTACATCTTAGGCAGGCTGGTAAGGAGTCCGGGGACCTCGAGGAGGAGAAAGGGACAAACGGGCCTCGAGGAGGAGAGAGGCAAACGGGCCTCGAGGAGGAGAGAAGGGCAAACGGGCCTCGAGGAGGAGAGAGGGGCAAACGTTTTTCTACATTGCTTTGTCTTAGTCACCTAAGACATTTTTTCTTAAACTCTGAGTTGTTATGACAACAGTCTTTAAGACTGACTTTTTACACAATAATACAGAACAATTCATCTTGCTCAAAGGTGTGTTTTCCTTAAGCTCTGTACTGATGATTATATAACAACAATATTTTGCTCAAGGACACATTTCTTCCTCTTAACAGGAACCTTCTGACTAACCTTGCTATCTTAAGAGTATGTTGTGGGAGTGGGTCTGGCAAAAGTACTTAAAGCCTTGATCAGACTAGCGAGGGGGGCTCTCCTTTTTCACTGTAATAAAACTTCTGCCAGACAGAAGCTCTGAGTGATCAAGCCTGGTCCCTGGTCCTGAAGCTAAATCTTTGGAGGTCGCGATCCAACACCGTTCGCCATAAGCTTAATGGATGTCGCCTGGTGTCCAAACACAGCACAGGGTCCAGCAGGAGACAGGACCCCGAGCACGCTGCCTGGGAATCTTGGCCCCAGAGGCCCTCACGCACCGGATCTCCAGCTTGTCCACATCCTCGTCCTCGAAGTCGAAGTGGGACTTGCGGCTGTAGCTGCAGGGCCTGGTCACCTGCGGCACGGAGAGCGAGCGTCAGGCCCCCGCTGCCCCCGGCCGCCGGCTGGCTCCTGGAGGGAGGGCTGGCCACCTTTCCTCCTGGGTACAACAAGCACATCCCAGGGTGGCACGGGTTCTTCACCCAGGCTCTCAGGCTGTGCCTCCAGGCCTCCACAGCCGCCCGAGGAGGCCACAGTTGCCCATCCTTTTGAGGGCCCAGGCAGAAGAGGCCAGTGACCCCCGCACATCCTGACCCATCCCTCCAAGTCCACTTGCAAAGTCCCCTGACACCTTTCCACCCCAGAAGTTTGTTTCCTACAGCTACAGAGCTCCATGCACACCCCGTCCAGGCCTGCTCCAGAAGCCCTGCCCACTGCCCCTTGGAGGGTGGCGCACCCACTCTGCTCTGGGAGCCCCGATGCCGTGGTTGCCGCCTGGGGGCACGGCTGCTCGCCCTCCCGCACCGGGCAGGGAACCATGGGGACGGGAGCGAGGCCCTCACGCTCACCTACGGTGGCCCTTGTGGGGGACAGTGGCCTCTGGAGCGTTACCGGGGCTGGCACCGCTGAGCAGGGGGCTGGCACCGCTGAGCAGTGGTCGGCAGCTCTGTGCCAGCCTGGCCCTCACCCACCAGCCAACTGGTGGTTCTGGTTCTGGGGCAGTCGGGGGCTCTCGTCTGAATGCACCACTTCCAGCCCCGAAACCCTCACTGCTTGTGGTGAAACAAGCCTCCCTCTGCTGCTCAGGGGAGGCTGGGTGGAGCAAAAAACCCAAACCCAGCCAGCCAAAACCCCAAAGTCTTGGTAGTTTGGGAAGTACTGATCTGTCAGCATTCAACACAAACCCAGGCCAAACTGGAAGCAGCAAGCAGCCTTTCTGCCCAGGGAAGGAAGGCGCTCCCGGGGGTTCACGCTGCAGGGTGGGAGGGACTCCAGGTGGGGGACAGCACTCCAGAGCTCTCCGCAGCAGTGACTGAGGGCCCTTGTGCCAAAGACCCTGGGGTGTGGGCATCGACTGTGCCACTGAAACACCGACCTCAAAATAAAACACTTCGTCAAACTGGGGGTTGTTGGTCTTCTTCTTCACCTTCGTCTTCTTCGCTTCTGACCTGCATTTGAGGGGAAGGATCGGATGGAAAACACTGTGATTCTACCAAGGCTGGGCCACCCGGCCCTCCAGGGCACAGGCCACCCGGCCTCAACCACCACTGGTTGTGTCTCCAGCACCAGATGGTATGCAAATCAGGACCCTTTACTGAGCCAGAAACACCCACGTGAAGAACAGGAAGGCTTTCTTCTTATAAACTTTGGGCCATGAAGGAAACAGAAGGAGGTGAGACCTACACAGCCTGCCTGGCCCACCTGCTTTCAGGAGGGAAGCCCCGTCTCACCCTGCAGCTGAGGCTGTACTTGCCTGCACGGTCCCGCCAGGGTCACGGTGGCGTAGGGGTCACACTGCCCGTTCACGATGGGGAGGCCCTGGCACTCGAGGATGCTGAGGAGAGAAGTGGAGGTCAGGAGGGCATCTGAGGCCCAGGGGCCGTCTCCCACAGCCACCCTGAAGTCTGGGAGGGCAGACGTCTCAACAGCTCAGGCCAAGAACCGCAAGTCCCTGCAAAGCGCTTCCCAGGCTCCCATCTAGTAAACAGAGATGGACACCCTGGTCAGCGGGCGTGTGCGCCCACGGGAAGGACAGACACGCTTCCAGTGCTGGCTGAAGTCAAAGCACAGGAGCTGAGGGCCATGTTTACGTGGTGGACTTTCTGAGGACCTAGCCCAGGAGGCAGTCTCTCGGACGGCCCTGAACAGGCGAGAGCACCAGGGCACAGAGGAGCACCTGTGACAAGGACCAGGTGGTCGGAACATCAAAAGGTCACTGCTAATTAAGCCCAGACACCTCGGGTTAGGGTTAGTGCTTTTCACACATGGGAAGATTCGGGCAGGAGTCTGGGCTCACGGAGAGCATTCCTCTGACGGGCATCTCCGCTCCCTGAGGCCGGAGTCCTGGACTGGCCACCCTGAGGCCGCTGGGAGGAGGCGCTGCTGGGGCGGCTGCAGTGGCTGCTGGCTTGGAGGCGCAACACCCTCTGTTTATGAGGCGGCAGGCGACGCCCTCTGTCTGCAGTCACTGAGCAGCCCCGGGTGGAAAGACCCTCAGAAGTGGACATTAGTGGGGAGGGAGGGCTCATACTACGGGCTGGGCGGCCCCAGGCACAGGGGCACCCAGCGGTGCTCCTGACGGATACCCTTGTTCTCCCAGCCCACCCAGGGCCTTGCAGCACCCAGCTGCCCTGAGTACCCCTGCCACGCAGCCTGAGGTATGAAGACGCTGAGGCACTGACCACCTGCAGGCCTCCCGTCCAGCCCTGTCCCAAGGCCAGGCTGCTGGTCAAGCAGGGCCGCCTGGGAACAGAGACAGGAATTCCAGTTTCCTGGGACGGCCGCTCCCTGGGGCACAGCACTGTCTGCCCGCATGTTTGCAAGTGAGTGGGCTCTGGGGTGAGGCGTGAAGCCCCCAGCCCAGAGGTGGGTCAGGGTGGTGAAGCCACTGTCGGGGCTGCTGGGCCGTGGGGGCCTCACCAGGCTTCGTGGGGGCTGGACTGCCGCAGCACCTTCAGTGGGACCCTCAGCTCCCCCAGGAACTCGTCCCCGAACTTCAGGTTGCTGGCGTTCCACAGGTCCACCCTGGAAGGCAGAAGGCATGGGGCCTCTTACCAGGTGGCCAGGCAACAGGGGCCTCGAAGCCCAGAGCTGGGGCAGGACAGGCCCACAGGCCACTCTGAGCACAGCTGAAGCCTGAGGTCCAAGCGCTCAGGCCCTCGGAGGGAGAGTGGCTCGCCCAGAGCTCCAGCCCACGGCCTGTCTCTACGCGGAGGCTGGGCTTGCAGGACCCCAGCCTGCCCCGAACTGAGTGTCAGAACCTCAGGCTTCAAGGAAAATCCTGACCCACAGGGAAGCAAACTGAAACGGTGTCAAATCTGGAGAAGCCAGGTTCTCACGAGCATGGTGGTCAGACCCACTGTGGCTACCCCAGACTCAGGCTTACAATCTGTCCCCAGACACAGTGGGTGGAGCTTCAGCCAGGGAGGCAGGAGGGCTGGCGAGGCCCAGAGGGATGCCGGCCCTTGCTAGAGGCACCACCGCGGGGCCCTGAAGCAGTGGAACCGTGTCCCAGGCCAGGCCTCACACACAGAGGGGCTTGGAACCTTTGCACTGCACCCGGGAAGACACTGCAAAGTGGCCTCTAGCCACCTCCCAGCATCCTTGTGCTAAAATGATCCAGAAAACTGATGTTCCTGTCTGTAGATGAGACAGTTACATCTTAGGCAGGCTGGTAAGGAGTCCGGGGACCTCGAGGAGGAGAAAGGGACAAACGGGCCTCGAGGAGGAGAGAGGCAAACGGGCCTCGAGGAGGAGAGAAGGGCAAACGGGCCTCGAGGAGGAGAGAGGGGCAAACGTTTTTCTACATTGCTTTGTCTTAGTCACCTAAGACATTTTTTCTTAAACTCTGAGTTGTTATGACAACAGTCTTTAAGACTGACTTTTTACACAATAATACAGAACAATTCATCTTGCTCAAAGGTGTGTTTTCCTTAAGCTCTGTACTGATGATTATATAACAACAATATTTTGCTCAAGGACACATTTCTTCCTCTTAACAGGAACCTTCTGACTAACCTTGCTATCTTAAGAGTATGTTGTGGGAGTGGGTCTGGCAAAAGTACTTAAAGCCTTGATCAGACTAGCGAGGGGGGCTCTCCTTTTTCACTGTAATAAAACTTCTGCCAGACAGAAGCTCTGAGTGATCAAGCCTGGTCCCTGGTCCTGAAGCTAAATCTTTGGAGGTCGCGATCCAACACCGTTCGCCATAAGCTTAATGGATGTCGCCTGGTGTCCAAACACAGCACAGGGTCCAGCAGGAGACAGGACCCCGAGCACGCTGCCTGGGAATCTTGGCCCCAGAGGCCCTCACGCACCGGATCTCCAGCTTGTCCACATCCTCGTCCTCGAAGTCGAAGTGGGACTTGCGGCTGTAGCTGCAGGGCCTGGTCACCTGCGGCACGGAGAGCGAGCGTCAGGCCCCCGCTGCCCCCGGCCGCCGGCTGGCTCCTGGAGGGAGGGCTGGCCACCTTTCCTCCTGGGTACAACAAGCACATCCCAGGGTGGCACGGGTTCTTCACCCAGGCTCTCAGGCTGTGCCTCCAGGCCTCCACAGCCGCCCGAGGAGGCCACAGTTGCCCATCCTTTTGAGGGCCCAGGCAGAAGAGGCCAGTGACCCCCGCACATCCTGACCCATCCCTCCAAGTCCACTTGCAAAGTCCCCTGACACCTTTCCACCCCAGAAGTTTGTTTCCTACAGCTACAGAGCTCCATGCACACCCCGTCCAGGCCTGCTCCAGAAGCCCTGCCCACTGCCCCTTGGAGGGTGGCGCACCCACTCTGCTCTGGGAGCCCCGATGCCGTGGTTGCCGCCTGGGGGCACGGCTGCTCGCCCTCCCGCACCGGGCAGGGAACCATGGGGACGGGAGCGAGGCCCTCACGCTCACCTACGGTGGCCCTTGTGGGGGACAGTGGCCTCTGGAGCGTTACCGGGGCTGGCACCGCTGAGCAGGGGGCTGGCACCGCTGAGCAGTGGTCGGCAGCTCTGTGCCAGCCTGGCCCTCACCCACCAGCCAACTGGTGGTTCTGGTTCTGGGGCAGTCGGGGGCTCTCGTCTGAATGCACCACTTCCAGCCCCGAAACCCTCACTGCTTGTGGTGAAACAAGCCTCCCTCTGCTGCTCAGGGGAGGCTGGGTGGAGCAAAAAACCCAAACCCAGCCAGCCAAAACCCCAAAGTCTTGGTAGTTTGGGAAGTACTGATCTGTCAGCATTCAACACAAACCCAGGCCAAACTGGAAGCAGCAAGCAGCCTTTCTGCCCAGGGAAGGAAGGCGCTCCCGGGGGTTCACGCTGCAGGGTGGGAGGGACTCCAGGTGGGGGACAGCACTCCAGAGCTCTCCGCAGCAGTGACTGAGGGCCCTTGTGCCAAAGACCCTGGGGTGTGGGCATCGACTGTGCCACTGAAACACCGACCTCAAAATAAAACACTTCGTCAAACTGGGGGTTGTTGGTCTTCTTCTTCACCTTCGTCTTCTTCGCTTCTGACCTGCATTTGAGGGGAAGGATCGGATGGAAAACACTGTGATTCTACCAAGGCTGGGCCACCCGGCCCTCCAGGGCACAGGCCACCCGGCCTCAACCACCACTGGTTGTGTCTCCAGCACCAGATGGTATGCAAATCAGGACCCTTTACTGAGCCAGAAACACCCACGTGAAGAACAGGAAGGCTTTCTTCTTATAAACTTTGGGCCATGAAGGAAACAGAAGGAGGTGAGACCTACACAGCCTGCCTGGCCCACCTGCTTTCAGGAGGGAAGCCCCGTCTCACCCTGCAGCTGAGGCTGTACTTGCCTGCACGGTCCCGCCAGGGTCACGGTGGCGTAGGGGTCACACTGCCCGTTCACGATGGGGAGGCCCTGGCACTCGAGGATGCTGAGGAGAGAAGTGGAGGTCAGGAGGGCATCTGAGGCCCAGGGGCCGTCTCCCACAGCCACCCTGAAGTCTGGGAGGGCAGACGTCTCAACAGCTCAGGCCAAGAACCGCAAGTCCCTGCAAAGCGCTTCCCAGGCTCCCATCTAGTAAACAGAGATGGACACCCTGGTCAGCGGGCGTGTGCGCCCACGGGAAGGACAGACACGCTTCCAGTGCTGGCTGAAGTCAAAGCACAGGAGCTGAGGGCCATGTTTACGTGGTGGACTTTCTGAGGACCTAGCCCAGGAGGCAGTCTCTCGGACGGCCCTGAACAGGCGAGAGCACCAGGGCACAGAGGAGCACCTGTGACAAGGACCAGGTGGTCGGAACATCAAAAGGTCACTGCTAATTAAGCCCAGACACCTCGGGTTAGGGTTAGTGCTTTTCACACATGGGAAGATTCGGGCAGGAGTCTGGGCTCACGGAGAGCATTCCTCTGACGGGCATCTCCGCTCCCTGAGGCCGGAGTCCTGGACTGGCCACCCTGAGGCCGCTGGGAGGAGGCGCTGCTGGGGCGGCTGCAGTGGCTGCTGGCTTGGAGGCGCAACACCCTCTGTTTATGAGGCGGCAGGCGACGCCCTCTGTCTGCAGTGCAGAGCTCCCAGGGCGAAGCCCCTGCCCTCCGACCCCAGGAGCTCGAGGGAGGCCTGCGCAGCCCCGGCAGGCGGGAAGCGGGGCTCGGTCTGTGCTCTCGGGCCTGAGGGCCCAGCACTGCAGGGCTCCCAGCCCCGGCCTGTGTGCTGCCTCCAACGCGCTCCCCGGGCAGGGGAACCCATCTCCGGCTTTGCTCCGTCAATGGCCCTGGCTGCTGGCTCCCTTTGGGTCTGGAATGGTCCACCAGCTCTTGGACTGCCCTTGTCCCCCACCTGGCGCCCTGCTCTGTTGCTGGACAAGCCTTGCTCCTGCCTGAACTCCTGGCTGGATGCTGTGAGCCTCGCATTGTCGGTGCTCAGGCCCTGGGCCCCTCAGAAGCTGTGGTCTCGTTTGAAGAGACTGCTCCGTAGCTCCGTCCGGGAGGTGCTGGTGGCCTTGTCGGGGGACAGTTTGGTCTGCTGGGTGTCCGAGTGAGAGTGTGCTCTCCACTGGGCTGGGGGAGACTTGAGCGGCCCCCAGCTCTGTGGCCCCTCTGCCCTCTCGCTCACCCGGCCCTGAGGGGCTCCACCCTGCCCATTCGTGCAGGTCCAGGGAGTGCCGCTGAGTGTGCCACCCGCAGAAGATGCCCCGGGTCCGGGTCTCTTCTCACTCGCCCTGGGCTCTGCTGGGGGAGCTCGCCGACTGCCACCAACGCACGTCCGGGACAAAAGTGGGCCTGCGGTGACGTCATCTGCTTCCTCCCGTGGGGGCCGCCCCCGTCCGCATGGCTGGCGCAGACGGCGTCAGCTCTTCTTGGTTCTTTGAGGTGAGAGAGGGCACGCGTCCCACTGCCCCATCCTGGCTGGAAGCAGAGCCCTAACCCCACTCAGACGCTGAGGGTCTGAGTGTCCCGCCTTCCTGCTCTGGGGAGACCGAGGTCCCGTTCACGCCTGCAGACGGGCACCTGAGTGGCTTCTGCCCCTCGAGGGGGCTGGCGGTCCTGGCCCTTCACAGGACCTCGTCTCCAGGCAGCGCTCCGCTGCTCCTGCTCTGCGAGTGGGCGACCCTCCCTCCGTTTCTGTGCCCACTGGACGGGGTGGGCTTCAGTAACGTCAGCGAATGTCTTTCCTTTCCACCCTTCTTTCTGGAATGTTGCCCTTCTCTCCTTGCTACAGACCTGGTCTGGGGTCATGCTTCTCCCTCTGTGAACTAACTTCTCACTAAACAAGAATCTTAGGCACATTTCCAGGGATGGGCATGAAGCCGTGAGCTAGCCAAGGGCTCCTGTGAGGGGCCCAGGGAGGGGCAGTCACCCCGAGGGACCCGGGGATGGGCTTGTGTGAGGGGCTGACACCCCAAAAGGCCTGGAGATGGGATTTTGTGAGGGGCTGACACCCCAAAAGGGCTGGGGAGGGGGCTTGTGTGAGGGGCAGACACCCCGAGAGCCTGGGGATGGGGCTTCTGTGAGGGTGACACCCCAAAAGGCCTGGGGAGGGGTCTGTGTGAAGGTGACACCCCGAGAGGCCCGGGGGCTCGGCAGCTCAGCAGCCACAGTGGGACAGTGGGTGGATCTCCCCGGGAGGAACACACAGGCTGACCCGCTGGGTGGGTAGGAGGTCCTCAGTTGGGGGGCGGGAAGCTGCGGCCCTGGGGCTGGAAGCAGGAGGAGGGACTCACTTGCCCCACACTGTGCCAAAGGCCCAAGTTCAAGGCTAAAGGATTCTGATCACATCCAGTTGCGAATCAGGAAGAAGGCAGGATGGTGGGCTCACTCTGGAGCTTCAGGGACAAAGGTGTCTTGGCAGCGGCTTAGTCGGGGAGCAGCTCCTCCTGCACCTGGCGTCTCGGAGGCATGCCTGGACGTGGGGCCAGCCGCCTGCCAGACAGCCACCTGCCGGCCGGCACCGCCCCTCCTCACCGACCAGCACCCGGAAGGCTCCGAGCAGCAAGGGGACAGCCTGACTGCAGCCACCCAAACATCTCAGAGAAAAGGAAACCCGACACGCTGCCTCCCAGGACGCACACAGGAGACGCGTTCTGGGCTCATCAGCCTCCTCCCAGGGGCGTCACTGCATTAGCCGCACAGCCTGGCGCTCGAGCCGGTTCAGAGCCGTCTGCCCAGAGCCCGTCTCAGTGGGAGAGGCACAACCACAGCGGGGTGTGTGCCCAAGCTGAACTCACACAAACAGTGCACACTCACCCCTGCAGACCTGCAGAGACACTCACACGGGTGCACACTCACCCCAAGACCTGCAGGCACACTCACACGGGTGCACACTCACCCCAAGACCTGCAGACACACACCCACAGGGGCACACTCACCCCAAGACCTGCAGGCACAAACCCACTGGGGCACACTCACCCCAAGACCTGCAGGCACACACCCACAGGGGCACACTCACCCCAAGACCTGCAGGCACACTCACACAGGTGCACACTCACCCCAAGACCTGCAGGCACACACCCACAGGGGCACACTCACCCCAAGACCTGCAGACACACTCACACAGGGGCACACTCACCCCAAGACCTGCAGACACACACCCACAGGGGCACACTCACCCCAAGACCTGCAGACACACACCCACAGGGGCACACTCACCCCTGCAGAGCTGCAGGCACACACCCACTGGGGCACACTCACCCCAAGACCTGCAGGCACACACCCACAGGGGCACACTCACCCCAAGACCTGCAGGCACACACACACAGGTGCACACTCACCCCAAGACCTGCAGGCACACACCCACAGGGGCACACTCACCCCAAGACCTGCAGGCACACACACACAGGGGCACACTCACCCCAAGACCTGCAGGCACACACCCACAGGGGCACACTCACCCCAAGACCTGCAGGCACACACACACAGGGGCACACTCACCCCAAGACCTGCAGGCACACACCCACAGGGGCACACTCACCCCAAGACCTGCAGGCACACACACACAGGGGCACACTCACCCCAAGACCTGCAGGCACACACCCACAGGGGCACACTCACCCCAAGACCTGCAGGCACACACACACAGGGGCACACTCACCCCAAGACCTGCAGGCACACACCCACAGGGGCACACTCACCCCAAGACCTGCAGGCACACACACACAGGGGCACACTCACCCCAAGACCTGCAAGCACACACATACAGGTGCACACTCATTCCTGCACACTTGTACACACACGTGCACACCCACCCCTACAGCCATGCAGGCACAGACCCACAGGGGCACACTCCTTCACACTTGTACACACACTCACACACGTGCAAGCACACTGACAGGTGCACACCCACTCCTACACACTTGCACACAAAGAGAAAAGAGGTGTACACACACTCGCCAAGCATTATGGGTAGAAGAGCTGAGATTTGGGGGTTGAGGTCAGAGGTCAAACCCCAACACACCATTTCCTTGAGCATAAAGCCAGGGGCGTGACCCCAACCTCTGGTAACCGTCACCCTGAGTGACTGGTTATTTGCAAAAACCAAACATGCCGCCTCCAGGGTGAGCGTGGGCCGCACGAGGATGTTCAGTCCATCTCTGGGGAAGCCCCGCTTCTGGGGACCCTGACTCATCTGTTCACAAATCACGACCTGCCCACTGCCTGGGGTCAGGTTCAGGGCCACGCAGACCGGCGGTGGGGCCGTCCCAGGTCTTACCGCGTGGCCAGTTTGTGGCAGACGACGCCTGAATCGGTGATGACCTCGCTCAGCCTCAGCTCCAGGTGGACCTTGCCCTGGAAGGCACAAGGTCGGGGTCACGGGCGCCATGAGCAGCGGGGCTCACGGGCTCCCCTCACGGACTGGTGGCACCTGACTCCGCATGGCGTCCGTGGCCCGTCTGCCTGCCTAGCTCAGATCCCAGAGCCCTTGCCTCCAGCCCTCCTGCCTCACGCTGGGCAGGCTGTTAATACAAGTGCTGCGTCAGAAGAGAGAAGGAAAAGGCCCGGAGGGCAGTGTCTGCAGCACGCCCGGCTGCTGCTTGGCCAAGCTCACCGCACACTGGGGGCCTCGGGCATGCTTGGTGTTTCTGTGCCCCCCGCGAGGCTGCTCGGAGGCCAGGAGCCTCAGCCCCGCTCTTCAGGAAGCCAGTCAGTGCTCATGGATGCTCTGGGAGGAGGGGGCAGGGCTGGAGGAACGCAGCTGGGCTGGGGCTGTGTGTGCAAAGGGCCCCTGGCTGAGGACAGCAAGTGGGCAGGACGGACAGGCGGACTCAGCCAGGGCATTATCAGGGCTGCAAATAGAGCGGGGAAGACCAGCTCCCAAAGGTGCAGCAGGAGGGGCATGGTGCGGGTGCTTCTGTGAGCGAGTGTGACGCTGAACCAGACCGACTCTCCTTAGCGCGGAGCGGCGCCGGGCCCTGTCTCCGAGCTCCTTTCCGAAACCGCCCACGGACGCCAGGGCCACTGGCTGCGTGGCTGCACGCGTTAAGTGTCCCCTGGGCTTGCTCGGACCCCAGCGGGGGCCACGCCCTGACCTCTCCAGGGCGGTGGCTCCAGAAGCCCTGCCAGGCTGAGGGCCGGGGTGGTCCCCCTCCCACAGGAGGCTCCGCTGAACCTTGCTCATTAGCTGTGAGCCCAGGCAAGATGCAGCGAGACTGCGCCCAGGTCTCGCTCTTGCATTACGCTGGTCTGAGAGAAGAGAGACTCGGGGCAGAGCACTGAAAATGCTGACCTCATAGACTGCCCCGCCTTATTTAAGAGGAATAACGACTGATGAGCTTCACAGACCCGGTCACACAAAGCACCCACTGGGCAGACCGGCCTGGCTTCAAATGCGTGTCAGCAGGCCTAGAAAGCATCGCAGCCACCCTCAGACCACGCTGCACACCGAACTAGAACTCAGCGACAGGTAGGAAGCTAAGAATAAGAAAACATACGGAGAGTAAAGAACACATTTCCACGTACCAAGGGGGCCAAGGCACAAGGTTCAGGGAAAAAACTGAATTTGCTTCTTTTCATAAGTTGACATGAAATAAAGCATCAAGATTTATGAGATGCAGCCAAACCAACATTTAGAGGGAAATTCAAAGCAATGAATCCAGATATTGGAAAAGATGGAAGGTCTAAAAATCAGTAATCTAAGCTTCCACCTTAGGAAACTAGGAAAAGAGAAATTAAGTCTAAAGTGCCAGAAGAAAACAAATAACTTGAATCAAAGCAGAAATCAATGAAACCGAAAACAGGAAATCAATAGAGAAAATAGATAAACCAAAGCTATTTTAAAAAAAACAACAGTAAAATTGGTAAACTTCTAACCATGCTAAAAAAGAGAAAGAAGACACAAGCTACTAAAACCAGAAATGAAAGCAAGGCATTGCTGCTGGCTCCAGGAAAGCAGCTGTGGTTCCGGCAGCGCGGCTGAGACCGCAGAGGCTCACGTGTGCACACGCCAGCCCACGCGGGCACATGCAGGCACACGGGGACCGGCGGGACCTGCGTGGGGTCGGGGGCCTGCCCAGGTGCACGGCCCACGAGGGCACACGCAGGCACACGGGGACCGGCAGGACCTGAGTGGGGTCGGGGGCCTGCCCAGGTGCACGGCCCACGAGGGCACATGCACGGGGACCGGCGGGACCTGAGTGGGGTCGGGGGCCTTCCCAGGTGCACAGCCCACGAGGGCACATGCAGGCACACGGGGACCGGCGGGACCTGCGTGGGGTCGGGGGCCTGCCCAGGTGCACGGCCCATGAGGGCGCATGCAGGCACACGGGGACCGGCGGGACCTGAGTGGGGTCGGGGGCCTTCCCAGGTGCACGGCCCACGAGGGCGCATGCAGGCACACGGGGACCGGCGGGACCTGAGTGGGGTCGGGGGCCTGCCCAGGTGCTGTCGGCAGGGGGGGTTCGGGGAGGGACAGGGCCCAGACCCGATGCCTCTGAGTGGAAACAGGCTAACCAGCACGCCCTGGGAAGCCTTTCCTGTGACTTCCTATGACTCGATAACAACTTCAGAACTAAAAGCTAAGCTTTTTCAAAAAGGCAAGAACAAAGGAAACCTACGCTTGCCACCAGAGCAGCATTTAAATCTGGGGACTGAGCAGTGGGTTTGTCGCGGCTGCAGGTGGAGGCTCTTGAGAACAGCAGTGACGGGAAAGTGCGGACGGAGGCAGCGGGGACGGGCGTAAAGCACACGCGGCACGCGTGTCTGACCGCCTCCCGAGGAGGCCCTCCCGGCCCCGAGCAGCGGCGGCCGCTGTCGTCCTCCAGCGTCGGCGTCACAGTCAGGACCGCCCCGGGACTCGGGCACCGCCCCTCGCTCTGAGTGATCACAGGCCCCTCTGCCTCCCACAGCACTTGGGTCCTCGGTCAGAACCGACCAAGCGTGAGCACCCTCACCGCATCCTGGGCGTCTCAGCGCACCCGTGTGGCACCTCCCTGTCACGGTCTGGGCACGGCCCCAGTGGTCACGAGGCGTCCACAGCAGAAATCCTGAGCCCTGGCACACAGCTCTGAGCTCAGTTGAGGCCCTGGGCCCACGAGAAGGCATGTGGACACTGGGCCAGGGGCCCGGGAAGGCCTCGTGGAGCCCCCAGAGGATTCAGTCTGTGATCCTGCTGTTTGGACCCCAGGAAGGCCCAGAGGGTTCGGTCTGTGACCCTGCTGCTTATAAAACCTCGCGTGATGGGGAGGAAGCCGAGGCCCAGCGCACCAGGGCCACGCTCCGCTGAGCTCAGTACAGGCCAAGCTCAGGGCAGAGCCCAGGGCACCCTGCTGGCAGAGGCTCTGGGCTCGGGGCAGGCTCGGCCTGGGCTCGGCCAGGCTGACCAGGAGCACAGGCAGGGTCACCAGGGAAGAGAAGGTGCAAGCAGGGCCCCCAACGAGCGTCTCCCGGACCCTGGGCCCAGGCAGCGGCCCTGCTTGGGGGAAGCCCCAGGCCTGGTCAAGGTGGCACTCCCAGTTAACATATGGCTGGGGCACTGGGTGGGCCCTGGGGACGCTCAGGCCACAGGCCCTACATCACCCTTCTGTCCGTCTTGGGGTAGGGAGCCAGGACACACGTGGGCACCTCCAGTAGACAGAGGCCCACAGCCTTAGGTTTTCTCACCTTATTCTCTATTTATATTCAATTATCTGATACGTTCTTTCGCATTTTACATTTTTAAGCTGCACAACTGAGTCTGACAGCAACCGATGGAACGAACAAAATGAGCCGCCCAGGAGGACACACCCAGGGACAGTCTGCTAGCCATTTCCGCTGAAGACCAGAGTGCTGCGAGTCTCTCCAGCCACAGCCCGGTCTCCTCCGCCCCGAGGTTCCTGGACCCATGGGCTCCACGAGCCTCACCTGCACTTCGGAGTCGGCGTCCACGTGCTGCAGCTGGAACCACGTGTCCCTGTTGTGGTACTTCTGCAGGTCTTCCTTCTGGATGGCCACCTTTCCTGGAGGGCCAGTGAGAGGAGACCAGTCACGAGGGGCCGGCTTGCCCGCCCAACCTGCCCGGCCGGCAGGGTCTCCACCGTCAGCGTCAGTCATCTCAGATGGAAACCCAGGACAGAGCGTTGGGAGACGGACAATGCGGTAAGGTCACAGAGGGCACATTTTGTCTTGGAAGTGCCGCGTCCACCCGAACACAGCCCGTCACTGGCGTGGCATCCACAGCCTGGGGCTGGGCGGGCTCCTCCTCCCACGCCACCCAGACCGTGGCTCAGGGCACCTGGCAGAAATCTACAGATTGGGGGCTGCCAGGGGTGCTGGCCGGGCCCGGGGCGGGTGTGGGACGGGGTGAGGGGGCAGGAACCCAAGGCAGCCACGTCACAGCCCCTCCTGCCCCAACATCCACGCTGTGGCATGTGGTGGGTGGTGTCTACTGAGGACTCTGCCGCAGATGCCCTGGAAATGTGTGAGCTTGCATGAGCCGTGGCTGAGAACTCACGCGTGTGCACATCTAGTGTGTGTGTGTGCTTCTATGAGCTGCAGCTTAGGACTCGCGTGTGTGCACACCTAGCTCACGGGAGCGCGCACAGCTGGTTCACAAGTGTGTGCACGTGTGTGTGTTCAGCTTACGTAGCACGCGTGCACATGTGTTCCCGTCAGGCCTGCGGAATGAGCCGGTTATCACCTGCCTGGGTCTACGAACCAGTGTCTCTCGACGTGCGATCATGGGCCCCCTGCATCCAAACAGCTGCAGGGCTTCCTAATGCAAGTTCCCGGGCTTGCTGCAGATGAGAAAGCAGCCTCCGGGGTGGAGGAATCTCCAGAGGAATTCCTCCTGGAATCTGCATTCCCACAAAGTCTGCAGGAAACTCCTAGGGTCCCAAAGTTTGAGGATGCCCACTCTCAACAGCTCTACGTTCCTGACACAGGCTTGGTACTGAGGAGTCAGAACGTCAGTGAAAACGTACACATAAATACACGTGGCTTGGAGCGACAGAGGGCACCAGGCTGCCCACCTCCCCACACTCCGTGGCCTTTAGCACGGGGTCCACACTGTCCAGCAGGGGAGGGGGGAGCCTGGCCACATGAGCACCCTGTATACGTGTGTGTGCACATGGTCCACATGTACACACATGTCCGAAATACACGGTAAATCACATACGGAAACAGGAACAATAACGGACAACATAAAATTAAACGTTTTTAAAATTCAGTTGCTTCCTTTTGGAGCTCAGGACACACAGCCTAACTCAGGAGCACAGCCTCGTCACCAAAGACAACACTATCGAAGAGCCCGGAGCTGGCGGGCCAGCCCTGCCCTCAACCAGGACACACAGTCCTCCTCTCCAAGGAGGAGGGCTCCATCTCGGGCTTCCGGAAAGATACGTGACGGCTCTCATGAGCCAGGAGCACTGGCAGCCTCACAGGGAGGCCTGCCTCGCGGGCCCCCAAACCTTCCGTCCCCTCGCTTCAATCAGCAGCTGTCCGGGGGACAGGCGGCAGGTCGCTGATGCAGCCCAGTCACTGAACAGGCGGCCTGTCCTGCGAGGCTCCGGGCCTCCTGCCTCGTCAGGTGCCTTGCCTTCCCATCTTTCTGCCCTGTGCTTCTCCCAGACGCCGTCCCACCAGGCTCTCCCACGATGCACCCTCCTCTCTGGCTCCCCTGGGAGCTGCAGGTGGCCTCCCTGGGGCCCGGTCCCATCTGCCAGGAGGGGGGAGGTTTGAGGAGAAGGACACCCTGCTGCTGGGCTTGGGGGCTCAGGAATGCACCCACAATACAGGTGGTGGTATCAGAGCCAGAGCAACGAGGAGGCGTCAGCCCCAGAGGGTCCTGCACACTCCGCAGCCCGCAGCCCTTCCTTTGTCTCGGCCCTCCTCTGAAGCCCGCTGTCCCGTTCCTAAGGGGCGCTGCTAGCCTCTGAAGCCCGCTGTCCCGTCCCTAAGGGGCGCTGCTAGCCTCTGAAGCCCGCTGTCCCGTCCCTAAGGGGTGCTGCTAGCCTCTGAAGCCCGCTGTCCCGTCCCTAAGGGGTGCTGCTAGCCTCTGAAGCCCGCTGTCCCGTCCCTAAGGGGCGCTGCTAGCCTCTGAAGCCCGCTGTCCCGTCCCTAAGGGGCGCTGCTAGCCTCTGAAGCCCGCTGTCCCGTCCCTAAGGGGTGCTGCTAGCCTCTGAAGCCCGCTGTCCCGTCCCTAAGGGGCGCTGCTAGCCTCTGAAGCCCGCTGTCCCGTCCCTAAGGGGCGCTGCTAGCCTCTGAAGCCCGCTGTCCCGTCCCTAAGGGGCGCTGCTAGCCTCTGAAGCCCGCTGTCCCGTCCCTAAGGGGCGCTGCTAGCCTCTGAAGCCCGCTGTCCCGTCCCTAAGGGGTGCTGCTAGCCTCTGAAGCCCGCTGTCCCGTCCCTAAGGGGCGCTGCTAGCCTCTGAAGCCCGCTGTCCCGTCCCTAAGGGGCGCTGCTAGCCTCTGAAGCCCGCTGTCCCGTCCCTAAGGGGCGCTGCTAGCCTCTGAAGCCCGCTGTCCCGTCCCTAAGGGGCGCTGCTAGCCTCTGAAGCCCGCTGTCCCGTCCCTAAGGGGCGCTGCTAGCCTCTGAAGCCCGCTGTCCCGTCCCTAAGGGGCGCTGCTAGCCTCTGAAGCCCGCTGTCCCGTCCCTAAGGGGCGCTGCTAGCCTCTGAAGCCCGCTGTCCCGTCCCTAAGGGGCGCTGCTAGCCTCTGAAGCCCGCTGTCCCGTCCCTAAGGGGCGCTGCTAGCCTCTGAAGCCCGCTGTCCCGTCCCTAAGGGGCGCTGCTAGCCTCTGAAGCCCGCTGTCCCGTCCCTAAGGGGCGCTGCTAGCCTCTGAAGCCCGCTGTCCCGTCCCTAAGGGGCGCTGCTAGCCTCTGAAGCCCGCTGTCCCGTCCCTAAGGGGCGCTGCTAGCCTCTGAAGCCCGCTGTCCCGTCCCTAAGGGGCGCTGCTAGCCTCTGAAGCCCGCTGTCCCGTCCCTAAGGGGCGCTGCTAGCCTCTGAAGCCCGCTGTCCCGTCCCTAAGGGGCGCTGCTAGCCTCTGAAGCCCGCTGTCCCGTCCCTAAGGGGCGCTGCTAGCCTCTGAAGCCCGCTGTCCCGTCCCTAAGGGGCGCTGCTAGCCTCTGAAGCCCGCTGTCCCGTCCCTAAGGGGCGCTGCTAGCCTCTGAAGCCCGCTGTCCCGTCCCTAAGGGGCGCTGCTAGCCTCTGAAGCCCGCTGTCCCGTCCCTAAGGGGCGCTGCTAGCCTCTGAAGCCCGCTGTCCCGTCCCTAAGGGGCGCTGCTAGCCTCTGAAGCCCGCTGTCCCGTCCCTAAGGGGCGCTGCTAGCCCACGTCACCAGCTCCTCCTCATCGCTGAGGAGTCTCCCTGCCACATGTGCTTTAAGAGGAACTGAAAATGCTTGTTTCTTCTTGTTAGTCTATCTTCTGTCTAGTTTTGCAAGGGCACTCAGAGTATCCAGGGAGGTGAGACAAGGTCTCTGCCCTGCAGTTTTCACACTCTGGACTCCAGACATCGACAGATGCACCTGCCGGGCACAGCCAGGAAGTTAGAAATGAAACAGGGACCCGCCGTCCCGAGAGCCGGGGGCTGCGGTGCCATCCCCTGCCTCACCTCCGTCCTCCTCCCCGCTGTCCCCGCTGCACGTCAGACGTCCACCACGGGCCTCCGCTCACCTCCCACCATCACACGCGGTGGCTCAAGGCCAGCCCTCTGTCCACGTGCACCGTGGACGCAGCACGCCTGGCTGCAAGGGTCAGCACCGATCCCTGCTCACGTCGACCTCACTGGCGCAGCTCTGGCCATGCGAGCCGAATCCTGCCCACCACAGGCCTCACGGGGCACTGAGGCCACAGCACTCAGAGTCAGAGGAGGAGCCCACCCTGGGGAGGCAGAGGGCGCAGGCACAGAGCGGCAGAAGTGCGCGGAGTGCAGGCCGCAGGAGAGCCGAGGACGCAAGGCGCAGCCGGGGCCTTCCTCCAGTAGGCACCAGCGACCCGGGCAGGCTCCCCCCCTACCACCTCGCCTGGTTTTGGGGGGTATCTTGCCAGGGCCTGACGTGAGCTCCCCCACCTCTGCCTCCCGTCAGCAGGCAGAGTCCCCAGGAGAAGACTGCTGCCTCTCTGCTTGGCTCCTACAGAACTCTACCCTTCTCCCCGATGGGAATATGACTTTGAGTCTTGCAGGCACAAAGCCACAAGAAACAAACATTTCTTGGAACTGAATTGGGCAACACATTTCATTGAAAAGGGATAAAGGAATGTTCAGACTCCATGATTAGTTCAGCTGGGTAGGAGGGCTACATTTGAAGTTTGAGATTTTAAGTAACCACAGTGTTTTCATGGTTTTTTTTACTGGAGTAGGGAGGAGTCACATATTTAATACTCAAATGACTTCTACGACTTACACATCAGTACTCTTTATTTTTGGAAGTGCTTAATTCAGATTTAAGTGGGTAATAGAGAAACACAGAATAAAATCTGAGACATCCGAAAGGATGCGAAATACAGCCAGGAATAAGCTTGTCTCTCCCCTGCCACACAGGCTCCACATTGGGGTCGCCTCTGCCACCAGCTGCCAGCCTGCCTGCTAGAGGCTGACCACGTCAAGAGCATACGGTGTGTGCATACGGGTGTGCAGTTCTTCCAGGCTGTCCTGGGGAGCACTGGCCTGCAAACCACTTAAATGTGCCCAATGTGTCATCATCCATAGCTTCCCTGATTGATCTGGGTGACATCAGGTCACTGTATCCCCTGGGCCTCACCCGCTCAGGAGGACAGACTCAGGACCTGCTGAGGAGGAAAGGCGCAACGGCCTTTCCGCCACTAAAGCCCCCGTGTGTCACTTCCTCTGGTGACGCTACACCTGGGGGTCTATTCTGAAGAGAGAAGCACGTCAGGCAGTTCAAGAAGGGGCGCGTGACGAGGGGACAGGTACGGCACGGAGGGCGCAGGAGGGTGGGCAGCCAAGGGTGACACCTTCAGGACGGCGACTGAGGAGGGACAGCTGGACGCTTCCCCAAGACAGGCAGGGGCAGAGACACTCGCGGCACTCCTGTTCCCCTGGCGTCCAGCAGGCGCCTGGAGGCAGAGAGAGAAAGGGGGCCTGCAGACTTGAAGGGAAGAAAGAAGCCTTCACTCACAGAGTCTACAGGAAAAGCCAGTAGAGTGGCTGTGTTTAGCAAAACCACAGAATACAAAGTCAGTGCGTAAAGATCAAGTATATTTGTGCACAGAAGCAATGACAGTGGAAACCGAAATCGAAAAGACACTAACAACACACCCATAAAACGATGGTTTCATGGCTTGAGCCTGTGGTGCACTGCATGGGAAACCTGTCTACAGCGTCAAAAACATGAACAGAGGGACATATGTACATATAAACACACACACATGCATGTACACACACACACACCCCCGCACACACACCCCGTACACGCACGTGCGTACACACGCGCACATGTGTGCACACACGTATACACACGCACACACGTGCACACACACACTCCCCACACATAAGTGTGTGTGCATGCAAGATGTGTATGCTGAAAACACATCACAAAACCCTGAGGAAAGAAATTAAAGACCCAAGGATGTGGAGAGACATGCCATGCTGGAAGGTCTGAGATTCAATTTTCTTAAAGTGTTAATTCTCCCCAAATTAATCTACAGATCAATGTAATCTCAATTGTTTTGGAAATTGAGAAGTGGATCAAAAATGTAAATGACAATTTAAAGGAGCTAAAATAGCAAAACAAGTTTGGAAAAGGACAGAGCTGATGAGCTCACAGGGCTGATTTAAGGCTTATTGTGAAGATACAGGAATTGAGACAGTGTGACATTGGTGTGAGGAGAGGGGTGCACATCAGGGGAACAGAGCACAGAAGCCACAGCTAGCCCCACGCGCGCAAAGCCAATCGACTCTCAAAAGACGCTAAGGAGATTCAACTGGACATCTACAAGGAGAAAAACAAGTCTTGCTATATGTAAAATATACTTGAAACAGATCTAAATATAAGAACTAAAACCAAAACTTTCTAGACGAAAAAAACAGATCTTCACAACCCTGTAGTAGGCACATAATTCTTCGATATGGCACCAAAGCCGCAAACTACAAAAAGGGTTATAAACTGGAGCTCATGAAAATTAAACCCTTTTGCTCTTCAGAAGACACTAGTTAGAAAATGAGAAGACAGTCAGAAGCGAGAGGGGAATGACTGCAAGTGCAAGTCCGATAAAGGCCTGCACCAGGGCACAGCTTAGACCTGGAAATCTCAACCAGAGAGCCCGGCTGAAAGCGCAAAGGGTTCAACACTTTACCAAAGGAGAGACAGAGGGCAAAAAGCACATGAAAAGATGCCCAAATGCTTCTTCATTATGAAAAAGCGGGAAAAACCACAGTAAGATAGCACACACATATCAGAGTGAAAATGAACTCAGAAGAAGGGAAGCCGACAGAGGCGCGGGAGAGGAGTCGGAGCGGGGAGGGGAGCAGCGCCAGCGTCTGGCGAGGCAAAGACACACCGCGGGGAGAAAGGCCTCCTCCTCCTCCTCTCGCAGGTGCTCTGGCCTCTGTAACGAAAGAAGAATTAACGAGGGAAAAACAGACAGGTTTATGAACGTGTATCTCAGATACGTGAGGGGAAGCCTGGCGGTGAGTGACTCCAGGCGGCGGCAGCAGCTCAGAGCATCCCCACCTAGACAGGGGCTTTCAGGGGAGCGGAGGGGCTTCAGGGAGTCCGAGCTTCAGGGGACTAGAGGGCCGGGGGCTCGCTACGTGGGCTCCTCGGGGCCGCCTCCAGGCTGGCCGGGGTCTGGAGCTGTCCCGGGTTGCAAGGCAGAGAGGCTTCCGTGTGCGCTTCTTCTCAGCTGCCTTCAGCTCAAACAATTCCTCATGCCAAGCGGCCCATTCGGGATGGCAAATTCCGCTGTCTTCTAAAGCCCACAGAATGCCCCGCCATCTCACTCCTAGGTATTTTCTAAGGGAAGTAAAACCATTTGTCAACACAAAGACCTAGACAAGAAAATTTAGGGCGGCTTTGTTCACAGTCACAAAACACTGGACACAACCCCAGCCCCATCTGGTGATGAGTGGGCAAAAGCGGACTTCCCCGCGCCGGGCACAGCGCACAGTCCACAGCTCAGCAAGCTGGCCTGCGGACCAGGGGCCCGGGGTCTCAGCAAACCCCCGCCTTTCACAGAGAAGCTGCAGGACGGCCTTCCCCCCGGCCAAGGTGGGAGCCGGTGGGAGGGCCCACCAGCCGCCCTCCCGGAGCCGGCCACACTCACGTGAGCATCTCTGCACCCGCCCTGGGGCACCCGGGACCTGGCCCTCGGGGGGCCACACGGGGCTGCGCAGGCAGATCCAGGCGCCGTGCCGTCAGATCGCACGGCGGACGCGAGAAGCCGCTGACACCGTGCTCGTTTCTGGGACACAAATTTATACCCTAGAATGTGGTTTCTCATCCCGGTAACAACATAATTGCTGGTCATAACTTTAAATTACCCCTGGAGATCAGACAGCCTCTTATTTTTACGGCTGTGAGAAAGATTCTGAAAACTCTAAATCTGGTTGCACTCTGACACATCCCAATTTTAAAGCCACCAGGAGCTGCTAAACCATGATTTTTTGCTGGTTATCTTTAAAAATAGCAGGTGCCTTAAACAGAACGACTAATAAACATCTCTGTTGTTCAGCTCGCTCAGTCACGTCCAACCCTGTGGCCACAGGGACGGCAGCCAGGCCTCCCTGTCCTTCACCGTCTCCCGGAGCTCGCTCAAGCTCATGTCCATCGAGTTGGTGATGCCATCCAACCATCTCGTCCTCTGTTGTCCCCTTCTCCTCCTGCCTTCAATCTTTCCCAGCATCAGGGTCTTTCCCAATGAGTCAGTTCTTCACATCAGGTGACCAAAGTATTGGAATTTCTGCTTCAGCATCAGTCCTTCCAGTGAACACCCAGGACTGATCTCCTTTTAGGATGGACTGGTTGGATCTCCTTGCAGTCCAAGGGACTCTCAAGAGTCTTCTCCAACAGCACAGCTCAAAAGCATCAATTCTCTGGTGTGCAATCTTCTTTATGGTCCAACTCTCACACCTATACACGACTACAGGAAAATCCATAGCTTTGACTAGATGGGACTTTGTTGGCGAAGTAATGACTCTTCTTTTGAATATGCTGTCTAGGTTGGTCATGACTTTTCTTCCGAGGAGTAAGCGTCTTTTAATTTCATGGCTGCAGTCACCATCTGCGGTGATTTTGGAGCCCCAAAAATAAAGTCTGACACTGTCACTGCCAAAGTCTGCCCATCTATTTGCCATGAAGTGATGGAACCCGATGCCAGGATCTTCGTTTTTTGAATTTGCTGAATTTTAAGCCAGCTTTTTCACTCTCCTCTTTCACTTTCATTAAGAGGCACTCTGGTTCCTCTTTGCTTTCTGGAATAAGGGTGGTGTTATCTGCACACCTGAGGTTATTGGTGTTTCTCCCAGTAAACTTGATTCCAGCTTGCGCTTCATTCAGCCTGGCATTTTGCTCCACCAGGTAACACATCACATTCTAAACCCACCGCTCTGTTCCCTTTCCTCTTTGAACAAACCCTGGTGTGTCCAGCAGCAGCTGGACGGGGACACCCTGGCACCGCGCAGGGAGCCCACGGCCACCAGAAGTGAGGTCTGGTGGACACGAGAGAGCTGCCCGCACAGTGAGAGTGGACGCAGCGTGCGCCGAGGGCGGCCCTTGCTGACCAGGGTCTTGGCCAGCGGTGGTGGCCACGCGGGCACCAGGGAAGGGCCTGAGGGGGCTCCAGGCCAGGAGGCACCAGATGAAGGCACCTCTCGGTAGAAGCTGGAGCCCATGTCTGGCCTCAAGGAGGAACCACCAGGGCTTGACAGCTGCTAAGGGTTCGTTCGGGCACCATCCTGAGGGCAAAGGTGGCCAGGCCTATAGGGTGAGCGGCATGAAAGTTCCCCCTGCTTCCCCCACATCGAAAACCTTTCGGATCGAGAGTTAAAGGTCCTGCGGGCAGCCCAACCACAGCTCCATCTTAAACAAGTCAAGCTATGAATTGCCTGAGTTCCTGTGTGATCCAGGCCATGCACTTGTCAAACAAACCCTGGTGAACTCTACTTAAAACAGCAGTTTCCAAGAATGCGACTTGTTGGCCAGACCCAGTAACCAGCACCTGCATCTTGACAAGTGTGAGAAGCTCTGGTCCACGTGCTGGGAACTCTGCTAGACGCTTCCTGAAAGGACCTCAGCGCCAGCACTGCCTTCAGACGTTTTCCGAGGGCCACTGGCCTGGACACAAACACCCCTGACCGGTCACATGTGGGTGGTAAGTGGAGCTAGCCGGGCGCCCAGGAGTGGGCGGGAGACTGCAGAGTCGGGGGCTGTCAGAGTCAACTAACTGCTCTGCCCCAGAGCAAGCGCTGAGAGTGCGCCTGCCAGGAGCAGCCAGGCCGCCGACCAGCAGCTGAATCCCGAGGCTACAGCTGAGCCCATGTTGGGGGGCTCGGGTCTAACTCTGGGGCCAAGGGAACTGATGGGGCTTTCCCGGGACAAAGGCTCAGCCACCAAACGGGCAGCTCTGGGCTGCTCCCCATGTGAGGCGGGCCTCGCTCTCTCCAGGATGCTGGTGCATCTGGGACCCTGACACCTCTGAGAGCCCCTGAACATCTCTGAGAGTCCCCAACACCCCTGAGAGCACCCCAAAACCTCTGAGAGCACTCTAACAATTCTGAGAGCACCCAACACCCCTGAGAGCACCTCAACACCCCCGAGAGCACATCAATGCCCCCGGAGAGCATCCCAACACCCCGAGAGCACCCCAATGCCCCTGAGAGCACCCCAACACCCCTGAGAGCACCCAACACCCCTGAGAGCACCCCAACCCCTGGAGAGAACCTCAACACACCTAACCCTAACCTCAACACCCTGAGAGCACCTCAACACCTCAGAGAACCTCAACACCTTTGAGAACACCCCAACACCCCGGAGAGCACCCCAACACCCCTGGGAACACCCCAACACCCCTGAGAGCACCCCAACCCCCGGAGAACACCTCAACACACCTAACCCTAACCTCAACACCCTGAGAACACCCCAACACCCCTGAGAACACCCAACACCCCTGAGAGCACCCAACACCCCTGAGAGCACCCCAAAACCTCTGAGAGCACCCAACACCCCTGAGACAACCTCAACACCCCTGAGAGCACATCAACACCCCCGGAGAGCACCCCAACACCCAAAAGAGCATCCCAACACCCCTGAGAGTACCTCAACCCCTCTGAGAGCACTCCAACACCTTGAGAACAGCCCCCACAGGAGGGTGCTGGGCATTAGGGATAGGCAGGGGCTGGGGTGGTTGGAGGAGCCCTCGGGAGTCGTCTGGGGGCAGCCCAGGGACCCCACTCTAGCCCTGATGGGTGGCTCCAGTGTGTCTCCATGAGCTTGTGGGGCATCGCCCCGCACCTGCTGATGGCCAGCCTGGGACAGCCAGCAAGGGCAGGCAAGACGCTGGAGCAGTTCGCTGGCTCAGATGGAGTGTCCAGCAGATGCCTCAATTCCTCCAGAACAAGTCCCCATTCAGAAGAGGCAGAGAAAACGAAGACTACACCCGGCTGGTTGGTCGGGACCTACCTATGATGGAGTCCCTCCGGAAAACATCTCGATCAAAAATGTAGAAGGACAGGTGGCGGAAGCTCCGCGGAATCTCGCAGTAGAAGTCCTCTCCGTAGAAAGGGCTAGACAGAGACAGAGGACAGTGTTAGACTCTGTGAGCCACGCCCCCAGTCCTGGGGGGTACCGGGGCAGGGGTGTCACCCTGGGGGGATCAGTCCTCAGGGGTGAGTCCAGGCCACTCCCTCTTGGTCAAGGGGAAGCCCACAGTGTCTCTTCGTGGGGACAGAGTTGGAAGCATTTTTCCAAAATAAAGGCAGCTGTGGATGGTGGGGAGCAGGGTGAGATCTCCTCATGTGCCTCCTTTCTGGGGGACCCGGAGGGCCACACAGCCCCAGCCCCCCGGTTGGCACCTTTGCCCAGGCATCTCTGCACACGGGTCATAGAGGCACCGTCGCGGGCTTCTCCAGATAAAGGGAACATGCAGCCAGGGACCAGCTGGCCGGAGCTACCACCGAATGGTGAGGGCTTGATGCCGGCAGCCCTGGGGAAGGCCGGAGTGCCTTCCTTGTCAATTATAGGGAGAAGTTCAGAGCAGCCCCCCTTTTCCGGAGCCAGATGTGCGACCACCTCCTCTCCAGCAGTCACTTCCCACACCCCCCCAACACCGCGCCAGGCTGGCACCGCCCCGCCCCCACCAGGCCAGCCTCGAAAAAGAACGCACTTTTCCCTTTTGTGCTGTCCTATGTCCAAACACGGGCATCCGTTTCCCAGGTCTGGGGCGGGGGCGTGCTGGGAGCCACGGAATAGAGGGGAGCCTCTCGTGAGCCACAGATGAGCCCCAGGGCAGCCCACATGGAGCCCAGGGGGCCAGAAGGGGCTCAAGACCACCGGCAGAGCAGCGAGAGCCGGAAGCCAGGCAGGCAGGGCCAGGTCTCCAGAAAGGGCACTCGCCAGATAAACAGCTCAGTGTCTGGCTGATAATCACACACTGGTTAAACCATTCCCTAAAACCTGGAGTGAAATTCATTAAGCCAAACACCATGTCCAAGCATCTACAGAAGAGTCAAGAACGGAGGTGACGACATCCACGGGGCCAGTGCTACGGGGGTGGTCTCGCCCCACCCGCAGGCCGCCCCAGTGCTGGGAGGCCGGGCCACGCCGGGCACGGTCTCGCTCAGCCCCCAGCGGCAGCAGAAGCCCTTCTAGCTTCTTTGGGGTCCCTCTTGCACTTCCTCTAAACGGCTTTAAACCCTTTAAAATCGCCAGGCAGCATGGCCCTCGGTGCCTGTGAGTGTGCATTACGACGGCTTCTGTTTGAGGCTCCCAGACCCCCTCCAGAAGCTCAGGTTCCCCCAGTCTGGGGTCACGGCCAGAGCACAGAGTGGGCTGGCTTCCGGAGAGAAAGCCGCTCCATCCACACGAGGACGTGGACAGTCAGCCGCGTCCCTCCAGCCGCCGCTCACATCTGCATGAGACTGTGGGCAGGGCCCGTGGCCAGGGCAGCTCCTCTCCCCTCCCGGACTGTCTTCCCGCCTGGCAGCCCCTGCTCACGTGGGGTTCACCACCCGGCTCACACCCCACACGGGGCCCCCACACCCCCAGGGAAATCACATGTCCTCACCAACAAGTCACACCTGGAGGTCCTTTTCGGCACACTTCCTGAAGCAGCTGAAGCCACCAGACCCCAGAAGCCTCAGAAGGCCCTGAGGGAAGGGGGTCGTCGGGGAGACCCCTGGGTGCGAGGGGCAGCAGCCTGGGAAGCTCTGGGGGAACCCAGGGGGCCCCATTAACCTGACTCCCAGACTGCCCGGCCTGCAGGCCCACAGGGACGGGCTGGCCCCTCAGAGGGGCGGACAGGGTCCACCCACGGCCTCTCCTGCAGGGTCCCGGCCTGGCCAGGCTTGGACACCGTGGCCAGCAGGACATCTGGGAGCTCAGAGAGAGGCCCCCCATCTGAGACTCAGGGGCTCAGGGAGGATGGAGACAGGTGCTGGGGGGATGCTCTGAGCTGCAGGCCTGCCCTGGACCAGACAGCCCCAGGACTACAGGGGGAGGGGTCCCCATCAGGGCCCCAGGACTGTGGGAGAAGGGTCCCCCTCAGAGCCTCTGGGACTGTGGGGAGGATCCTCTCAAAACCCCCAAGACTGGGGGGGGGGTCCCCCTCAGAGCCCCCGGGACTGCAGGGGAGGGTTCTCTCAAAACCTCCAGGACTGTGGGGGGTCCCCCTCAGAGCTCCCGGGACTGTAGAGGGTACACCCACTCCAGCTGGTATGGAACGTTTGGACCTGAGACCTGCATTTATGTCAAAAATATTTTAAGCTTTAACTTGAGAAATTAGAAAAATGCAAGCAAAGAAGATGCTGTTTGTACAGTCTCATAATGTCAGTTGGTGTTTTCTAGTCAACAACTTGGTTTTCATTAAAAACATCTGAGAAAATGACGTCTTTCCCCTCAAACCACAGACTTCCTCTCCCCTGTCACGCCCTAACCCCAAACAGCTTCTCCCTCAGAAGACTGTGGAGGCCCTTCTGGGTCTAGCCCCTCCCATCACACAAAGCTCCATTTTTTTCAGCAGTTTGCATCTCTCGGACGAACAGAAGGACCCTCTCAAGTCACTGACCCTCATGCTCCCTCTGACTGCAATCCGGAAGCTCGCGCCCACCAGCTAGGGAACAGCCTTTCATTCGGGAAAGGTCTCGGCCGGAGCGGCAGACCGAGATTCTGTGATTACAGTCACGCGCCAGCTCCTCCTCCCTGCGGCCCAGGAAGTGGTTATTTAAGAAACTTCCAATTACACAAAAGGACGACACCTACAAACAAAGGAACACACACCGCTGCGACCTCACACTCAGAAATAAAGCCCACACCGGCCTCTAGGTCCTCACACTGCGTCCCAAGGTTTAAGCAAGAAGGCGTCTTACTGTGAATGCGGCTTTGTAACCTGCCTTCCTTGCTTGACAGACACAACCAAACAAGGGGGCGGGATGCGCCTGCCTTGCACTCGGCAGGGTCCCGGGTCAGGGCTGCAGGGCCGGTCACACAGCCGGGGCCTGGAGGGGGTGCGGGGGTCCAGGCGAGGCACAGTACAGCTAACACAGCCGCCCTGGGGAGGCGAGGGTCGGAGCAGGAGCCCCTTCGACCCGCCCCGGGCAGAAGCGGACAGTGTCATCCTCCAAATGATCACGTACGTGGACCAATGGATGTGAAGAACAGCCACTTCGTGGGATACTCCTGCAGAGGCCTAGACCACGCAGCACTGAGGTCGAAGCCAAAGTCGCTCAGCCGCGGCCGACTCCAGTTTGCGGAGCTCTCCAGGCCAGAACGCTGGAGCAGGCTGCCTTTCCTTCTCCAGGGGGCTCCCCAGGCATCAGGCCCAGGCCTCCCACAGTGCAGGCGGATTCTTTACCAACTGCGCTACGAGGGAAGCCCCTCGAGAGCTCTGTTTCACTGTGTGTGTGTGTGTGCCCGTGGTGCCAACATGCTCCTTTTACTGGATGAGGTGACGGGTTCCTGCGTGGGCAGCCTTCAGCCCCATCTGCCCCAGCCCGGGGCCCCAGGATGCCTCTGCAAGCGCACCACCATGGCCCCGGGCAGGGAGCCATCCAGCCCCAACCCTGACGACCCAGGTTCATAGAGCCTTACCATTTAAATTACAGGTAAAGAAGTGATGACTTGTCATTTAAATGATTAAAAAGTACGGCTGTAAGAAGTTAAATGTGACCCAGTCCACTTGCAACATCAGGAAGATGCTGCTCTTGGGAGGACGGAAACCATTCCCAAATCACCTGCTGGAGGTGGCCTGGGGTGGACAGAGGCTGGTTCTCCCTGAGGCATCTGACCCTGCGAGTGCCCGAGGACATGTGAGCACGGGCCCTGCACCAGGCGTGCAGGAGGGAAGGCAGCAGCCGTGAGCCAGCGCGTGGGTGGGCAGCGTCCAGCAGCCCCAGGGCACGGGGACTCCCGCACAGGCAGGCCCAGCCTGCAGCCGGGGCAAGGAGGGAAGGGGTGAGTGGCTTTGCTCCGCTCCTCACGCTCCTGCTGCACGTCAGGCTGTGGAAGGACAGGGCTCACTGGGTGGGCTGGCCCGCCCAGGCGGCCGAGTTCCCTCCGATACGTCCCCTGGGCGGGGCGCCAGACCCTGCGGGCTGTCGGGTTAGGATCAGATGAGGGCTCTTTGATTCTACAGCAACTTTATCAAACAAGCAACGAAACACCAAGGTGGTTACTGGAGGAAATTTGGGAGTCAGGGCCACGACACAGCAAGGCACGCAGCCGCCTCGGGGGGCAAGGCTGAGCCCCAGAGCCCGTCCGCGTCAGTGGCCTGTCCTGGGGGCGACGCCCTCCTGGCCTCCTGGGCGCTCTCCCCTCCCTCACAGCCGCCGTCTGAGTCTGGGCCTGCGCCTCTGGGTGCTGCCCCCAGGTGTGGCCCCTCGAGGACTGAGGGGCATCAAGACGCCGCCTCCTTCCTGTGACCTTTCAGTGGCTTCTGGCCTTAGGAATTCCCACGGGAAGTGTCCAGCAACCTCTCCACCTTCTGTGTCTCTAACCCTCTCTCCCCTTTCATCCCTTTGTGTCTCTGGGTATCTTTCAAATGTAATGCCTTCAGTGTACCAACTTTCCCTTCGGCTACGTCTCATCAGCTACCTAACTCGCTCACTGAGTTTTCCATATACGTTTCTGGGATCTTCCCTTCTGGAAACTCTGAGTTTTCCGAGTTGGTTCAGGCATTCTTCAGCGCTTCTTACCCTGCTGCCGTTTACAGCAGCCTCTCACTTCTCCGTGTTCCCCGAGCTTTGTTAGCTGACTCTGTGAGCCTGCAAGTCTGATCTGGGGTCTACAGTTCATCTTGAGAAATGCACGTGATGCTTTATTCCTGCGTTCTCTGCGCACTTTCTCCTCTGAGCACAAGTTCCCTGGAATGCTACACTGGAGACCCCGAGAGCTAGACTGAGGAGGACTGGATTTGCTTTCGACTGGCTCACCGCTGCCTCCGCGGGTGGACTGCACTAGCACATGTGCGTGGACTGTGGTTTCTAGACCGCAGAGTGCGGTGCGGACCCAGGCTGCACACACAGGAGCCGGCTCTGCTCGCGAGCGTTTGGCGCCGAGTGGAGGCCGCCTCCCTCACCGACTTCTCTTATAGGCGGGCTCCTTGCTTTTGCCCCCACACTGTAGAGTCAAGGTCTGAGGAGACAGCGTGCCCCTCCCAGTGTGAATACAGTTTTTGCCTCAATCCTAAACAAAGTCATATTATAAACCACTTTTTAAGCTGAAGTATACTTAGCTGACAATGTGTTAGTTTCCGGTTCACAGCAAAGTGGTCCACACACACACACCCTCTTTCTCAGACTTTCTTCCGTTATAGGCTATTGCAAGACACTGAGTACAGTTCTCCGTGCTTACAAGGGGTCTTTGCTGCCCATCTATTCTACACACAGCGGGGTGCAGCTGCGAATCCCTCTCCCCTCCCCCACTGTGCCCTCTGGCAGCCACCAGTTTGTTTTCTATTTCTTATTTGTAAGTAAGTTCATTTGTATCTTTTTTTTTTAGAGCCCACATGTCAGCAGTACCCTATGGTATCTAACTTCTGTCTGACTTACTTTACTTAGTGTGACAGTCTCTAGGTCCACCCATGTTTCTGCACACGGCACTATTTCATTCCTCGTCATGGCCAAGGGGTACTTCATTGTGTGTTTATTCCTTCGTTCATCTGCTGACGTGCCTTTCGGCTGCCTGCGTGCTTTGCTACTGTGAACAGTGCTGCAGTGCACACTGGCACGCTTGCGTCCTATTGAACCACGGCTTTCTCTGCATATACACTCAGGACTCGGACTCCTGCGTCCTACAGCAGTTCTGTTTTCAGTTTTTTAATTAAAAATAAACTTGTATCTTGCATAGTTTAGTTTTGATTTGCTTTCCTCTAATAATTAGCAATGTTGAACATCTTTTCATGTGCCTGTTGGCTCTCTTTATGTCTGGAGAAATGTATGGGTCTTCTACCCATTTTCTGATTGGGTTGTTTGGTTTTTTGGTATTAAGCTGTATGAGCTATTTATATATTTTGGACATTAATCATTTGTCTGTAGTGTCATTTGCAAATACCTTCTCTAATTCCATAGGTCTTTTCATTTTGTTTATGGTTTTCTTAAAAAAGGAAACAAAAACTATACATAAGTGTTTACATTTAGCTAGGTCCCATTTGCTTACTGTTTCGTATTTTTGTAGGCTCTCGGAATTATTTTGTGCAAGTCTGTCTATTTGCTGTTAGCTTTAACTTTCTGCTTTCAGCACTCCTGGTCTTATCTTGTATATTATATAAGCACTCAATAAATATTAGTTGAACTAATGAATACATTAACCTTAAAAGCTAGCATATTAACACTGCCTGTGCAGAAAGCATGAAAGGGGAGTGAGTGTCAGAAGAGGCGTGTGCTCTGGACCTTCCTGAGTTACCCAGGCCCTCCTGAGCTACCCGTCCCCCCTGAAGTTACCCGGACCCCCTGGAG
>SJYR01000527.1:135193-155576 GCA_006410655.1 Kobus ellipsiprymnus | reverse complement strand
GGAGCTGGCCCCCCCCCCCGCCCCCCGCCGCTGTGGCCACGGAGGCAGGGGCGGGCCCCAGCCTCCCCAGAGCAGACGGCATCTCTTCCACGTGCGTCACTTATGCCAAAGGCTGGAGGTCGGTTTCTTCCTGACCACAGATTATGGGGCCTTTCCGTCCCTCAAGTGAGAAGGGAGATGTGTTCTTTTTTCTCCTGTGTGGAGCTGTTTACCTAAGAAGGCAAAGTCATGCCTGGTATTTGGCAGGTGCTGATGATTCGATAAATGAATGGATGGGTAAATGCCTGCAAAGAAAAAGGAGAGTAAACTCTGGTTTCACTCTAAGAGCCAAATAAGTCACATTATCAAATGTGTCCTTCCCGTTAACCACGACTCCAGAATGTACACTGTTCACCCAGAGCGACTGTCTGCTGGTGGACTGACTGATCCAGACAGCAAATTTGTGCCAAGTATCATCTCTGAATGCTGAATTTTCCGACAGACATAAAAGGTGGCACCTAAAAGCCCGTAACAAGTCAGCACTGCTAAGTCCCTTCAGTCGCGTCCAACTCTGTGCGGCCCCACAGACGGCCCCCACCAGCCTCCCCCAAGCCACAAACCTGCCTCGAATTAAGGCGTCGGGCTGTGGTTCCTGGCCACCGCTGGCCACGCTCCGCGCACACTCCAGGCGATCCCAGCCCCGCAGAGGGCTGGCCTCCAGCCTGACCGGGCAGAGGGGCGGGCCTCCTGAGGGTCGTGGGTGGTCTCCACAGCTCCACCAGCTTCAGCCCAGACCAGGAAGCCCACCACCCTGCAGGGCCAGCCGTGTGGTCTGCACCCCAAGAGGCCGTCGCTGGTCCAGCCGGCCCTGCCCCCACATCTTCAGGCTCGCCTCCGAGGGGCCTGGCCTCGGCTGCTGCCCTCACCCACACCGGGAAGACGCCAGCGGTGAACTGGGGCCTCAGCTCTGCCGTGTCCATGAAGCGCGGGGCCTCAGCTCAGCTACAGGCCAAACTCTGCAACCACACACGACCAGCTGCACGAGCCCGGGACCCTCGTCCTGCGGAGACAGCCCTCCTCAGCCCTCCCCGAGCACAGGGGCAGGACCCGGTGAGGGAGCCACAGCCCCCGGGCTGCCGTCTGCTCTCTCCAAGTGCCTACAGGGCTACGGAGTCTGGTGGCCAGCGTAGCCCCTTGTAGCCAAATAAAAGCCCATTTCCCACCGGAGATCAGTTTCATGATGAAAATATTCTCTTTCCTTGAATATGTTTTTGACTGCCTTGCTATTTTCTTTTAACACTTGATATGAAATAGAACAGCTTCTCAGATGGCTCAGGGGTAAAAAGACCCCGCCTGCCAAAGCAGCAGACACACAGAACAGACGCAGGCTGGTCCCTGGGCCGGGAAGATGCCCTGGAGGAGGAAGCGGCCCCCACTCCCGTGTTCCCGCCTGGGATACTCCATGGACAGAGGAGGCTGGTGGGCCACAGTCCGTGGTGTCGCAGAGTCGGACGACTGAGCGCCCGAGCATCCCACAGTCGGATGAGGCTGGGTTTCGGAATCACGCCCCAGGCAGCCTCCTCTACCGCAGGCCGCTTTACAAGCCGGGAGGCCTCTGGGCTGAGCTGCCTGGCCCAGAGCGGCCAAGGTCCGCTCCAGGTGCTGGGGTGGGGGGCACACCTAGGACGCGGGAGGACTCGCAAACGTGCCTCTCAGGCCTCCCGCAGTTTCCAAGGAGAGCAGATGGCAACATGAAGGACGGGAATGGAGTGAGTCTGCTAGAAGGAAGCTGAGTCTACCATACGGGAGGAGAGAGGAGAGCTGCTCCCTCCAGCCCACCGTGAGTGGCTCGGTGACGCTCCCGGGCGCTGAGGCCCGGAGCTAATGAACACCCGGGAACGGCAGAACACACAGTTCTCGTGATTCACCTAAAAGCGAAACACACTAGCTCTCCAGGCGCAAACTATGGAAAGACACTCAGGCATGTCTTCCGAGAAACTATTACAGAAGGTGCAGAAACGCCCTCCGGGGCTCTTCTCTGATGACCGAGTGCGCAGCGTGGGAGGGGCCACTGATGGGCCGAGCCCCCCAGGCAGCCAGGAGGCCCGGGAAGAGACCGACCGGGCCCTGCTCCCCACACGGACACCACAGGGTCGTCCCTCAGGCTCTGGGGCCGCGAGGCAGAGGGACCCCAGAGCCTCTGGTCACCCCCTCCTCACCGTGACCCAGTCACGCCTGCTCCCTCTTCCTCTCTGCATGCAGCAGCGCTGGGCAGACGGTGAGCACTCGCGAAACCTGTGTTCCAGGGAGTCAGGGAGCAAGCCTGTGACATGGTCTGCTGGGCACAGACCACGGGGCAGCCTCTCCCCAAACACACAGCACGGGGCGTCAGAGCTCCTGTGCCGCCCCTCCCGGGGGACTCCCATGTCCCTCCCTCCGGTCTGGGCTGGCCTCAGGGCCCTGAGTGACCAGGGGCAACTGCAGGGCTTCCTGGGGGAGGCCGCGGCCACGAGCCTCCACCCTGGCTGCTGGACACTGGTGCTGTGTGTGAGGAGCCACAGGCCAGGCCCCGCTACCATGCGGGTGGCCCAGGAAGCCCTGGCCAGCCTGACTTTCCAGCGTCCCACACGGTGACAGAGGCCTCAAGCGCCCGCAGGGCAGCCTGCCCACCAGCTGCCCACCAGAGCTCCCTCCCAGCTGCACGTGCAGCCCGTATCCCTGTCCCGACGTCCTGAGAGGGGACGGCACAGCGCTCAGACGCTCAGGTGCTCGGGCAAAGCGGCGCCTCCCCACCCACGGTGACGACCCAAAGGTGCAATGCGCCCGGCTACAGAGCGCCCAGGAGGTCCTGGGCGTCGCCCCGGCCGAGGAGACCCTGCCCCGCGCCCCTGGTGCATCTGACTCTGACACAAAGGCCCTCCGACTCGAGAATGATGACGTGGGACGACCGTGCGGCGGGGACGCTAGGGCTCCGGCAGGACCTTCGGCAGCTGGGGGAGGGCACGGGGCACATGGCAGTGGCGACCCTTGGGTCAGCTGTCCCCGTGCGGTGACTTTTCAATTCTGAATCACCTGATGCCGTTCAACACTGGTGGTTTCACGCGTTTCTAATTCAGACTGCTCACGCCTTTTGCGAACTCAGAAGGTCAGTCGCGCTGGGCCACGTCTCCACCATGATGGTCACCGGCCAGGTCGGGGCGGCCCCGCCCAGGGGTCCTGCCCACCCTCCTGCGCTGAGACTGTCAGAGTTTATCTCATCACCACCCAGGCCTTGCAGAAGCACCACCCAAGTAGAAACACGAGCCAGGCCACGCGGGGGGTCCCCTCCTGCCTGAGGCCTCCTCCCACCTCAGAAGCTTTTGTCCCCCCAGGGCCCAGGCACGGGCCAACTTGAGTGCTGGGCATCTCCGGCTGAATAAGCAGTCCTGTGGGTTTGGGGGAGGGGGTCCGGGGCACAAGGCTGTGGCACCCCTGCAGGTACAGAATGGGGGCGGACAGCACCCTCCAGGCTCCCGGGCCCCGTGCGCCATACCCGCAGGAGCCCCCAGCTTCCAAGCCAGCGGGAAAGCAGGGGCTGCAGGGGCAGGTGAGGGCCCCCCACCCTGGCTGCGCCTCGCTGCACCTCACGCAGCCGCTCCCGGAAGAGCCCACAGACCACCTGCCCACCCGGAGCGCTCCTCTGTCCGCGCTGCCGGCAAGGGGGCCGAGGGGTCAAAAGACAAATGTCACTGAGGCGCCCAGGGGAGATGAGCCCAGGCACAAAGCAGCTGGGTGGGGGTCACGCTCAGCCCAGTCCTGTGCACAACACACCCAGAATTGCTTAGATCTTCTGTCTGAACTGGATTCCACATATCCAGCACCTGAACACACGAGACTTTGCTTTCACTTAGATCCCGTCTTTTCCCAACAGGGAAAAAAGCACATGCTATTACTCTCTTGTACTTTTCTAATTAAGCCAGAAATAAAAATAGTATTCTTGGACAACAACTCAATCCTGATATAAAAGCTGTGAAATTAAGTCAAGGGAAAAAGAAACCACACGTTTCCTTTATCTTATAATGTTGTGAACAGGTATTTCTGATTCCTTGGAAACTGAAATTTTGTGCCTCTGTTTAGGAAATACTTTTTCACCTAATGCTGCATTTCTAAGGGCTGCTAAGACCAGAAAAGAGGAGAGTATTTATGGCTGTGTCCCCAGCCTGCGGACACGCCTGAGCGGCCCCCTGACAAGCCTGCCCGGATGATGGGACCTGGAGCTGCACCTGCTGTTGGGCACCAGGCACCCAGCAGGCGTGTGGGGGCGTGGGGGCACGCGGGCCCCTCCCTTCAGGGTCCCTCGGGGGCAGAGCACACAGGAGAGGGCTGACACACACGCTCAGGCAGGCAACAGCACTGTCACAGGCCCCCACAGCCGGCCCACCTGACAGGCGTGGGGTCACACTGGGGCCTCTGCTCACACGCCGGCCTGGACCAGCCTCAGTGAGTGACACCCCTCACTGGCGTTCCCGGCACCCGTGCCTCGTCTGGGCCCCTCAAAGATGGAGCAGGGACTGCAATAGCTGGGCGTCCTCCCAGGAGCCGCGTCCTATGACCGCCTGCTTCGACAGGCCTGAACACATCTATAAACCGCAAATCCCCCAATTAATTTTCACATACCAAGCTCAAAAAGAAGCTTCTGGAAAACAAACTACGGAAGCTACTTAAGAAGTCAACAGGGTCGAGAACACCCTTATGGAGCTGAAGGCAGATTGTTGGAGTTTCACCCCAACTCAAGGCCCCCCCAGCTTGGCTCCACAGACTCTCAACCCTCCAGTCCTTTGTGCATTACTAACTATGCGGGGATTTCCAGGAGGTTATCAGGAAAGGGCGTGGGGTGAGGAGTCAAGGCAGCTGAGAGGGAGAAGGAGATCAAAGAGATGGCAGGGGTGCCACAAGATGCTGTTTTAACGCAACAGTCTAAGAGGGAGACAGTATGGAGACTGCCGGAAGACCCAGGCCTCCTGGATTCGAGCTCCCCGAGGGCAGGGAGGCCACCCCGGGGGCCCTGAGCCTCTGGGCAGGGCCAGGAGGCGCCGAGACACAGGCGGTGCAGAGCAGAAAAGAGTCCACAAGATGCACCTGCGGGACCTCAGACCCAGGAAGAGCCAGGAATGGGGCACAGCTGGGCCGACGCCTGGCAGTGGACACGGGTGAGACGGCCCCAGCTGGCTGCCCCCCACAGCCACCTTACAGGTGCGGGGTCTCCAGGTGTACGTGCATCAGCCATCTCACAGGTGCGGGGTCTCCAGGGTGTACATGCATCAGCCATCTCACAGGTGTGAGGGTCTCTAGTGTACGTGCATCAGCCATCTCACAGGTGTGAGGGTCTACAGGTGTATGTGCATCAGCCATCTCACAGGTGTGAGGGTCTACAGGTATACCTGCATCAGCCATCTCACAGGTGGGGGGTCTCCAGTGTACATGCATCAGCCATCTCACAGGTGTGAGGGTCTCCAGGTGTACGTGCATCAGCCATCTCACAGGTGTGAGGGTCTCTAGTGTACGTGCATCAGCCATCTCACAGGTGTGAGGGTCTACAGGTGTATGTGCATCAGCCATCTCACAGGTGTGAGGGTCTACAGGTATACCTGCATCAGCCATCTCACAGGTGGGGGGTCTCCAGTGTACATGCATCAGCCATCTCACAGGTGTGAGGGTCTCTAGTGTACATGCATCAGCCATCTCACAGGTGTGAGGGTCTCCAGGTGTATATGCATCAGCCATCTCACAGGTGTGAGGGTCTCCAGGGTATATGTGCATCAGCCGTCTCACAGGGGCGGGGCCTCCAGGTGTACGTGCATCAGCCATCTCACAGGTGTGAGGGTCTCCAGGGTGTATATGTGCATCAGCCGTCTCACAGGGGCGGGGTCTCCAGGTGTATGTGCATCAGCCATCTCACAGGTGTGGGGTCTCCAGGGTGTATATGTGCATGTTTTGATTTTTGTTTTTCAACAGAAAAATTTATTGAGATAGGGTCAGCAGACCACAAAGTTCATCCATTTAAAATGAACAATTCAATGTTTCCAGTACATTCACAGGCTGTGTGCAACCATCACCCCTCACGGGCTTCCCTGGTGGCTTGGCTGGTAAAGAACCCCCCTGACACGCAGGAGACCCTGGTTCCATTTCTGGGTCGGGAAGATGCCCTGGAGAAGGGATAGGCTACCCACTCCAGTACTCCTGGGCTTCTCTGGTGGCTCAGACAGTAAAGACGCTGCCTGTGATGTAAGAGACCCGGGTTCGACCCCTGGGTTGGGGAGATCCCCTGGATTAGGGCATGCAACCCATTCCAGTATTCTTGCCTGCAGAATTCCATGGACAGAGAAGCCCGGTGGGCAACAGTCCATGGGGTTGCAAAGAGTCAGACACGACTGAGTAACTAAGCGCGTCACCCCTTCCTCCCCCTACCCGGGTCCAGGCAGCTTTGTTCTGCCCAGGGTGCCCATGTGGTCTGACTGGGTGTCAGTCAGGGTTCAAGCCCCCCCTAACATCTGCAGGTCCCGTCCCATCTTCGCTGCGCAAGTGTGTTCACTGGTCCACAGCTGGAAGCTTTCACACACATCTGTCACACTGCCCCGCCGGCCACTGCATCAGACGCTCCTCCCCGGACCCTGCTAGAACAGTCATCGAGCCGCACCTTCCCAGTCTGAGAGGCAGACGTGCTGCGCACTCTGCTGTCGATTTGTCACAAAAGGCTCTTATTGTAGGACCTGATTCCGTTCCATTTATTCGGGACTTAAAGCCGCTCCCGGCCTCTCTCCTGTCCCTCCTCCCCGTCCTTGGCAGGACAAGGTCCCTCACACCCGCCCTGCCGAGGCTGGCACCCCCATTCTGATGGAACGGTGAAGACGAGGCGCAGGGAGCTGAGATCTTGGCCGTCGAGTTCTGCCCTTTCCAGATGTGTGTGCACCTACGCTCCTGACTAGCTCCTCTCCGACGCCCTGTGGGGTGTGGCCCGGAGGGGCTGAGGCCCCCCGCGGCCAGAAGCTGCTGGTGGCGCACCAGCCCGGGTGAGGGCTGCGGCAGTGCAGGGTCCTGGATTCTGACAGCAGAACATTCCTAAAGGTTGGCATTAGCGTTATTTTGGATTCCAGGAGGGAAGACAATCTGGAAAATATGATTTTGGGGAAAGTCTCCAAGGGCACCGTGGCCATGGGCCCCGCCAGGCTCGGCGAGCAGGGGCGGGCACCTGGCTTCCGTCCGCAAAGGGAGGATCCAGGTTCGTTTTCCAGAAACGCACCCAAGTGGCCCCACCGTGTCTACTCTGCTGCTACGCTTGCTTTTCTTTCTTTTTCCCACACCTTTCTCTGAAATAGTCGTGGCTTGAAGTTGAGAAAGAAAAGTTCTTAGCTGTTAACACAAGATTAGAAAAACCATTTTCTTATAAATTCAGAACCTGCACTGGTGCAAATCACAACGTTTCGGAAATGATTTAAGTGCACCGTGTTCCTTTGAGCCACTGCCCAGAGCCTTTCAGACGGGGGACCCTGAGGTCCGAGGCCCCGACCAGGCCTCACCCAGGGCAGCTGTCTCCGTGCTTGCCTCCGGAGCGTGGGGGCCGTGGGGGGCCTGAACCCCCGCACCCTCTGCACCCAGCACACCCCACCCCCGCATCCTCAGCAGCTCCTGTTCTGAGTCGGGGCGTCTCCTGGAGGGAGGGCGGCCGCGACACAGCCAGTCTGCTCCCTCGCGTGGCCTCCAGCGGGCGCGCGTGGCCTGTGTGGGTGTGTGTGCGGCAGCGGCCGCCGCGGCTCTGTAGGGCAGCACTGACCGGAACCCTGGCAAGCGCCTCACTCTCCCGGCAAACCTGCCGCGATGAGGCCTGGCCCCCGCTGGGCCCCTGCAGACGCTCTGAGGCCCCCAGCCCTGGTCCTCAAGCCTCTGCCATTTCGCAGAGGTCAGCTGTGCCCACGGTGCCAGCGCCCCTTGCCCCCCCGTTCAAGACGCCAGGCGGCTCTCAGCAAGCAGGTGAGCAAGGAGTATGCTTGGCACTAATGGGCCCACTCAGAGGTCAAGGGGCCTGGCCTGCAGGGGACCTTGGGCTCATCAAGCATCTTTTCTCAGATGAGCAGAAACCCCGCGGCCAGCACTTCCTCGCAGAGGAAATCAGGAGGCGGAAGGGGGCACCCTGAAGGCGGGAAGAGGCTGCTGGACTGCAGCCGGGGCTTTGCACCCGGAGACCAGGGGGCAGCTCCTTGGAGACACGGGGTGGGGCAGGCTGGGAGGCAGAGGGTGCCCCGGAGGTGGTGGCCAGGGGACCCCCTGCAGGTGGCAAAGGGCACAGGAGGGGCAGGACAGGAGAGGCTGGAGGCTGGCTGGAGCCAGAGGAGGCGGGACACCCCAAGGAACATTCCAGAACACGGGCTTCACTGTGCCTGAGGCCACAGGAAGAGAAGCAGCTGGAAGGCACACAGGTCGGTAGGGGAGGCGGGACCTCGCCAGCGGCTCACAGAATGAAGTAATGAAAGCTTCAGAGCTACTTCTAAAGGGCTGCAGGCTGTGCGCTCAGCCGCGATTCATCCACACGACCGTCTTCTGGGCAGGAAGTGTCTCCTGGGCAGGAGGGCGGCAGCAGGGTCCCAGACCCACCAGTGGGCCGGGACCACGTATCCCCTGGGGGGAGGGGGAGTGTGTGCGCCCAGGGCGGGGAAGGGGGCCCGTGTGCCTTGCGGGGGCGGAGGGCCCATCTCTGATCTGCAGAGTCAAACGGCCTGACCACCACTGCCCGCCTCGCGGCCTCTCCGGGCTCAGCCTCCCAACACCCACTTCCTGGGGAACCGAGGCCCAGAGGCAGCAGACAGATTTGAACCGAGGGGCGTCTGGGCCGCTGCCCACGTTGCAGGTGCCTCTTGGTCAGAAGGCTGCGTGTCTGAGACGCGGGCCGAGTCCACCTCCTCTGGAGCTGGAAGGCCGGGTACTCCGCGTCCTCTGGGTAGCGGCTGCCAAGCCAGGGCTTTCCGACATGACTCCATTCCTCTGACAACGGCTGCTCGCCGGCTGGTGGAGGCTCCCTGAGAAAGAGTGCAGCATGCGCCCTGGGCGCGGGAGGCCACAGAAGCGAGATCCGGGATGGTTCCGATCCTGGCGGCATCCCCAGCCCGCAGGGCAGACCTCCAGGCCAGGGTGCTGAGCTCCGTGCCGTGACAAGCCTCCGCGGTGGGGTCCCGAGCCCAGTCACTCCTGCTGCAGGTCTGCCAGTCCCCGGGGACAGACAGGTGCTGGCCGGAACAGGGACAGGGCCTGCCGGGGACTCACCCTCATTCTTGCCCTTAGGGCTCCACGCAGCGCCCTGGAGGCCTGACACAGCCACTCCCCCAAGAAGCCCCGTCGTCGGCCCTTTTGGTTCAGGAAGCAGGGTCTCTAGGAATGATTAGCGGTCCCGAGAAACCCAAGCAGAGGGCAAGGCTGCGGACTGACTGCCTGGAAGGTGTGTGTGGCTCCGGGTCCTCACGGGTCAGCGGCCCTGCCCAGAGCAGCGGCCGGGTTGGGGCCCCTTGGAGCTCAGCGATCACCGTGTCCACAGCTGCGGGGGCCAGCAGGCACAGAGCAGGCTGACCAGCACGCGTGCAGTAGGCCCAGGCCCCAGGTCGCGGCCCCTGTGTTGTCGCCGGGCACCAGCAGGGCCGCAGGCTGAGTGCTGGGTGGGGGCGTGTCCAGAACTGGGGCCTCCTCCAGGTGGTTCTCGTCCCATCAGAGTATGAGGGTCGGAGAGGCCTGCAGGCACCAAGAAGCACGGAGAATCCCAGGATCCAGGCCCCGCAGGTCTGTCCCAAAGACCTCGCTTCTCTGGTGGGAGCTGGGCTCACGGACCCAGCCTGGGGATGAGCTCCTGCCACGTGCAGCCAGGACGGGCCCGGAGCCCCCCAGGCGCAGCCACAGAGCACTGCGGTCCACCTGCTGCCCCCACCCAGCTCGGGCGGCAGGCCCCGCAGAGGTGCCTCCTGGACCCTGGCCACCGGGGATGCCGGCAGCCTCCAGGAGTGCCGAGCCCACTCCAGCGACCCGCCCGCAGAGGCAGCTTGCGATCCGCTGCCTGCAGAGAGCCACGAGCCAAGCCCACGCCCGCCACCGGGTCGAGTCTTCGTGGCAGCTTTAGGGCGGGAGGAAACAGCAACACTCAGACTTGGGCTTCTCCTTCCTCCCGCGTTCCCGGAAAGCGCAGCCAAGGGCGAGAGCAGGCCCCAGGCCCGCGGGCGGCGTGGCTGCACGCCCGGCAGCGGGGAGGCCTGTGCTCTCGTAACCAGGCCGCTGCTGTTAGTTCGCTGACAGCTTAGAAGTCCTCCTGCATTCCGCAGGTTATTCACAGCAGTTTCCAAAACACTCCTCTCACCCGGCAGCTGGGAGGCGGGGTCGGGCTGTGGGGTGAGTCCTCGGCCCCGCACCCGTGTGGAGCAGGCACATGCTCCGTGGAGGACGGCCGTGTCGCGCCTGGACCCACAGCAGCCTTACAATCCACCCGGAATTTGTCTATTATGGTTAGGGTTAGGATGTAACTTGTTTCAAGCCACACGGCCAAAGAAGGCAACGTCATATTCTCCAGGGAACCGCCGTGCGTCTGTTGTGAATTAGGTGCTCTTATGTGTTCTGATCTGCTCCATATCCTCTGTGATACTGTCTATCTGTTAGGAACCTGGGAATATCTATCCAGCATTTTAAAGAGTCGACCACGTCTGTCCACTAACGGCGACACATGTGCAAGCTAACACTCCCACCCCTCGTCCACCCAAGGGGTGTCACCATCACGACTCGCTTCCACACACAGCTTGCCCACCCCAGGGGAAGACACGCCGCCACACAGACAACGGGCACACAGCCCTTCACCTCCTACGGAATCTTTCCCGGTTTAAATCCCACGACACCCAGTGAACTGAACGCTCCACATTTACTCTGTAATTTATTCTTGTCTGAATTAAACCACCCACTGCCCACTCACAGTGCACTGCTCCCGAGCAAAGCACAGGGCTTTATGGAGACCCCTCTGGCCACGTGCCATCCGGGCCCGAGTGCCGCACCCCCGCCCCAGGACACGCAGCCTCCCCGGAGCACCTCTTCCTCTCGGCACTCGCATTTTTAGCTCCAGAATCTGAGCCCTTGGCTTGCCTAGCCCGCCTGCTTGTTAATCAACCACAGCCCAATTCACCACTTTTCATGAACTAAAATGACCTGCATTCACAGAAGAGCCCTGCCTAATGCTCACCACCACTCCTGAGAAAGGTGGGGTGCTTCCAGCCACAGGGCTGGGGGCGGAGGAGCGGCCCTGAGGTCTGGGGACTGGGCAAGAATATCAGAGTGGGTGGAGGTCAGGGCAGGCAGGGAAATGGGGATGATGGCCGGGAAGTCAGAGGGCAGAGGGCAGAGGGGTAGGGGAGGAGGAGGCAAAGGGCAGAGGCACTGTCCCTGCATTAGCGACACGGGGAGCAGCTAGCAGGGTGCGCGCTGTCAAAGCGGCGGAGCGGCCGCCCAGAGCTCCCGAAACGCGGAAAGGGGGCGAGAGGAGCAGCCGCCTGTGACCCGCGCACACCCCGGTGCCCCCAGCGGGCCTGGCAGGCCTGGCGGTCTGTCCCATGCCCCCTCCCCACACGTGCGGCGCCACCTCCCAGCCCGTTGCTGCCCACGGAAGGGTCCCCACTCCTGCCCCTGGAGGCCCCACCCTCACCTCCGGGGAAGTCAGAGCTCGGGCAGCTGCTCTGTCCAGGCTGGGGCCAGCGACCTCCCTGCCACCCCGTGTCCCCGTCGGGAGAGCCAGCACGCACTGCCGTGGGATGCTGGCTCCTGGCGCCCGCAGGCACCTGAGCCTCTTGCTGCCGCTCAGCCCTCCCAACGCAGGGTCTGAAAGGGCCACCACGCCGTGGCTCTCCTGGGGCTGGAACCTCGGGGAGGGGCGCCTGCCGAGCGTCCACTCCCACCGGGTCCACAGCCTCACGAGGGGGCTGGGTCCACAGCGGCTGTCATGACCCCCAGTGACAACGAAAGCCCTTCAGCGTGTGCATTCCTGAGCCACCCCAAAGGTCCCGTGTAAGTCAGAGTCCTTCCACAAAATCCTGGCCCCACAGTTAGCACAGGGAAGGTCCGCTGCCTCACAGGGAGTGTCCAGCACACCGAGCCAGCAGCAAGCGGGCAGGTCACCACTCCCTTCAGAGCTGCAGGAAGCAGGCTCCAGCTGTGTGAGCGGTCAGGGCGGACCCAGATCCAGACGCGTAGCACGGTGCCCAGGGCCTGACAGGGTCAGGGTCCCAGGGCTCTCCCGGGAACACACCTCTGTGGGGCCCACGGCCGGCCGGACTCATGACTCTGCAAGTGACCGCAGGACATCTGGCGGCTTCTCTTTGGTCCAAACTTCCAGCGCTGAGGCCTCGGAAGGCAGTGGGCGCCCTGCGGTGCCGGGGCCCCGGTGGGCAATGGGCGCTCTGCGGTGCCGGGGCCCCGATGGGCAGCGGGCACTCTGCGGTGTGGGGTCTCGGCGGGCAGCGGGCGCCCTGCGGTGCGGGGTCTCGGTGGGCAGCGGGCGCCCTGCAGTGTGGGGTCTCGGTGGGCAGTGGGCGCTCTGCGGTGCGGGGTCTCGGTGGGCAGTGGCGCTCTGTGATGCTGCCACCTTGCTCTTGGTCCACTGCCCCACTCCGCTCATCATGGGCTCCTCCCATTAGCCCAGACACCTCATGGCCCGTTCACGGCCACCTCTGTCTCAACGACTCTCTCAGAGCTCAGCCCATCTGCACGGGACTCCTCACTGACTCTCAACCTCAAGGCGTATGGGCCCAAGGACATGGGGCTGACACTGTCCCCACTTACAGCTGCTCCAGGTGGAACAGCTAGAACTACAGAACGCTGTGGATGCCACCGATGTGCTTGGGGAAAATTCCAGGGCGCTGGTGTCTCCAGGAAAGATGTGGCTGTACGGCCCGCCCCCAGGACCGGCCTCCCAGCAGCACCATAAAAAGACTCGGCACTTCAAGCACATTTGTGACACGCTCCTTCCAAAGTGGCCTCTAACCACACTCTGGGGCCCTTGAGGAAGGACCACAGAACTGCCAGGGCCAGGGCCTCAGCCCGCCTTTGAAAAACGCCTTAGTCTTGGTTGGTCTTTAAACTTCATAGGCCAAATGAGTGGAACCTTATATATTCGATCGTATTTATCAAAGCAACCTGTTTCTCTTCACTCTTCACTAGCCTTTGTTTTCTCTTATCCATTAATAAAGTTGGGGCAAGTTTCTAGAGTGAGCCTGAGAGTGGGTTGAACACGTCCTCCAGCCCTGTCTGGCGTTGATTCTTCAGTAGCCCCATTTCCATGTGCAAGAGACATAGACCCCCTGAGGTCATCTGTGAGTGATCCCCACTCCCCGAGGATTGGAGACTGAAGCGGAACGCCCCCTCGGCCGGTGTCCACATGCAGAATGCAGCCCAGCCCGTAGAGAGGCCATGGTTGCAGGGGTTCAGCTACAGCAAGACGCCCCGGCCCGCTGAGGGCTCCCCTCGCTGGTGGGTGACGTCACACTTCGTCCCAGTGCAAGACAAGAGACGGGGTGGCGCCCCAGCGTCTCCAGGCAAAGTCAGCACAGGGGCCGCAGTCCCCGCCCAGCGGGGGCTGCAGAGACCGCAGACAGCACCCCAGGTTCACAAAACATCTATCTGAGTCATTAACGCCCACTTCTCGTCATGAGGACATCGAGCCACAGAGATAAAACCACAGAGTGATCCAGAAAAAAGTCACAGAGTTCAGCACATGGTAAATGACGCCAACTGTCACCTAAAGTCCCTGACGGGGGCTGTTCCTCCTGCTCCTCCCCAAACACACACAGCCTCGTGTGAACCTTCCGACCACGCCAAGTGCCCCGGGACACGCTCGGAAGTCAGAAGCTGACCCCGCTTCCTCTGGCCGCTGCCGCCTCGGGAAACCTCCTCCTGGCGACGCCACGGCATCTGCTCCCGCAGGTCTGCACCGACTGAGCTTGTGCCTCTCGGTGGGCGCTTCGCCTTGAAGTCACAGTCGGCTGCCCACAGAAGCACCCGCGCTCCAAAGCTGACAGCACCCTGGGGTTCCCTCACGGGGTGGTGATGCCACTCAGGCCGCATGGCCAGGGAGGTGTGGCCAGATCCCTGTGCGGACTTGAGCCCGGCCCTCCCAACACGGCCACGTCTGCCCCCAGAGTCCGCAGCCCAGCCCTGGATCTACTGCTCACAAAAGCTCCTTTGGCTCAAGGACCGAACGCTGTGATTGCAGCAGGTCGGAGCCCTCTCTCCTCCCAGTGAAGGGAGGGAAGGGAAAGAGATGACAGTTATACTCAACTCTGTAACGATCCTGTGAAATAGCTTTCAGTGCCCTCATTTTAGACACTAAAGCCAAGGCACACAGAGGTCATGACTTGCCACAGGATACAGAGCAGAGGTGTCCCCAGCTGCCTGGCCACAGGGTCCCTGCCCCGGGGTCCTGCCCTCCTCGCCCACACCACAAGCCGTCACGCAGCACCTGCTGGTCCAACCGCGGGCATCTCTCCATCAGGCAAGTACGGGACCTAGCTGCTCCTTGCCCCCAGACTCCTGAGGCGAGGCGGACAGTGTGAAGGACCCACCAGGTGTTCATGGGGGTCCGCCGCAGCCCCCTCTCCTGGACACGCCCATGCACGGTTCTCTGCGGTGTGGGGTCTCGGCGGGCAGCGGGCGCCCTGCGGTGCGGGGTCTCGGTGGGCAGCGGGCGCCCTGCAGTGTGGGGTCTCGGTGGGCAGTGGGCGCTCTGCGGTGCGGGGTCTCGGTGGGCAGTGGCGCTCTGTGATGCTGCCACCTTGCTCTTGGTCCACTGCCCCACTCCGCTCATCATGGGCTCCTCCCATTAGCCCAGACACCTCATGGCCCGTTCACGGCCACCTCTGTCTCAACGACTCTCTCAGAGCTCAGCCCATCTGCACGGGACTCCTCACTGACTCTCAACCTCAAGGCGTATGGGCCCAAGGACATGGGGCTGACACTGTCCCCACTTACAGCTGCTCCAGGTGGAACAGCTAGAACTACAGAACGCTGTGGATGCCACCGATGTGCTTGGGGAAAATTCCAGGGCGCTGGTGTCTCCAGGAAAGATGTGGCTGTACGGCCCGCCCCCAGGACCGGCCTCCCAGCAGCACCATAAAAAGACTCGGCACTTCAAGCACATTTGTGACACGCTCCTTCCAAAGTGGCCTCTAACCACACTCTGGGGCCCTTGAGGAAGGACCACAGAACTGCCAGGGCCAGGGCCTCAGCCCGCCTTTGAAAAACGCCTTAGTCTTGGTTGGTCTTTAAACTTCATAGGCCAAATGAGTGGAACCTTATATATTCGATCGTATTTATCAAAGCAACCTGTTTCTCTTCACTCTTCACTAGCCTTTGTTTTCTCTTATCCATTAATAAAGTTGGGGCAAGTTTCTAGAGTGAGCCTGAGAGTGGGTTGAACACGTCCTCCAGCCCTGTCTGGCGTTGATTCTTCAGTAGCCCCATTTCCATGTGCAAGAGACATAGACCCCCTGAGGTCATCTGTGAGTGATCCCCACTCCCCGAGGATTGGAGACTGAAGCGGAACGCCCCCTCGGCCGGTGTCCACATGCAGAATGCAGCCCAGCCCGTAGAGAGGCCATGGTTGCAGGGGTTCAGCTACAGCAAGACGCCCCGGCCCGCTGAGGGCTCCCCTCGCTGGTGGGTGACGTCACACTTCGTCCCAGTGCAAGACAAGAGACGGGGTGGCGCCCCAGCGTCTCCAGGCAAAGTCAGCACAGGGGCCGCAGTCCCCGCCCAGCGGGGGCTGCAGAGACCGCAGACAGCACCCCAGGTTCACAAAACATCTATCTGAGTCATTAACGCCCACTTCTCGTCATGAGGACATCGAGCCACAGAGATAAAACCACAGAGTGATCCAGAAAAAAGTCACAGAGTTCAGCACATGGTAAATGACGCCAACTGTCACCTAAAGTCCCTGACGGGGGCTGTTCCTCCTGCTCCTCCCCAAACACACACAGCCTCGTGTGAACCTTCCGACCACGCCAAGTGCCCCGGGACACGCTCGGAAGTCAGAAGCTGACCCCGCTTCCTCTGGCCGCTGCCGCCTCGGGAAACCTCCTCCTGGCGACGCCACGGCATCTGCTCCCGCAGGTCTGCACCGACTGAGCTTGTGCCTCTCGGTGGGCGCTTCGCCTTGAAGTCACAGTCGGCTGCCCACAGAAGCACCCGCGCTCCAAAGCTGACAGCACCCTGGGGTTCCCTCACGGGGTGGTGATGCCACTCAGGCCGCATGGCCAGGGAGGTGTGGCCAGATCCCTGTGCGGACTTGAGCCCGGCCCTCCCAACACGGCCACGTCTGCCCCCAGAGTCCGCAGCCCAGCCCTGGATCTACTGCTCACAAAAGCTCCTTTGGCTCAAGGACCGAACGCTGTGATTGCAGCAGGTCGGAGCCCTCTCTCCTCCCAGTGAAGGGAGGGAAGGGAAAGAGATGACAGTTATACTCAACTCTGTAACGATCCTGTGAAATAGCTTTCAGTGCCCTCATTTTAGACACTAAAGCCAAGGCACACAGAGGTCATGACTTGCCACAGGATACAGAGCAGAGGTGTCCCCAGCTGCCTGGCCACAGGGTCCCTGCCCCGGGGTCCTGCCCTCCTCGCCCACACCACAAGCCGTCACGCAGCACCTGCTGGTCCAACCGCGGGCATCTCTCCATCAGGCAAGTACGGGACCTAGCTGCTCCTTGCCCCCAGACTCCTGAGGCGAGGCGGACAGTGTGAAGGACCCACCAGGTGTTCATGGGGGTCCGCCGCAGCCCCCTCTCCTGGACACGCCCATGCACGGTTAGGCGCTGAGCTGCAGGGGAGGGTCTCCACCCACCGGGTCCACCAGCGTGACGAACAAAAAGTCCCTGAGCATAGCCACCTGCCCCCACAGGGTGGTTCCCTGGCTAGAACTGGGCTCTGAAGGAAAGCAGAAGGTCTGGACACACTGGCCCAAGCACCCGTGGGGGCCATGAGACTGCAGTGGCCCCTCGGAGCACCATGGGGAGGCCGTCGCCCACCCGAGATGTCTGCTCTCGAGGCAGGAACAAGCGGGCCTCCCGCTGGTTTCGCCTGGCTCCTGGGGAGTCTCTGACTCATTCAGTTCCCGGAGCCAGGAGACGCCCCAGGCAGGGGACCTCCCAGAAGATGCTCCCTCACGTCGCCCCCGTGGAGAGCCTCACCTGCGACTCGTGTCCTCCACAGCCGCTCCCCTTCTGTCCCTGACCCTGCGCCCTCGCTACGAGGACCCCACAGCTGGGCCCCGAGCAGGCTCCCCGTCCAGGGCTGTGCTTTACCTGAGGAGGTTTGCACCTTGGAAACACTGACGGGGGCCCACAGGCAGCGTCCTGCCCGCCGCCCTCCCGCCTCTGCTCTGCAGAGGGCCTCAGACGCCTTCCAGACGAGACAGAGCTGTCATCTGCTGCTGAGAGTGGAGCAGTGTCGGCACGGTGAGCGCCCAGCCACCCCCCGGGGCACCTTCGGACAAGCCACGCCTTAGAACAGAAAAGGTGTGCTGACGGTTAGCATGTTCTTGATGACAAAGCAGGCACTGCTCCTGTTCCACGGGGGTCACTGTCTTTAGAAATCTTTGTGCACAGTATCTATCGTTCCTGAGAACTCCCCAGGTTTGGAAAGCATGCTGTGTGCAGAGCGTGCCGCGCGCACGTCTGTGTATGCTCGTGCACGTGTGAGGTCGTGCACGTGTGTGCACACCTGGGTGCCCGTTCCCGGGGGAGCAGGGGGAGCAGGCAGATCCCTCCAGCCTCCTCAGTGCCCCCCAAGGCCTGGAAACCCACTTACTGTTGCTCCCACACGCGTGAGTGTCAGGTGGGTGTGTCTCATTTACCATTCAGTCTGTAAACCCTTGGAAGGCAGGGCCTGAGAAATGCCTGGTTTATCACTCCACAGGCCTTTGTGAAGGTGGCGTCCAGCTGCCATGGGACATCCAGGGAGGCAAATGCCACCCACCCTTGGGCCACCTTCACCTAAAGGTCAGTCCCGGGGATTCAGAACCACCCCTGAGATGACCCCTGAGCACCATGTGCAGGGAAAACAGACTCTGAAAACTAATTTTCCCGCAACCAGCCCTTGTGATTGCATCAGGCCACCTTGACAGTTCCTGCTGCTGCCTGGGAATGACCCTGAAGAGTCAGGTCCCTTGCACTGACCTCCACACGCTGCCCACCAAGCCACCCCACCCGACTCAGACCTCTAACACGTCCCAGATCAGACACGCAGAAACTTCCCAGCTGTCTGATACCTTCTGTCCAAAAGGGCGCCTTGGCCACTTTCAGGCCCCTGATACTAACTCTGGACTGAACCCAGACTGGCCTCCAGCACGAAGAAGCTGAAGAGCTCCATGTGCTGGGCCGACACTCACAGCCATCAGCCCCTCCTGGCTGCAGAAACTCTACTTCAGGAAACCGACATTCTTATATTCACCAAACTGGGGGTCCTAACCCAGCTAGCGGTAGCAAAGCCAGTTTGGCCGGCCGGAGCGGTTTCAGAACTAACAGACCTAAATTGTTACCAATCACACTGAATCGGGTGCAGGTAAAAAAGACTTAGAAGCCTCTACTCGGGCGGCTCTGCCTGCCCCTCCTCTTCTCTCCTGCCGGGAAGGCCTGCCTGTTGGGAAAGACGCCGGCCAAGAGGGAAAGGCCCTGCGGAGAAGGCCGGAACACCCGCCACGAAATGAGCAAACAGAAAGTCAGGAGACTGAACAAAAAACCGTGGACACAGGGATTTTCTGCCTCCAAGACCCTTTCCTTCCGGTCAGGATACACACAAACACGTTGAGAAACTCCTTCTCCAGATATGGAGGCGGAGCCGAGCGGAGCAGGAAATGATGAACAGAGAAGGAACGCCATGGACTGCAGACGGATGGGGCCAGCTGGGCTCAGGAGGCACAGGGTCCTCTGGCCGCCCCTCCTGATGTCTGGGAGGCATCACCGAGGAGTCGCCAGGTCTCAGGGCACAGCCAGGAGAGCCGGGGTGGTCAGGCAGCTGCAGCCCACCCAGCTCAGGGCTCAGGTCCCACCAGGCAGTGTGCCCGCTTCCAGGGAGCTGGGCTCCGCACCAGGGCAGGCGGGCAGGAAACAGCCTCACGCTCGGGGGCCTGCCTCCCCACCCGCCTCGGCTCATGCGCCCTGCTCACAGTGCTTCCCTCACCTCAACCGTCCTCTCACCTGACCCCGTGGTCTCCTGGCAGTCCGGCCCCACCCAGGGTCCTAGGAGCTCGTCAGAGGCTGGGGGCTCCCACCTGAGCACAGCCAGGAGACAGGCAGGGAAAGGAGCTACAGGAAGAGCCTGGCTTGTGGACCAAAAATGCCAATGGTTTCTGACACAAATACAAAACACGAAGAAATCAAAAGCAACTGCAGAGAAATGCTCAGGTCACAGAGACTGCAAAGGCAGGTGTCCCAGCAGCGAGGCCCCAGCAGGTTGGGACCTGGCCAGGCTACCCTCAGGGCTCTGAGATGGCAGGTCCCCCAAACACACCCCCGTGACCCCCGGGCTTGGCCCACACGAGCCCTGTGACTGCAGCGTGTCTGCAGCCTCCACCGCGCCCAGCAGAAGAAATAAGACCGAGGACTGCTTGAGGAGCTGGAACCTTTTCTAAACTCCGCGCACCTGCTGCACAGACAAGGCTGGTTCCCTGGTGCCGCAGGTCCCGTCAACGGGCCTCCCTCCCATCACCGCCCAGTGCTCCGCTGCCCCGAGACAGCCCCCGGGCGTGTGTGCACGCGCAACCATGCTCGGATGAGAGGAGCCCCCGTGAGGTGCTACAGGCAAGCGATTCCCGCTCCCAGCCAACCTTTGGCCTCGGGGGTGCAGCCCTCTCTGGGGGAGCCTGGGGACCCTGCACCCTGCAGAGGGCCCCGGACACACCGCACCCAGGTGAGGTGTGTCCTCTATGTGAACATCAGATACGAAGAGTTCTCTGCCCTTGAAAGTCACCCCTACAAAGTAGATAAAATACCCAATCGTTTGATCAGAACTTAAAAACTGTTTATGGCGGTCAGCCCCAGGACAGGCTAGCAGGGCCACCGGAGAAGGCTGAGCTTGCCAGCCACAGGCCTGAACAATCTGGAAATCCCCAGCCCACCCTCACCCCAGAGGCCATGGGAAAACCCACCCATCACAGCAGCCTACTGCAGCCCTCGACAAGAAGCCTGTGCAGCAGCATCCCCTGGGGTCTGCATACTGACGGGACTCCTGGAACCAGTTCGTGCTCCTGCATTTCTGCTGACAGCTCTGTGCCCCATCTGAGCTCACCCTGGAAAGCCCCCAGTGAGCTGGGCCCAACCAGAGGCCCGGTGGCTCAGGGCTGGGACCGAATCTCCTCCCCCACCCCC
>SJYR01000527.1:119287-135165 GCA_006410655.1 Kobus ellipsiprymnus | reverse complement strand
CCCCACTCCCCTCAACCACCACTTGTTGCCTGCCCAGTCTGGGAGCTTTTCCTGTATAAGGCAACCCCTGGGCCAGCAGGAGGAAGGGATAGTCAGAAGCCAGAGGGCAGGCATCAGGGAGAGAGAGCGCTGCTCTTACCGAACAGCAGCCTGCAGGCTATCCACGGGGAGCCCAGCCCCCAGGTCTGTCCACGCAGAGCCCAGGCCCCCAGCTCTGTCCATGGGGAGCCCAGCCCCCAGGTCTGTCCACGGGGAGCCCAGCCCCCGGATCTGTCCACGGGGACCCCAGCCTCCGGCTTTGTCCACGGGGAGCCCAGCCCCCGGCTCTGTCCACCCCAGTCCCACATCTGAAGTGTGACCTCAGATGAAGTTGCTCAGTTGTCCAGCAGCTCAAGAACCTTGGCTGGGAGGTGGTCAGCAGGCCCTGACCTCGTTGTCCTGACCTCACAGGTGTCGCCTGGCTGAGAATGTCCCCAAATGCTCTTTCCGAGACTCTCAGGGAAGGGGGGCCTGGAGGGAAGTCAGCTGTCTGCTGAGGAAGTGACTTGACCACACACCCCAGCGGCTGCTCCCCGCTGGCCTGGGTAATTACAAGTTCATCACCAGACCACTGAGGCGGCCACCTCTCTCGCTGCGTGGCTTTGGGAACGTGGCCTGCCGCTCTGAGCCTCGGGCGAGGGGCCAGTGGAAACGCGTGCCTGCACACGGCACAGAGCGGTGACCAGACTCAGACACTACCGCGTCCGCAGGGACACCTTCTGCTCCCCGGCATGTCTGGGGCCCTGCAGGCAGGTCCAGCGGCGTGAAAAAGGCTGGAGCACAAACTCAGGTCAACTGGCCGCTCCAGTCCCTCCAACAGAGCGAAAAAGGAAAATGACATCTTCTCCTTAAAAGAAAGAAACGCGAGACAAAGCTCCAGAGAAGACCCAGGGGCACCAGCACCTGTCCTCAGCCACCGGTGTGAGGAGGGGCTTGGAACGGGAGGTCCCGGGGAGCCACCCTGTGTGGCCTCTGGAAAGGAGAGTCACACAGAGGGAAATAAAGGCCCTGACTGTGCTGTGAAAGTGCTGCACTCAATATTTCAACAAATTTGGAAAACTCAGCAGTGGCCACAGGACTGGAAAAGGTCAGTTTTCATCCCAATCTCAAAGACAGACAATGCCAAAGAATGTTCAAACTACAGCACGATTGCACTCATCTCACACACTAGCAAAGTAAAGCTCAAAATTCTCCAAGCCAGGCTTCAACAGTACGTGAACTGTGAACTTCTAGATGTTAAAGTTGGATTTAGAAAAGGCAGAGGAACCAGAGATCAAACTGCCAACATCTGTTGGATCATCGAAAAAGCAAGAGAGTTCCAGAAAAACATCTATTTCTGCTTTTTTGACTATGCCAAAGCCTTCAACTGTGTGGATCACAACAATCTGTGGAAAATTATGAAAAAGATGGGGACACCAGACCACATGACTTGCCTCTTGAGAAACCCGTATGCAGGTCAGGAAGCAACAGTTAGAACTGGACATGGAACAACAAACTGGTTCTAAATTGGGAAAGGAGTACATCAAGGCTGTCTATTGTCACCCTGCTTATTTAACTTATATGCAGAGTACATCATGAGAAATGCTGGGCTGGATGAAGCACAAGCTGGAATCAAGATTGCCGGGAGAAACATCAATAACCTCAGATATGCAGATGACACCACCCTTATGGCAGAAAGTGAAGAGGAACTAAAGATGAAAGTGAAAGAGGAGAGTGAAAAAGTTGGCTTAAAACTCAACATTCAAAAAACAAAGATCAGGGCATCTGGTCCCATCACTTCATAGCAAATAGATGGGGAAACAATAGAAACACCGAGAGACTTTATTTTGGGGCTCTAAAATCACTGCAGATGGTGACTGCAGCCATGAAATTAAAAGACACTTGCTTCTTGGAAGAAAAGTTATGACCAACATAGATAGCATATTAAAAAGCAGAGACATTACTTTGCCAACAAAGGTCCACCTAGTCAAGGCTATGGTTTTTTCTGTGGTCATGTATGGATGTGAGAGTTGGACCATAAAGAAAACTGAGCACCAAATAATTGATGCTTTTGAACTGTGGTGTTGGAGAAGACTCTTGAGAGTCCCTTGGACTGCAAGGAGATCCAACCAGTCCATCCTAAAGGAAATCAGTCCTGAATATTCATTGGAAGGACTGATGCTGAAGCTGAAACTCCAATACTCTGGCCACCTGATGTGAAGAACTGAGTCACTGGAAAAGACCCTGATGCTGGGAGGGATTGAAGGTGGGGGGAGAAGGCGACGGCAGAGGATGAGATGGCTGGATGGCATCACTGACTCGATGGAAATGAGTTTAAGCAAAGCTCCGGGAGCTGGTGATGGACAGGGAGGCCTGGTGTGCTGCAGCCCATGGGGTCGCAAAGAGTAGGACACGACTGAGCGACTGAACTGAACTGAACTGAACTGACTCTGCACACAGATCATACCCGACTGGATCCACTGTCAAGTTCAAAACAAATCTCCAGACAAGGTTAACTGTCAGCATCCCTCCCTTAAATGTCCCCAAAGTCCAGAAGCCCAGGCCCCTTCCTGGGATCCCACCAGCTCTGGAGAGTAGCCGAGGGGGAACCAGCCCCAGGAGAGGTTGGCGTCCAGGCCCTGGTCCTGATCCTGTGGAGGCACCAGTGGGCACCAAGCGAGAGGGACTGCCTCTGGAGCAGCGACAGGGCAGCAAGGCTGGCAGAGCACAGCCCGACTGCCTGCGGCTCCAGATGCCAAGGCACCGAGTCCCTGTGGCGACTTTGCTACCTTCGGGCTCCATCCTGCTGGCGATGGGGCTAAGACAGCCACTTCTTACGCTTCGGAAACCACTCGGGTAACAGGAGCAGAAACTATGCCAAGAGGAAGACACAGGCCCCAGAGACACTCCTGGTCTGACTTAGGGGTCAGGGGCACATGCAGATTGAACCTGAGGGGGGTCCAGCCCCCCACAGCGGGTGGGCCTCGGGGTGGACACGCGGCCCTACCGAAGGGGTCCTTGTGGGATGCTGACCATCCCCACTACGGGCTGCAAGCTTGCTCTAAAACCACAACGGACAAGGCCACATCCTAGGACAGACCCGGGCAGCCGGGACCCATCTGCGTTCAGAAACACAGGAGTGCTTGCAGACACTCGGAGGACTAAGGCCACCACCTGGTCCCCAGGCTCCTGTTGACCCATCACATCCAGCAGAGAAGCGTCCTGGACACTGATGCTGAGCTGCTCTGAGCCCCGCAGCAGCGCCGTGTGGGAACACACATGGGTCCAGCCCCTGGCGCGAGCTGTGTGTGGAGTTGGGAGGCTTGATCACAGAGCGTGCGATTACCCTGCAATCTGAATGTGCAAGCTGTTTGAATTCGGAAGCTGCCTCACACTTAAAGAAGAGCGCAGGGCGCTCCGTGTGGATGGCGGGCCTCTAAGTTCCCCGTCATCTGAGCTAGAGCTTCCTGACCACAGGGCTGCAGCCCAAGATGTCCGTGTGTCCACGTCCATTCGAGGCCCCGCCTCACTCACCCTGTGCTGGGTGGCCGGCCCCCACTCGTCATGCCTGCGTGAGCCTCTGCGGTCCAGGAAATCGTCTTCCTGGGCCCTGGTATCCTCCACAGAGCACTGTTCCGTTCACATTTTAAGTGGCTGTGATTTTTAACTCTTCGTTTAGCCGTCTATATACACAACAGTAATGGTCCTGCTTCTTCCAACAGATCTGTTTTCTCTTCCTACACAAGTGTCTCCACACTCGCCAGCTGGGGTCCAGCGGACAGACGTGCGTGGGGTCGTTTCCATGCGTGTCTGTCTCCCTGCTCTTCTCGGGGACCGTCGGAGGCGAGCGGGCTCTTCACACCACTGTCTTTTCAGTCACACCCGTGGCTTCCTGCAGGTCACACGGCCTGGATGGGCTCCACCTCATTTCTCTGAAAGCTGCAGAACCCTCCTGGCTGTAGGGGGGCCACCGTGTAATCACCCCTTCAACTGGCATTTCCCAGTCCTCTGAGCATTCCTGAGCACGACCAGCGACCGACAACAGCAGGAACACAGACCCCCATCCTGACCGTTTGTTCAGAGGACAGGCATCCGGCCAGGACCCCACCTCCCCACCTCACCTCCCTCTCCTGACTCAGCTGGAGCCCTAGCCTGTTACAGGACTAACTGAACAAGCAGCTTCCAGTTGCACCAGCTAACACCGAGACCGGAGCACCGCAGGCGCCTTTGTTCACACCGGCTCAGTGAGCCGCACACAAAGGGCCGGCGGCGGCTCCACCGCGCCGGGGGCCGCTCCTCCTCTCCCTGCCACAGAGCAGGCTGAGGCCGAGCCGCCTGGCCCGCCTGGAGCTGCAGTCAGCCAGCAATTGCCCAGGACTCCGCCTCAGGCCCCCCGCCCTTCCTGAGCGCCCAGAGCCCAGTGGGCCCCCTCCCCTGGAAGCAGGAGGGGCGCCCACAGCCTCCATGTTCACGGGCGACTTCCAAGCGTCGCTTCTCAGCTTCGCTCCCACTCGAGGCATTTCCACAGTGTGATGCGTGAGGCGCTGACTCCCAGACGCCCTCAGGAGGGTGTGAGTATGGACTTGAGCACTTGCCTCGTAAGCCTGAGAGAAGTCCAGACATTTCCTGCCAAGTGCCGACCCCGTCCCCCAGGTCCTGCCCCTGAGGCCCTGCTCCCAGCGAGCCAGGCTCCGTGGGGGCAGCCGGCTCGGTCCCTATTCCTGTCCAATCCCACCTGCACGAGCTCTGTGCCCCCACCTGTGTCCTCGCGCCCCGTCCTCACACAGGCCTGTCCCCTCCGAGGGAACGGGCGGCCACTGCCGCCCAGGCTCATGGCATGGCGAGGGGGCAGCACGGGACCCCGCTAGCTGGCAGGCGGGGCTGGGGAGGGTGCCCTCACCGCCCTCCCTGGACGGCGACAGCAACACCGCGGGCTGTGAGGATGCAGATGAAGCCAGAGCTGGGCTAGGACCGACCTCACTGCCCCAGGCAGAGCCAGCCTGCACACTGGTCCTCAGGGGCCAAAAATAGCTTGAGAGCCTAGCTCGGTTAATAGAATATCCAGGTTAATTTTAGAATCGGAGCGCTGGGGAGAATATAAAACCCCCCATGCCAAGAACCGTGTGTGGCCAGCACAGCCCCTCCTCCCACCGTCTTTCTCTCTCTCTCTCACACACACACACACACATGCCCGCGTGCACGCACATACACGCCCACGTGCAGTCACGCGCACACACACACACAAGCCTGCGTGCACATGCGCACACACACAGCCCGCATGCACGCACGCGCACACACATACACGCCTGCATGCGTGTGCGTGCACACACACACAGACACACACATGCCCGCGTGCGCACACATACACGCCCACGTGCAGTCACACACGCACACACACACACACAGCCCACATGCACGCACGTGCACACACATACATGCCTGCGTGCATGCACGCGCATGCACACACACACGCCCACGTGCACACACACACGCCCACACACACACTCTGTGACATCACCCGTCATGTTCACAGACCATGTCCTCCAACTGAGCCCTGCGAAGCCGTTCTATTAAAAACCATTTCAACTTACAAGCCTTCACCTGAGCCTCGCAGACCTTGTGTTGGGCACACCACCGCTCCCCACCGTGGAAATCAGGTTAAAAGTCATTCTCAGACCTGGAATCCTGAACTCTCAACCCCTGAGGTCCAGGGCTTCTTTGCCAGGCTGCCCAGGGTCCCTCCCCGCTCCCTCCCGGCCAGAGGGGCCTCCTGCTTCTGGGAGGATGCATTTGCCAGCGGGCAGGCCCACAGCCGGCCAAGGCGGCGCGGACGTTCCCTGCTACTGTGCCTGCTGCACCCAGCCCGCCCTCGCCCTTGGCGGCGGCAGGGTCTCAGCTGAAGGAGAAGGGACAGGGGCGGGTGCTCTGAGCGCCGGGGAGAAGGGGGCCACTTCTGGACCCAAGAAGGAAGGCCTCCCTGTGGCCTCACTGAGGATTCAGCACCGATCCCAGATGCCCTCAAACCTGACACTCACCACCGATCCCAGATGCCCTCAAACCCGACAGCAGTCCAACCACAGGCCGGGCTAAGGAAGCTTTTCTCACCCTCAAGTGCAAGGCTAGGATTTTCTGTTTTTTAGCTTGAGAGAAACCCCTCTGTATTGCTCTTAACTGAACACATTTATTGAGACGACACTTTTAAAAACGAGGAGTAACTGTCACGGAAAAGGAAAACATCACTGGAAAGTGAGGCCGTGTCGCAAGTCCTAGAAGAGCGCCAGGTCCAGGCGACAGCAGGGGCGGGGGCTCCCGCTGGGGGTCTGCACCCATCCCGCCTGCAGCCCCTCCCCTCCCAGGGCTGAAGCCCTGACTCACGGAAAGTCAGAGGAGCACACTTCCTCAAAGTGGCCTCATAGGAAGTGTGCTCAGCCTTGACATGAGACACAGCTGTTACCAAAGATAGACCACGGGGAAGATAGCCAGGCGTGCAGAAGAACCATCCAAAATAACTGCGAGATTTAAGTGGGGAAAGACACAGGTTCTTTAAGACAAGGACTCGAAATAGTTACAATAAAAATACCTTACTTTTTCCCAGCACTTTCTTATGTATTATCTCATTTGCAAAAGGTGGAAGGAAAAAGAAAGGGGAAGAGGAAAAAAAGGAAGAGATTCTTCCCATTTTCCCCAGCGTTAGCCTCTAAGTGACCAAGTGCCACCACACGTTCAAGACTAAGGACTGGCCCGCCCCAAAGGACTCTCAGCTCCCCAAACATTCTGCCTTTCCTCTCAGCACTGGAGACAGTGATGCTGCTGAGGGCATAACTGGAGGCAGAGCTCCTCTGTCTCTTTCTGGGGGGCGGGGGGCGGGGTAGGGAAGCTCCCACAGGATGCTGTAGACAATGACTGCCTGCATTTTGCAAAGGGAAAAACGAGGCCATGAAAGGGGGGTGGTGCTTACCCTGTGTCTTCCAGCCGGCTGGGCAGCAGACACGGGCATGCTGCCAGCCAGCTCCGAGACAGGGCTCAGTATGAATGGCCGATCGGCCAGGGTCTCCGGGGCCAGGAGGTGGGTGTGCCGCCTGTGCAGCTGCCCCTCCTCCGGGCCAGTGCTGGTGTCCCTCCTCACTGGCCTGCCTCCATGGCCCGGCACTCAGGCAAGTCAGAGTCAAGCCTGGCCACACCAGGGGAAGGAGGAGAGAAGTGGAAAGCTCGGGGCACCACCCACCAGGCCCTCCTTCTCACAGTGGAACAAGACTAAGCCCCTTCACCGGCTCCCGCCTTCCGCCTCTGGGGCCGGGCCCAGGTTCGAAGTCAGCAGCAAGGCTCAGACCGCCTCTTTGCTCCAGCACAGGAGGAGGCCCTACCTGTGCTCTGCAGAGCCCCCTTCTCCCCGCAAGTCCCAGTGACAAGGAGGGGACAGCCCTGCACAGCGGGTGAAGACCCTCAAAGACGGGAGAAGACAGGGGCTTCTGAGAGCTGGAACCATGCCCAGGGAGCTGGACCGCTATGGACAGGCGTTTCTGCTCATCCTCTCTGCTGCAGTCCCCAAACATCAGGGAGGGGGTCTCCAAGGGCGCTAATAATCCCTGTCCCCACGCGGGGTTGGAGCAGCAGATGTTCAGTGGCTGCTCTAATCCCCCACTGAGCTGCGCGCTCCTCTCACTTGTTTAAAGCGACACACAAAAGAGAGAAAGCCTAACCAAGCAGCATCTCCAAGCCCTTTCCCTCCAGGCCTGGCCCGTCTGTGTGGGTCCAGAGCTTCCCCGAGGGCGTCCTGCCAGGCCAGCAGAGTTCCTCTCCTGGACCTGTGGGGGCCTCCTCGCCCTCTGCTTCTTGGACTGGGCCACTCTGGAAAGAAATCAATTTTCTCGGCTTCCTGATACGAGTCCAGGCTGGCCGTGAGGGGCTCGAACTCCAAAGTCCCCAGACCCCCTCCTGCCTGCTGCACCCAGAAGCTTGGCACACCCCCGTGGCCATGCCCCACCCCTTCCTGTCCCCTGATTAAGGAAGCAGCTCAAGGCCTCTGGTGTGAATCCCCTTCATGCTCACTGGTCCTGGGGCTGAGAGGCACTTTCCCTGCCTCACGTCAGGTGCAGGGCCATGCTGAACCTCTCGGCAGAAAGTGACAGCAGATTCCAACCAAGTAAACAAGAGAAACCCTCTCCAGGCAAGCTCCTCAGGGCTGGAGTGCGGCCCCGTCCCATCTGCAGTGCTTCTGAGCCAAATATCAACAGCGTCTCAGCGATGATCCATAAACCAAAATAAAGCAGACAGGAAACAACACGCTGATTTGGGGTGGCTGGAATTCCTGAGCAGCATCGGATGTCATCAACAACTGACGCTCCAGCAGTCACTGGGGGCCTGGCATGGTTCCCAGACGCCCTTTTCACATGGGAACGTGGAGGACCCGAGGGTTCAGTGAGCAAGAAGGACCCTGAGAGGGCGACTCTCGCAGGCCTTAGAAGCCCTCTCCAGCGGGAGCTGTCCTCAGCCGGCACGCCAATGGCAGTGACGGGTAACGGTCACTCCAGGTGCCGGTCTTGTTCTGGGGGAACTTGTACATCACCCTTCCCAGTCAGAAGTGGGAAAAAGCAAGTCTCTCCACATAAACCCAGGAAGTCCAGACACAGCCTCCCAGCCCCTCCCCCAGCTCCTGGGTCCAGTGAGAGCGGCAGGCGGCTGTGGGGACACGACCTGAATGACAGGCCCTGGTGGCCAAGAGCTCCCTCCGCCAGTTCTCAATGGAAGGGGGAGGGGGTGGCTGTCCTGGAGCCCTGCCCTGAGAGAGCGCTGGGCCAGAGCCCCGGCACAGTCACAGGCAGACACACACAGAGACGCATCCACCTACACAGCCACCCGCCACCCAGCCTCCGGTCAGCCACCCGCTCGGCCCCTCGGCCCGGAGGGAAGGTGCAAGAGCTCCCACGTCTCCAGCAAAGGAAGTGTCTGGGTGCCGCACTCAGCGAGGCGCGGAACCCCAAGCTGGGTGTTTCTAGCACCTAAAATTCTCGCATCCGGAGAGCCCCCGAGCACGCGCTCGTGCACACGCAGATACGCAGTCCCTGGGGACCAGACCCAGGTCCGGCGGAGCACCTCCCCCCGCTGCAGTCGACCCTGCCTCCAGGGACTAGGGGACGCCAGCGGCGGGGAGCTGCATCCCCCAGGACCACCGGCCCCCTCGGCCCAGCCCTTCCCTCTGGGCAGGCGGGGAGAGGGCCGCTGCTGGGCGTCTCTGGTGCTGGGGAGGGGGCCGCGGCTACGCTCTCCCGGGGTGAGGAGGGGGCCGCAACCGGGGAGCGCGCATCGCTGGGAGGCGCCAGGGCTGTGGACCCCAGCGAAGGGGTTGGGGACCGAGAGGGCCGCCGCGAGCCCCCCGAAGACTCCGCCGCCCCGCCTGCTCCTGCGAACTCACCGATCTTGATCTTCACGCTCTGGAAGACCCGGAGCCCCTCTTCCTCCACCGCCATGCTGGGTCCGCCGGGATCCGCGAGCCGAGTCCCGCGGAGCAGCCGGAGCCCGAGCGGCGGCGCAGTCCCCGCGCTCCGGGCTAGACCCCGCGCCCGCGCGCCCGCTGCGCTCCGCCTCCGGCCCCGCCCACACGCCGCCCATTGGCCGGGGACACGGCCGGGGGGCGGAGAGGCCACGCCCCCTGCCCCGGTCGCCCGAAGCCCGCCGCGGGGCAGAGGCGTCACCGTCCGGCCAACGGAGTGGTCCCAGCCGCTCATTGGTTGAGGGCGAGGAGGCGGGGCGGGGCGGCTCCGCCCACATCCCAGGCGCGAGGGGCCGGTTCTGTATCCTCGAAGCTTCCCGGGAACCACACCGGAATCCTGGCCTGGCAGAGAGGAACCGGCGGGGAGTGCGGGGTACAGGCCGGCGGCGAGGGCAGGACGAGGGTGCATTGGGAAGCANGCCAGACCTCTGAACTGTGGTGTGTGGCCACGGGGCTGGGGACACCCTCTTCTGACCCCACACAAGGGGGAGAATCAGAAGCAGGCTATATCACACGGCACAGACTCTAGCAGACCCCAGACTGTCTCTGTGCCCTCAGGCTTTCCTGCTCTCTGTTGCAACACAGCCCCGTCTGGACGGGCTGCAGAGCAGCAGCGTGGCTCGCCATATTGACGACAGCACTCTAGTCAGGTCAGAGGAGCAAGAAGTCGGCAGTTCATCAGAGGGTCTGAGAAGACACGTGTGCTCTGAGACACATGTGCTCAGAGAGTCGGAAATAAGTTTACGGAGACGCAGGGATTCCCACATCAGTGGGGCCAGATGTTGTTGAGCACCTCACTTTCCATCCAAGAAGCACAGAGATGCATACAGCATCCTTTCTTGACTCCTTCTCTGACAAGACTCACCCCTGTCTCTTATACACATCTGGTGTGGGGACCAGTCGGGGGCGTGGGAGGGAAGACACATGCACAGGGATTTAAGAAACGCAAACCTAAAAAAGGGAAAGAATTCCGCGGCCCAACTCAGCCCCTCAGAGTAGGCGCTGCAGGCGACCTGGGATCCGGACGAGCGGGCAGTCCTGGTGAGACCCGATCCCTCCAGCTGCCAACCTGCCCGTCCCGGGCCTCGGGCCACCCTGGCTCCTAGCTTCTCACAAGGCCAAGTGCACTCCTGTCTGTCCTCCCTGCCCCCAGACTACCATCCTTAGAGCATTTTCTGTATCTACTAACTTCACATCCTCTTCCCCTCCTCTGGCTTCACAAGCACACACAGGCACACCGGAATACAAGCATAATAAAGAGAGAGGCCTGGTCTCTTCGCCTTTTCCTCACGTCCTTAAAGAAATGTTAACTTATGTGTTGAGAAAAGTTAATGATCCTCTTTACCCAGACTACTTGAGCCTCCTTCCAGGTCCTCAGTCATCTCCTGGAGTTTATCTGCTCAAGACCTTCACAGGAGGTGTTTATTGGGGTTTAACAGGAAGGTTAGGGCAGCAGCCCCTCCCTGGTCCAGGCCCCAGTGAGAGCTGCCGCACCCTACCCCAGACCTCGGGGGCTCCTGCAGTAAGCCAGCCTTCCTTTGATCTGGACTGGGAGGGCTCTGCCTCCATCTGGGGAACTGGAAAGCACCCCCAGCTCCCAAGTTTCTCAGAGGATCTGCTTGAGCCCTGGGAGCAGATGCCTTGTTGACCAGCTGCTCCCCAGTGCACTCTTCCTTCCTCCACTCCCTCTCAGGACTCCCCTTCTGAGAACACTTCCAAAAAAGGCCTGCACACTCTGATCTCTGCTTGGAGTCTGTTTCCAGAGAAACCAGCATAAGACAGTTGGGGGCAGGAGTGTTCCAGGAGTGGCCTCTGTGATGGGGTTTGAGAGCTGGGAGCCCCCTACCTGCCAGTGACTGCATCCAAGCTGAGCATGGGGGGCACAGCGCCGCGCAGCGTTTCAGGCACTAGGGAGGGTGCGAAAAGCAGGAATCACCTGGCTTTGGAACCAGACGGTTCTTGCTGAGGGTGAGGCAATGAGAAGATCACACATTTAAGGAAAATGTGACAAAAAGGTTTCTTTGTCACCATGTAACTCTCCTACAACCAGAGAAACAAAACAGATGGGGGTCAGAGTGAGGACTTGATCACAAAAGTCACAGTGCTCCAGGGCCACCTGCAGGCCCAGCCCAAGGGAGGCTGCTGTGACCCAGAGGTTTGAGGGAGTGTCATCTGGATTAAGGCACTCAGAACCTTGAATCCCAGCCTTCCTAAATCTTTTGCACTTGAAGAGGTTGCCCCTTCCCCTGTCACAGGCAAATGCGGCCTCTGTGCTTATAGATGGTTGCGGGAGGGTGCCTGTGCTCTGCGTGCACCTCCACTTCCCAGCACAGCAGCATCTCCCAGCTGGAAAAGTGCTGGATCGGCAAACATGGGAAATGAGCTGGAAGGACCGGGGAGCAAAATCAAGAGCAGAGCCAAAGAACGCTGGACCCAGGAGAGGACTGCCATCACGGGGGGACCAGGTTAGAGTCCCCTGACGTAGCGTCACTGAACCATGATACAGGATTCAGCACCCTGCCCGGGACTCCAGACCCCTTGTAGGGCCTTTGGAAGCTTGTAAAAAGCAGTATCCCACATGAATTGAAGTGGAAATGCCCAATGGTTGTGGCAGACAGCTGGGGACAGCATCCCAGTGCTCAGAGCTGTGGAACAGGAGAGGAAATAAGCTCCAGGAGCCCAGGAAACCTAGTCAGTGCCTAGGGAAGCCCAGGAGATGCTCCATTTCCAAACCAATGAGGGATGCGCTGGCTGTGCAGGGCTGGGCGGAGGGCGGAGACTTCATCACAGGGAGCACGGGGCTCACAGTGAGCGTGACGAGGCGGTGACACGATAGAGGCCAGACGGCGACGTTTAACTTCAGAAGTAACTGGGAGCAGTTACTGTGCAGCAAGACTGCAGTGGCAGCCCTGACGTGCTGAGGCGGAGAAGCTACAGTGATGATCAGTCGAACATGGCATCAGGGGCAGGACAGAAGCCAGCCAGCAGGAGAACTACTCAGTTTATGCAGCCAAAGAAGGCTGAAGACAGAGCTCAGGGGCCCAGGAAAGGTGCTTCAGTAGAATGTCACAGCCCCGTACCCAGTTTCCAGGTGTGAGCCAGTTCTCATCCCAGGGACTGCCAACTAGAGGAGAGGACTACATCCCCCGGGCCCCCCCCGCAGAGGGGCCTGTGGCCATTTACGCAGGTGATTCCACTTGGAAAGGGAAACACCTAGACGTTTGAAGAGCTGCTGAGCTGGGTTCTGAGTTGAAGGATCGTCATGCCCCTGTTAGAGTGAAGCCTGTGAGGTCCAGGGAAACGTGGAGCTCGGGGCCAGGAGCAGCTCGCAGTGAGCCCTCAGGCGATCGGTTCCCGCACTACAGGCAGGCACTCGTTGGGACGCTTGTGATGGCGGTCAGAGCACCCACCTTGGTTCCTTGCTGTGCGGGTTAAGAGCCATGCCAGCAAGGGAGGCCACGATGGGAGGTCAAAAATGATGGCACATGCTGGAGGGAACACGGAGATCGAGACATGGAGCAAAGGCCTGATGGGTCGTTTAGTTCACGGTCCCACGTCCGAAGTCAGACAGGTTCCGGACAATGACACTGAACCACCAATTACGCAGGTGATTCCACTTGGAAAGGGAAACACCTAGACGTTTGAAGAGCTGCTGAGCTGGGTTCTGAGTTGAAGGATCGTCATGCCCCTGTTAGAGTGAAGCCTGTGAGGTCCAGGGAAACGTGGAGCTCGGGGCCAGGAGCAGCTCGCAGTGAGCCCTCAGGCGATCGGTTCCCGCACTACAGGCAGGCACTCGTTGGGACGCTTGTGATGGCGGTCAGAGCACCCACCTTGGTTCCTTGCTGTGCGGGTTAAGAGCCATGCCAGCAAGGGAGGCCACGATGGGAGGTCAAAAATGATGGCACATGCTGGAGGGAACACGGAGATCGAGACATGGAGCAAAGGCCTGATGGGTCGTTTAGTTCACGGTCCCACGTCCGAAGTCAGACAGGTTCCGGACAATGACACTGAACCACCAAGGTCTCTAGTGTACGGTCACCCCACGTGGTTGCAGCTGCCGGGCCAGAGGCGGTGCACAGCCAGACCTCTGAACTGTGGTGTGTGGCCACGGGGCTGGGGACACCCTCTTCTGACCCCACACAAGGGGGAGAATCAGAAGCAGGCTATATCACACGGCACAGACTCTAGCAGACCCCAGACTGTCTCTGTGCCCTCAGGCTTTCCTGCTCTCTGTTGCAACACAGCCCCGTCTGGACGGGCTGCAGAGCAGCAGCGTGGCTCGCCATATTGACGACAGCACTCTAGTCAGGTCAGAGGAGCAAGAAGTCGGCAGTTCATCAGAGGGTCTGAGAAGACACGTGTGCTCTGAGACACATGTGCTCAGAGAGTCGGAAATAAGTTTACGGAGACGCAGGGATTCCCACATCAGTGGGGCCAGATGTTGTTGAGCACCTCACTTTCCATCCAAGAAGCACAGAGATGCATACAGCATCCTTTCTTGACTCCTTCTCTGACAAGACTCACCCCCACAGACCATGCAAGTACCATGCCTCCTCAGATCTGTGTTCTGCTCAAAGGGATTGATCCTTCTTTCCTAAACCAGAATCTGTTCCCTTATACCTGTGATTGTACGAGACAAGAAGACAGAGAGGGATCAAAAGGAAAAGTGGTGACTCGCAGAAAACACCTGCACTCTTTTTTGTTTATAACTCACTGTTACCATGTTCCCTCTTCCATAGAATCCTCTATTGTACCTGACCAAAATATTTATTGAGAAGCACCAATCTATCAACAAATGGATATTTGGGTATGCCTAAAATAGCATTGTGGCTCTTCTCTGTAGCTCAGATGGTGAAGAATCTGCCTGCAAGGCAGGAGACCTGGGTTTGATCCCTGGGTCAGGAAGATCCTCTGGAGAAGGGAGTGGCTACTCACTCTAGTATTCTTGCCCAGAGAATCCCGTGGACAGAGGAGGCTGGTGGGCCACAGTCCATGGGGTCACGAAGAGTCAGACATGACTGAGAGACTAACACACACACACACAATAGCATAATTAATTTATTTTCATATCTGCTCAATCTACTTTCAAAGGATTTGAAGTGACAAAATAAATGACCAACATACAATGCATAATTAAAAGGGTATCAAAATGTATTGAAGGAAGAAACTGTTGTTTCTAACTTGTGTAGTGAAAGCAGCTACTGCAATGGACACAGAGCTCAGCTCTGAGTTTCCTGGCAGTCAAGGTGAAAAGGGAAAGATGGAACACACTGTCTAATATACATTGTTGCCTGGTGAAGGGAAGTGTGCTCATGCTTCAGAAGAGACAATATTTTGGAGGAATTTTAAGATAATCCTTTTCCGTAAGGGGTATTCAGTGAGTCGGGGAGCGACTTTCCATCTTTAACAGGGGGGTTTGTGCTCTGCCCATAGCGGTGTCTGGAGCATAGTAGCAGCTCAGCTGGCGCTTGTTGAATGACTGTAATATTCCTTCCACTGTCACATGAAAAAAATTGGGAAAAATTTGTTGTTCAGTTGCTCAGTCACATCCAACTCTTTGCAACCCCATGGACTGCAGCACACCAGGCTTCTCTGTCCTTCACCATCTCCCGGAGCTTGCTCAGACTCTTGTCCATTGAGTTGTTGATGCCATCCAACCATCTCAGCCTCTGTCATCCCCTTCTCTTTCCACCTTCAATCTTTCCCAGCATCAGGGTCTTTTCTAATGAGTCAGCTCTTCACATCAGGGGGCCAACATCTTGGAGCTTCAAATTCAGCATCAGTCCTTCCAATGAATATTCAGGATTGATTTCCTTTAGGATGGACTGGTTGGCTCTCCTTGCAGTCCAAGTGACTCTCAAGAGTCTTCTCCAGCACCACAGTTCAAAAGTACTCAGTTTTCTTTATGGTCCAACTCTCACATCTATACATGACTATTGGAAAAACCATAACTTTGACTAGGTGGACCTTTGTTGGCAAAGTAATGTCTCTGCTTTTTAATATGACATCTAGATTGGTCATAGCTTTTCTTCCAAGGAGCAGTTCAGTTCAGTTCAGCCACTCAGTCATGTCTGACTCTTTGCAATCCCATGGACTGCAGCACGCCAGACTTCCCCATCCTTTTCCAATTCCCAGAGCTTACTCAAACTCATTTCCATCAGGTTGGTGATGCCATCCAACCATCTCATCCTCTTTCATCTCCTTCTCCTCCTGCCTTCAATCTTTCCCAGCATCAGGGTCTTTTCCAATGAGTCAGTTCTTCGCATCAGGTGGCCAAGGTATTAGAGTTTCAGCTTCAGCATCAGTCCTTCCAATGAATATTCAGGACTGATCTCCTTTAGGATGAACTGGTTTGATCTCCTTGCAGTCC